>VZTY01028648.1:6813-52469 GCA_013400935.1 Turnix velox | reverse complement strand
TGTCCTTCTTATGTTGAGGGTTAGTCCTCTACCAGGGTGAGTGCCAGGCTGTTGCTCAGGTCCTCTGCACCCTTTTTGTCATGTAGCTGAGAGCACATCCACCCCTCCCATATGGTCGAGTTCCTCAACCACTGCCCCAGCACCCTGCTGGTTGTAGGAGGGCAGGATGAGGGCTGGTTGCACCCCACGGAGCTGCTGGGTAGTGTCTCCAGCACACGAGTGGGACCCCAGCAGCAGGCTGGCCGCTGGGGTGTGGGGGGGAGCTGCCGGATGCAGAGGCAGCCGGGGCGAAACAGCTCAGGCAGCACAAATGGACTGTGACAGCCCCAGAAAGGCTGAGCCCGGGGGTGCGGAAAAATACAAGTTAGTTTCCTTTTCCTTACCATATGCTCCCCTTCAGCTGTGGGCGGCACGATAATTACTGCCATCCACCATGCTGGTCTGCCTTGTCACACAGCCTGCCGCCTGCTCTGTAGCCAGAGTTGAGCACAGTAGGTCCCTGTCCCCCCCCTCCCCACGCACTGGAGAGAGGGATTTGGGTTCCTGATCCTCAGGTTTGCTCTGTCCCAGCACCCGGAGCATCGGCCTGAAGGCAGCAGCAACAGGGAGCAAATTGCAGTCTCTTGGGGGACACGTGTCATAGAATCATAGAATGGTTTGGTCTGGAAGGGACCTTAAAGATCATCGAGTTCCAGCGCCCCTGCCATGGGCAGGGACACCTCCCACTAGATCAGGCTGCTCAGTCCCTTGTCCAGCCTGGCCTTAAACACCTCCAGAGAGGGGGCATGCACAACCTCTCTTGGGCAACCTGTTCCAGTGTTTCACTACCCTCACAGTAAAGAACTTCTTTCTTGTATCTAGCTTGAATCTACCCTCTTCCAATTTACATCCATTATTTCTAGTTCTTCATTGTTCACCTCAGCTCAGGTGTCACTTCTCCACCAGCAGCCTTGTGGCCAAGTGAGAACATCCCCATCCCCCTTTGCAGGACACTGCTGGGGAGGTCCCATCTTAGCTCCCACACCTAACTGCCAAGAGACTCTCCAGGGACAGTTACTTCTTGGGAAGACAAGAAGAAAAGTTCTGCAGAGATCCTCAAGACATGGAAGAGTGAAGACTTTGAGCTGGTGCTTGAACCAAACAATCTCTAGAGACCCTTCCAGTCCCAAGTGCTCCATGGCTCTGTAGGGATTCAGCAGGTGCCATGCAGACAGGATCACTATGCCCTGAAGATGCAGTGACCATGGTGAGCACAAGGCAGGGCACACTTCTCCAAAGCAGGAGCAGGCTGGGACCAAGCAGGGGAGTAGTTCTGTGCCAGGATACCTGCAGGACTACAAGGTCCATACATAGGATGGAAATCTGCTTCACTCAACCCTACTGTCCTCCTCAAAATCCAACAGTGACTCCTTCAGGATTCCCAGTGCCCCACCAGTGATATCCCTGTAACAAGCTCGTGTCCTACAGGACTGTGTAGGCCAGAAAGCTTGAAGCATGACTGGTGCTCATCATCTTCAGTGATGTCATGCTGGAACAGTGACAGGTTTGTCTTTGTCAACACCTCTGTGCAAGGGGAAAGGTGTCTTCATTTCCCAATATATCGCTATTACAAAAACAAGCCTCCCCAGTCCTGTTGTTCAGGGAGGGAATGATGCACCAGAGGCTGACCACAAGCCCAGTACAGATGGATGTTAGTGGTGAAGAGGTTGGTTTGTCACCACAATAGTCCCTCTTCCCCCAGCCTGTCACCAGAATAGCCCCTTCACCAGCCAAGCCTCTCATGTGCAGGAGCTTGGGACACACACTGCATCTTGTACTACTTGCTTCTCACCATGGACCATGGGGGTGGGACCATGGTGTGACAAAGTGTCACAAAATGGTGTAGGCTGTCAGAGCAAAATATGTCCAGCCAAGATCTCAGCTCCCCATTGCCACAGCATCTCCTTCCATGCAAACAGAGCCAACTGCTTTGTGACAGTCCAAAAACCCATTGCTCATGACTTTGAATAGTGCATGTGGGAACTTTTTGGCTCCTGCTCCAGTTTCCCCATCACATCCCTTCCTCTTCCCTCGGCAGCATCCTGCAGGGGTGACCAGGTGAGATTACAGAGGGGAAAACTGCAGCCAAAACACTGGAAAATGCAACAGCTGAAAAAAAACCCCCAGTCTCTGTCAGCTTCCCCAGGCTCCCTTCAGAGAGTGAGATGGAGAGAGGAATGGATCTGGCCCCCGGCTGAGCCATCCTTCCCCAGCCCTGCCCTGAAGGCTCAGCTTCTCTGGTCATGGAGACAGGGAAACAAAATTTAGGAGATCTGAGGTACCACCGCCAGGGCTTATTTTCCAAGATGAACTTTCCCACTCCCTGTGCTGGGATCTCACTTTCCTTCCACTGTTTCAAAAGGGAAAAAAAAAATATAGACCCTAAACCCCATCTTTCCTCCTCTTGCCCTGGTCCCTGGGAGGTCCCCATGCCCCACGGTGCCCGCACCACCCCTGGCTCTGTCCAGCCGCATGAGTGAGTCGCTGACTCTTTTAACTGCTTCTGTGGCGAAGGACCTTAATCGAGTCACCACGCCAGGGAGGGGACACTGATGCGATGTGACAGCCACCCCGCACACCTCCCCAGCGCCGCCGCTCGGGGCCACGGACAGAGCAGCACCCACCGCCGGGGTGCGGGTGGCAGCGGGGCTGTCGGCACCACCAGGGTGAGGGGTACCCACCCACCCACCTTGGGGGGGGTTGGGGCCGAGGGGAGCTGGGGAATCCTTCGCCATCACCTGAGACACCCCTGACATCACTGGAAGGCTGTGTAATATCCATCAATCGCACGGAAAATCGCGTGTTTGGCCCCAGAGCCCTCCTCCCCGCACAGCCCTCCCCTGCTGCCTGTCCTATTTTGAAGGGGTCATTTTCTCGGCGTTAATGAAAGTGACAGCCGTGTAGGGCTGGTATTTGGGGTTATCAGTGAGAATATTAATGGCTGGTCCTTGGCATTAACTCTTTGAGGCCGTGGTGGAGCCTGATTTCCCCAGAGCCATGTCTGGGATTGGGGGTGAGATGGTGACACCCCTTTTCCGGCAGGTTTTAGTTAACCATTTCATTTTCATCCCCTCTCGGTGAAGAGGATGGAGAAGCAGAGAGGTGGAGGCTGCAGGAATGGTGAAGGGTGCTGTCTCCTAGTGCAGCAGTGAGGTGAGGATGGAGGAGGATGGGTGCCTCCAAGGGACCTCCTCAGAGACCTAGAGGAAAGGTGGGTTCCAAATCTGATCAGGGAGAAGAGATGGACTCATGATGTAACCAGAAAGGCTCTGGCAGCCTGAGCGCCTTTATGTTCCACTGGAGATTTTCATGGTCAGTTGGGATTCAGGGTTCCCTACAAGGGCTTGACAAAGGCCTGTGAACAGCTGCTGAAACACAAACACATCTCAGAGTCAATCCTCTAACACTCTTGGGTTTTACCTCCCTCACACCACCTTTGGCATCTCATTTGGATTCAAGAGAACTTAGATCATTTCAACACCAATGGAGATGGCCACACGAGATGAGCCAGCCACCAATCCTGAGGCTGTTGGTGCTTCTGGGCTGGGGCTTGCTGCAGTGGTGAGGTGGTGCTCGTGGTGGGCACCTCACAGAGCACAGCACGCTGAGGATGTCCATGTGTGACAGCTTCCTAGGAAGGAAGCATCTCTTTGGGATGCATCTCGGCAACAGATGATTGTGGTCATGAGGAAACCAGGGGAGAAGTTGGCACGTTGGCCTGTCATCACACAGTCTGATGCTGCCAGCAAAGAAAGGACAGGAGAGGAGTACCATATCCATGGACATCCTTTGCAGATTTAGGACTGCTGTAAATGGGCCAGAGAAAACTCAAACTGGTTTTACACTAACATCTGCCCGAGCTTTGGATAACATGAGGGTTTGCATGGAGATTTCCTGGTTCTGCCATCAGTTGCATGGGTGTAAAATGAGGAGCGACGCCATGAGCACCTGCAGAACAACAGCAGTGACAGGTCACCCCAAAGGGGAGAACGTGTTTACCAGGGGAAGAGCAATTCACCACCAGCCCCCAGTTAGGACATGAGGTTTTGTGGCAGGGCCCCCACAGGTTGGGGAGCTGTCTGCTCATCTCTTGAGCCCCCTCTAATTGAATGCATTTAAAGATGCCTCCTGAACTGTCTTTGCCTCCTTGCAGCCAGCAGGACACACGTCCCTAAAATGACACCAGCTAATTAAGGCCGTGGAAGCCCAAGAACTCTTCCTTGCCTTGTTTGTTATCCAAGAGCCTGAGGCAAACACTGAGGCCAGTAGGACCCTGACAGGCAGCTGGGGAAACCTGGTAATGACAGGGCCACCAAACCAGTCAGGGAGAAAGAGGCAGAAGAGCAGAGAAATCAGCTCCGACAATAACAACCAGCCACTCTAATGGTGCCGAGGTGCCTACTGTGCCTTGGAGAGATGGGATCAATGAGCCAGAGAGCTTCCTCCTTGCTCCTCACCTTTTCCCAGACACCTCCAGGCTAAATGGGACAGAGCATGGGGGTGGCAGCAGGAGGACACTGGGGACAGAGAACACTGCATGAAGGTCAAGAGATGAAATCTCTTCTCAGGCCATTTTCATGCTTGCTGAGAAAACACAGCAGCTTCTCTCTGGTTTGCTAAGAGAACTGTCCCACTCACCAGCTGTCCAGTATGGGAATCTGACAGTTCCTGTCTATTCTCCTTCAGGAACTCGAAGCCAAAGCAGAAGGTATGTATTTAATATGCACATGTGCAAGGCTGGACCTAGGAGACCAGTTCAGGAGGTGACATCATCTTCCCCTGCCTCCTAGAGTTCTCCTCCTTATGCTTCTGCCTTCTGAGAAGAAACATCTCCTGAAGCATCTCTGGGACCATTTGCTCCTCCCTCACCTTGCACAGCTTGCAAGTCCTCAGGAGTTGCACCTCTTCAGTGTGGTGGGACACACACAGATGCATAGATTCCCATCAGCTGCTCTTCACAAAGGCCACACTTCTGGGACTTCCCTGTCCACTGGGAAGGAAGGAGGCAACTGACACCCAGGGACATCGAGGCTTATGCACTAACACCAGAGCTGATCCTCATCAATATCAGGGACAATCACTCTCCCATCCTCCAGATCCCCTGTGTCCTCACCCAGATCAGCCTTCAGCAATGACAGCCCAACCAGAGCCACCAGCAGATCAGCCACACATACCAGCACTCTTTGGACAGACAGCCACTTTGACCATCCTTCCCTGCAGCAAAAGCTGGGTCCTGAACTGTTGCCATCTGTTTGGAAATGGGACCAGGATTGGCTGCTGGATGCCATCCTACTCTGGTGATGGTCATGGAGCTGGGTTAAACTGAGTGGCCAGAGCAGAGGAATGGACACACCAGGGGGTTCAGGATCTACAGAGATCTGTTTTGCCATAAAATCCATCCATTTGTTATAATTTCTTTAATTTTTTTCTGGTAATCATGACTTTTTTTTCCCTATCAATAAGCAAGAGGGGGAAACAGAGGAGCTGGGGGAGCTGAAGACAAGCAGCTAAAGAGGGAGAGTGCTGCAGCAGGGTGGTTGTCTCAGCCCTGTGTGTTAGCACCACGTGCCTGGAGATGCTCAGGGGAGCCTGCAGCTCTTCTAGGGACCACATTACCTTTTGCCTTTCTTCTTCCAGTTACTTATGATCCTCTGAGCATCCAAAGCCTGGAGTTTACATTATATGACAGAACAGAAATGTCCTGTGGGCAAGGGTCTAGGAAATAGCAATTCACTAATTTCATGCTGCCTATAGAAATCCTAAAGGCCTGGGGGCCTGGGAATGGGTCATGGAGCTTTTCTCTTTTGGGGCAATTAGTTTCAATTCAGCCTTTCTAATGATCAAAGCTTCTTGTTCACCTGAAGGTACTTCCTTGTCTGTAGGAAAAGGGACAGGGCTCTGTGTTGCTCAAGTCTTTGGATCATCAAACTCATCTCTACATGCTGAGCTGCCATGGGCCAGCTCGAGGGTTTCACCCTTTAAGCTGGTGGAAAGATTTGTGATAAAGAGAGCAGGTGAACAAAGGTATGGAGATGCTGCAACATCCAACCCTTCAGTGTGGTCCCATTGTACAGGCAGCTCATGGGTTTGGCTGCAGGCTCTCTACAAAGAATTTTTACCTATCCTTGGCCAGCCACAACCAGGATCCACAAGTCCATCCAGCATCCACAGCAATGGTGATTCTCTCAAGTAAGTGAGAACATTTCTCTTCTGAGATGGTGACCCCAAGCTGCTGAGATTCTCTGAGAGCTCTAGTCTTCAGACTGCTCTCCCTGAGTGGAACAGGACCTTGTTGCTTCCCTGGATTCCTAGGATTATTTTGCTGGGGAGGGCAGGCAGCAGGAGTCAAAGTCGAGTTATTTTCTTGCAGAGTTGGCATTCATGGGGTACTCTTTGGTTTTTAAATTTCTTCCAGTGTCAGGGAGTGTTGAACATTTGTCTGAGTGAAGACAGACTAAAGACTCAAGGATCCTCAGGCAAGATTTGGGTTTCTCCTTGGGGGTGGTCTGACATGCATGCAACCTGGGATTTTTGAGCAGGCCTGCCTGGGAACCAACCATCCTCATGGGAAGCTGAGATAGACCCTTGGGAGAGGTAACTGGGAGGGGTGAGCAAAGGTTTTTATGGAGAAGAGATGGGCTGGGATGAGTGGACTTTCTTTCTCTTGACTCAATGCCTTCCTGAGCAGCAGCTCTTCCTTCTCACCCCACAAAGCCCATCAGAAAAGGTGTTTTTCTGGTGTCTGTTTCAACTGGTACATGAAGGAGAGGCAATGTCCATATGGGATTTTTCCCCAGGAGGGTGGGGGTGACAACATTCCTACAGCAGAGCTCCAGGACACTCCAATAGCCCATCACTTACTCTCAGCTCCAGAGAAGTGCTTTTACTGTTTGCTCTTCCAGATATTTTTCCTGTGGCTTTTCTCAAAGGGTCTGTCATGTTGCAGGGATTCTCTGAGTGGTCCAGTTCAGCTCCAGCTGCAGAAAACCACTTCCAGCTTGAGCTGCAGAAAGGCTTTCCCCTCTCTTGCTTCCTCTAGACATTGGCTACAGCAGCTGTTGAGGCAAACCCTGCACTGCCATAGTTTAGTCACCAAGCTGAGAGACAGACCTCACCTGTTGAGATGTGGTCTTATTTTCTTTGCTTGGATTGTCAGGAGGCTGAGCCATGCCTTTGGCTAATTTATTGACCAGCATGCTTGCCTTCTAACAGCTGGAAGCATCGCCTGGAGTATTGTGTCCAGTTCTGGAGCCCTCAACATTGAGCTGTTGGAGCGGGTCCAGAGAAGGCCATGAAGATGATCAAAGGGCTGGAGAAACTCCCTTATGAAGACAGGCTGAAGGAGTTGGGGTTGTTCAGCCTGGAGAAGGCTCAGGGGGGACCTCATAGTAGCTTCTCAATACCTGAAGGGGGCTACAAAAAGGCTGGGGCAGGACTTTTTAATAGGATATGTGACAGAAGGACTAGAAGTAGTGGATGTAAATTGGATGAGGGGAGATTCAAGCTAGATATAAGAAAGAAATTCTTTATGGTGAGGGAGGTGAAACACTGGAACAGGTTGCCCAGAGAGGTTGTGGATGCCCCCTCTCTGGAGGTGTTTAAGGCCAGGCTGGACAAGGCACTGAGCAGCCTGATCTAGTGGGAGGGGGGTTGGAACTAGATGATCTTTAAGGTCCCTTTCAACCTGAACTATCCTATGATTCTATGATTCTGTCTTCTTTCTGGGAGTGCTTACCCCATTCAAAGCAGGTTGCTTGAATGAGAAGCAAAGAGAAATTATGTTCAACAGAAGAAGAAGTAATGAACACAGATGGAACATGGGAAGTCCTGTATCAACCTGAGGAGGAACTCCTTTCCTTTGAGGGTGGTGGAGGCCTGTCTTAGGCTCCCCAGAGTGGTGGTAGAGTCTTTGGAGACATTCAAACCCATCTTTACACATTCCTTTGTGACCTGCTGTGTGTGGATGATGCTGCTCTGGCAGGGGTTTGGAGGGATGGTCCCCAGAGGGTCCTTCCAACCACTGTAATTCTGTAGTGTGCTCGTGCCTCATTGCAATAGGACCCCATGAGGCTTTTGACTATGTACCATGTACCAACATGCCTCAGGCTATGTGGTGCTGTGGTTGGCAACAGGATGGGAAGCACCCAGCCAGGCAAGTCTGCCACCCTCCCACACCTCCACACACCAGGAGCATCTGGGTATGTCCTTCTGGCTTTAGTTCACCCTCCTCTTCCTCCCCAAAAGCCCTCTCACGCGCTTCATCCATTCAACCGCGACAAAAGTCGCTGGTATGGCACGCTGCGGGGAACGTACACCTTCTGCCCTCGGGGACTTTGTCCCGTCCCCACACTTGGCCACTGTCCCCTACCAACCTTGCCTCCCACCTCTACACCCTACCCAGTCCCGCCTCCCCACGCCTCCACTCCCTCCCGTGGCCGTCAGCGCCGGGATGCTTGATGGTCCCTGACAGCGCTGCTCTTTTTCTCACCCCCCGTTGGCTGGCTGCGAGCGGGGGACCCGGCCCTCATGGATACAATGCTTCATCGTGTGTGTCCCTCCTCCCGTCCCGTTTTCCCCTCCGCTGTCCCCCGCGGGGGGTTGCGTTGCACCGAGCAGCTGTTCCACATCACTTTGTGTCGCGCTGCTCCGCCGCGATGGGCACTCGCACCGCCGACACCGCGCCGGGACCCGCGGGGATGTGCCGCTGCGGTTACCGGGATGTGCTGCTGCTGCTGCTGGTGCCGTGATGGATCCGGCTGCTGGAGAGCCAGAGTGTGAAGGTGCTACAGGAGGGGTGGCAGGCGTCCACGGGACACGGCAGCTGCTGCCTTGGTCCATCGTGCTGGTCCCAGCCTGACCCTCATCCCTGCCCTGCAAAGCTCTGCTCTCCTCTTCATCATAGACTCATAGAATGGTTTGGGTTGGAAAGCACCTCAAAGATCATCTAGTTCCAACCCCCCCTGCTACAGGCAGGGACACCTCCCACCAGGCCAGGTGGCATTTAATTTGGTTTCTTTCCCTATGGTTTCTTTCATCAGAGAGGAATAATGGCAGTTTCACAGAACTTTGCTAAATTCTATGTATGTTTCCCAACTATTTTTTTTGGTATTAGTTTTTTTGTGTGTAAGGTAGCAAAAGTAAATTCAGGAGGACTTGAATGATGTGAGGAATGAAAATGTGTAAGGCTAAGGATACAAACCCAAGATTTCCCCATGAAACAATGTAGAGTGCACACCCCTCTGCTATTCTTGGCTCATCCAGCCTATGGCCAGTTCTGGCCTGTGGTGTCTTGCTGACAAAGACAGGGGATAACCAGTGCTCCTCCACTTTGCCTTCTCTTTATTTTTGCTCCCCTGCAGGGAGTGGGCAGCTTGGCAGAGACAGAAGCAGATCCACCCTGGACACAGCAGTCCCTCAAGGTGAACAGGACAAGAACCTGGTGTTGGGATCTGCCAGAGAAAGGTGCTGGAAGAGGGTTTCTCTTTCAATCCTGACCCTGAGCAGGATAAAGTGGTGCTGGTGGGGCAGTGTGGGTCCCACAGCCCACTGGGAGCTGCACAGGAGGAAGGATGTGGTGTGGAGGCAGATGCCCTCAAGCACTAGCTCAGTCCTCCCGGCCTTCTGTGGGCAGCAAAACTGCCCATCCCTGGTGCTTGCAGTAGTGCTGCAGTCTCACTGCACAGCTCATCCATTTTTAAAGAGCACACCTCTTTAAAAATAAATACTTTGTAAAGTACCTTCTAGCCAACGTGCTCTTTTCTGATTATGTTTGTTCTTCCCTGGCTGCTTGGAAGGGATGCTCTCTCTCCCTTTTCTCTCTGCTCTGTAGCTCCTGCCATTATCGTGTACACACTTGTTGCTTTGAAGTTACCAGGGCTCTGCCTTTGACACTCGAGGTGAGCTCTGTGTGATGCAAGAGGTTGTCCCTTGTGGTGGGTGCCAGTGAGGGATGGCAGCTCTCCCCTTGGCTTCCCACACCCTGCAGACACCATTGGTGCCTCCACCAGCCTCACTGGGGCTGAGAGCAGCTGTGAGCAGCCCAGGTGAGAGGCTTTGGGCTCCTCTGGACTGTCACTCAGACCTTCCTCACCTTTCCTCTCCCAAGTGGTCTTCTTCCTTAGTGTCCACCTGGGGCACTTTGCAGTTTTAAGAGAGAAGGAGCTGCCCCTTTCCCTCACCACTGCTCTCACATCTTCACATTTGCCTTCAGTTCTGCTGGTTTTCTGTTGGTTTCCATGTTCAGTTTAAAAAGCAGGTGAGTGGTGGAGTGGGAGGAGGTGACAACCCAGACACAACTTGCTGACTCCCTACCTGAGAGATGTTCTCAAGCTCGGGTTTGGCTTATTCAATGAGCAGCAGGTTATTCTTTCCCTCTTTTCTGAATCAATACCTTGCATGGGAGCTGGCACTTCCAAAGCAGTTTGCCACCGAGCTTTGCTCATCATTAGCCAAAATTCACCCTTTCCAAAAATGAATCAGATGGGCTTAAGGAACATGGACTTTCCTCCAATTCCTTTCTGTATGGCTCCACTTCACCAGGTGCTGACATTCACTGAGCAGCTCCTGCCAGGCATCCCTGTTCCCAGCCGCTGCTTTTCCACTGGCCTCTCTTCCAATTTAAAGGTAATGCTCTGATTGCACATTGCTGCCACAAAGAAGCAAGATTCAAGCCCTCATGCTGCTTGCCCCAGCCTTCAGCTTCTCAGCTGCTTGGTCCTGTTTCAACTAAAGTGGAATAAATAATCAAAATCTTAAAATTGGTAAGAAGTTTCGTGATGCTTGGTAAGAAATTTAGTGATGCTTAGCCTGAGAAAGGGCTGCCTCATCTTTCCAAAGATACTGTCCTCATGTGAAGGCAACATTGTCTTCTGGAATCACCACCTGATCAACCAGTGTGTGCGTGACAGACCAGCTAGCACCAGTGACCCAAGAGGTGCTGCCCCAGGTCCCACAAGCAGAGGATGTGACACAGAACAGGGATGGGACAGCATTACTGAGAGCTGGAGGAGGTGGGATAGATGGGGCTGGAGGACAGGAGCGTGGGGAGAATGAGGTGGGAAGAGGGATGTGACTGCTGGAGAGCACTTGTGTAGCTGCAGCGTCTCATGCCATGATTTTTTCTGTTCTTTATAATCACCTTTACTGGTCTCTGAGCCTGGTTTCTTCCTCCCACCAGAAACCAGGCAGCAGGGCTTCTGCCATTTTTTTGTGTGCAAGTTCTTATTTTCCTTATATTTCAGATGTGATGGTCTCACTGTTGTCCACAGCCTCACCCCTGCAGGGCCCCCCCCAGTCCAGGGAGGACTTTCCCAAGCACAAAAAGGGTTGGCTTTGGAGCCTTTTGTTGTAGCTTTCTCCTTGCCTCGCTGTTAATGGCTCTTGAAGGCAGCCTGACTCCATCAGGCAGCACTGAGTAACCTGTGCATCGGGTGGACACCCTTGCCCCTGGGCAGGACCCACCTGCATGTAGGGTCAGCTCTGCCGCTGTCATGGCCAGCTATTGCAGGGGGCTGTCCTGCTGACTGAGATTGTCCATGGCAGCAGGTAAGCTGGGGAGGGTGGGGGTCTGTCATGAGTGCACAGGGCTTGGAGCTTTGTTCCTGCCTTGCTGTTGGCCAAGGACCTATCTTCTGTGTCTTTGCTTGAGTTCTTGAGTGTTGGCTGGAGATCCTGAATCTGGCACGCACAGGAGAACGTAGAGAACAGGAGCAAGAGTACTTGTGACCTAGCCTAGGTGTTCCTGCTCTGGCAGGGGGACTGGACTAGATGATCTCTTGAGGTCCATTCCAATCCCTGATATTCTGCCAGGGACGAGAGGGATCAAGGGTGAGGACACAGTCAGGCCACTGGTGCTGGAGATGGATCACATGGAAGAGAGTGTGGGTTTTATTCAGGCTTTCCTGGTGCACTTTACTTGCAGGCATTAGAATCATAGTATCATAGAATAGATTGAGTTGGAAGGGACCTTAAAGATCATCTAGTTCCAACCCAACTACCTTAGGCAGGGACACCTCCCACTCGATCAGATTGCTCACTGCACTAATGTGTGCTTTCCTCTTGAATACTACTACACTGTCCTCAGTCTTCTACACCCTTCTCTGGGTTTCCATACCCAAATATAGGTGCCACTCCTTGCTGCCTGGGAAGATCTGAAAGGTCTCCTTGTCTGTTCTTGGAAACACCTTTGGGAGTTGACTGAAGAGTGAGCAGCATCAGCCCCCCGTGGGATTCAGCCTGATTCTGTTGTGTTTTATCCCCAACATGATCATTTGCTTGTGTTCAGAATGAATACAGGGTGGGGATGGAGCATGTCAGCATCTGAATGTCAGCAAAGCTGCAATTTTAATGATATGGGAGAAGTCACTTGTTTAGTGCCTGATTCATGATGTTCTATTATCTGTGGCAGCTTATGCTGGGACCATATTTGCCTCTACTCTCACCTTCCCATATTTCCTTGGATAAATTTTATTTCCCAGACTGCTGCCCTGGTTTCTATCTACCCTTCATTGGCTAAGAAATACAGAATTAACCCTTCACTAAACTGCTTCGCTTTTTTCAAAGCTTCTGTCCCTTCCATTCTTAACTAGAGCCTCATCTCGGCCAGGCACATGTGGCTTTTGGCAGCTCAGTCACAGAACTTACTGGCTCATCTTCATGTACAGCTGTTCCTTCACCACCCTGGGCACTGGAAACCAGCTGGAAATTCCCTGAATGACTTTGCCATGTTTTCCCCATGGAAACACCTTTCACTGGCTTTGTGGCTGACAGGTTCTTGTCTCCTGGGCAGTTTCCTTCTTGGCTTGGTGTTGAGCAGTGTTGTAAGTAAGAAACTACCAGAGATACTCTTCTTCTGACATCTGACAGGAGGAGTTATATGTTGCTTACTCTGGTATCAAAAGGGAACAGTAGCTAGTGGCAATTAGCTCTGATTGCATTGAGTTTTTAGCATCTTGGATGACTTTACACAAGCCATTGGGATATCTTCTCTGCAGTGCTCCCTATTCCCAGCTGCTGGGCTCCTCTGCAAAGGTATCCCCTGCTCCTATGAGCAGCCTCCTACCATGGAGCTGGAAATGTCACTTTGGGGGCTCCCTTCACCCGTGCCCTAGTGGTGAGGGAGATGTCCAGCTTGTCCTAACAGATGCCAAGGATTTTGTGCCTCCTTTGCTGGAAAGTTTTCCTTGGAACTCCAGTGAATTCAGAGGCAAAAGGAACTTTGGCTTGCTGTAATTCCCATTTTCTGACATTAAATGATTGAAAGGATTCCAGCTGGACAAGATAGTCATTGTCAGTCCTTTTTGATTATCCTATCTTACTCCATCCTAGTCCTTCCATTCTCCTTCCCTTCCTTTCCATTCTCCTTCCACTGAGCTGTTGGAGTGGGTCCAGAGGAGAGCTACAAAGATGAAGAGAAGGCTGGACCAACCCCCTAATGAGGACAGGCTGAAGGAGTTGGGGTTGCTCAGCCTGGAGAAGAGAAGACTCAGGGGGGATCTCACAGTAGCTTCTCAGTATCTGAAAGGTGGCAGGGGTAGGACTTTTTAATGGGATTTAATTGACAGGGCTAGAAATAGTACTGTGAAGTTGGTGGGACAAAAGGTGGCAGGGCCCATAAAGGTTGTTGATGCCCCCTCTCTGGAGGTGTTTAGGGCCAGGCTGGATGAGGCACTGAGCAACCTGGTCTAGCAGGAGGTGTCCTTGCCTATGGCAAGAGGGCTGGAACTAGGATCTTTAGGGATCTTTAAGGTCCCTTCCAACCCAAACCACTCTACAATTCTATGACCGAGTGGGCAAAGGACTGTTACTTCGTGGGTAGCTCCATGGAGCAGTGGTGATGCTCACCACAACAGTCCTTTGCCTTTCTTTTCCCAAACCCTTGTCCCTGCTAACATGTTGCTGGTTGGTCTTCACCCCTGTTGCTGCTTTTTTTTTTTTCCCCTCCCTCTCACTCCCCCTTGCTCTTTCCTCCTCCTCTCCCAGCTCCGTGGCAGTTTCCCGGGGAGTGTTGAGCTAGCTGACACATTTGCCACAGATGGATGGTGCACACGGAGACAGCTGTCACTCCCGATTTGCGGTCCGCTGCGTGACAGCGGGACTGATGCCTTGTGAAAGGCCGTCTCGCGGAACACATGCACTCTGACATTCTTCGAGATGAGCCCTACAGACACCTCTCAGTGGACCTGGGGAGAAGCTGGCGAGCTAACCCTTCCCTCTCCCCCCTCCCTGGAGCAGCCTGCAGGCTGGAAGAAAGCAAGCACTCTGGTGTGCACACACGCGCGCCATCGGCCAAACTCCTTGGGTAGTTTTTGTGCCACTACTGTTGTGCCAGGTCCCAGCCCGGCTGTTTTGCTCCTCATGCTGGTTGTATGAAGTGAAGCGGGTTGAGATTTGCGAGAGGGAAAAGGTCACTGGCAAAGATGCTCTTTTTCCCCTTTTTCTGCCTTTTTAATTGCGGGAGGGAGGGAGGGATATGGTCTCCAGTTTCATTCTGTCAGAGCAGCTGCCTCCAATCTCTTGACTGCCTCTGTCACAGCAAAAGCTGATAGACTCTGCAGCACCCAGCCCTTCAGACCTTTTTCTTCTCCACCACTTTTGGTGTCCTCCATCACCAATTATGGTTTCCATCACCTATTATAGTCTATTATCACTATTATAGTCTCCAGCACCTATGACCCATGTAGCAATATGGAAATATCCATCCATAGTGGGGAGTTTCCCCTTACCTCTCCACCCCAACACTGCTCACTGCAGTGGGGTGGGTCACCACAACAGGATTCTGACATTTAGGATTCTGACATTTACTAGGAGTAATGGATGCAAATTGGAAGAGGGTAGATTTAGGCTGGATATATGAAAGAAGATCTCTGCTGTGAGGGTGGTGAGACCCTGGAACAGGTTGCTCAGAGAGGTTGTGGATGCCCCCTCTCTGGAGGTGTTTAAGGCCAGGCTGGACAGAGCACTGAGCAACCTCATCTAGTGGGAGGTGTCCCTGGAACTAGATGATCTTTAAGGTCCCTTCCAACCCAAACCATTCTATAATTTCCTGTGGAGGTTCAGGCTCCTCTCCCCAGCCTGAGGCCAACTGCAAAAGTGAGGATGACATAGGCAAGGCTGGCTCCTTTGAGAGCAAAGCGCCTTAGTCAGCTTCAGGTCCCAACTACCCTACACACTGACATGTATTCAACTCTGAGTCTTTCAGCAAAACCCTTTTGATAGAACTTTCAGTTGGACAGACAGAGCAAAAGAGAAGAAACAATCCTTATCTCTGGACAGAAGAACAGCATCTTATGGACTCCATGGGATTAGGAACTGGTCCTGTCTTTGATCCTCAGAGAAAAAAATTCCTTCCAGAAATCAGATATGCAGAGCTGATAACTGTCTGTCTGACTTGCAGAAAGAAGGTTGTGGTCAAGGGAACACACACACAAAGTTTGAACTAGATCTGCAAAACCTCATCTGGGCCCCACTGGAACTGACCTGAGACTTCCCCATTTTGTTTAGTGATTGAGCCCCATCCAGTGTTATGTAAGAACCCAGTGGCTGCACTAGGTTGTGCCCAAAGTCCTTCTAATAAGATCTTTGAGTGGTGTTCAACAGCAGAAACCCAGGGGAGAGGACAAAAGCAGAACAGATGTGCATGAGCTTCTGTTTAGCTACTCTCCAAGCCTTTGACAAGTCATAGCTGAGGGACTTTATGAACCAGGCATGATTTAATTTAGCAACCTCTGGTGGAGTTTCCATCCCAGCAGTACCTGGTTAGGTCCACCCACCCATCCCCTTCCAAAGTTCATAAACACCAGGTTTGATCCCTTGACTCCTGTTCCTAAACCCTTAGAGCAGGACAAGTCTGTTGAGTAGAACACAGAGAAAGTATGAGTTTACACCAGGACTCAGCTTCCCTGGGTCCTTCAGGGAGAAGAACAGTCTCATCAAGCTAGTCATGAGGGCTGTGTAGTGGTGGAAAGCAGGCAGTAGTTTAAGGACACAGAGGTTTGTGCTGCAAGTGCTGCAAGGGCAGCTCTTGGTGTGGGTGAGGAGACTTCCAGCTTAGTGGGAGATCATGCCTAGCTGGCATCAGCATGATATGAAAGTTTTCTCCAGAAGGGAATGTAAGCATGGGTGGGAAAGCATGTGCAGGAAAATATTAGGAAAAGTATGGATCCATCAAGAAATTCCATCATCTCCAAGAAAAGGAGTCACTGAAAACACTTGGAAGAAGATTAAATGGACCCAAGCACAGTTAAAGCTAAGGAGAAATGAGCAGTGCCATTTCCCTCTTGATGAGAACACCCCAGAAAGGCAAAGACCTACTGTATATCTAGAACGATTCACCCATACCTTTCCATCAAACCATCTCTAAATATGGCTGTCCTACCCCAGAATGTGGGACTTTGCAGATGATAAGTGAGCAGCAGAGGCTATGTGAAAGGATCCTGAGCAGGGACTGTCCTGCTCTGCTGGGCAGAAGGACTCTTAAAAAGCCTTGGGAGATTCAGGTCTCATCTTGTACCCTCAGCCTGATTTGCCACACAGCTGTGAGTGCTGGGAGGCTGGTGGTCCATGGTCAGTCACATCCTTTGTCCCACCTATGAGGCCACCCAAGGTTCCAGAATTGTTTCAAATAAGTAGTGTAGCAAAATGCTTGCTTTTTTTTTTGAAGGAGGTAGAAATGCAGGTCAGAAAGTCACAGGTTTGTGGGCAGCATTTTGGACTTGTGTGTCAGCCCAGCCAATCCAGGCTGAGATGTTTTGGGAAGGGAGGAAACAAAGATTTTTAATGACAAGTTCTTTAATGATCAGTTCTTATCTTTTGAACTTAAAAAAAACACAAGGGAAAGTATTTGAAAAAGGAAACACCATATTCATAAGAAAAATAGGAACCTTTAATTATGGCCAGAGAAATTACTCATTTGTGCCACACATGACCAAATCCACCAGAAGATGGCATGCTCCAAGGAAGACTTTGGGTCTGGGATGGACATCATTACCTTGTTGCCCCCCAAGGACAGGTTTTCCCCCTCATGGCTGCTGGGATATTTTTGTGCTGGCCCAGAGACATCATCTGGGACGGGCTCAAACCAGTAGACCAATGTGGCCTGCTTGGCTCCCAGCTGAGAGGCAAAAAAGGTGAAGAAAGAAGTAGGACTGGTGCTTTGGTGGGGGATGGTGGATGGGATGAAGGTGTGGTGGCAGCAGAACCAAGGATTGAGAAGCCACCAGGCCAGATTTGGTGGAGAAAGCGGTGAAATGGGAGATTCTGCCCATGATCTGCAGTTCCTGCTCTGCACAACTGGGTGTGAAGATGGAGAAAAGTGGGGAAAATTCTCTGCCCTGATGGAGAAACCAAGGGGGACATCTGACTGGATGATAGGTGCAGCAGCCTCCTACCTGTCCTTGCTGTCCCCAAGGCTTGGACACTTGCACACACCTGACTCTGCCAGCACCAAAACTCCTTTCCCTTAGATGAATGATGGTTTTCCCAGTCCCAAACACTGCACAGAACTCCTCCTGGCCAGAACCTCATTCCAGGCTCTGCTACCTCAGCACTTCTACCCAGCCTGGTGGCTGGCCCTGGATGCTGTGGGACCCAGTGTGTTCCAGGCAGGATGGTTGAGTGGAGATTCCCCATCCTTGTCCCAGCCTGGCAGCCCCGGGGGGGGGGCACTTCTGGGGAGGGGTAAATCTTTTGTTCTCTGAGAGCCACAGCCCCTCACCTGCGGGGTGGGCACAGGATCAAGGCGAAGGCGCCTTCACATCTCCCCGGCCTTGAGCAGGAGATGAAAGGGGGCTGCTGGGAGCCAGGGAAAACAAAAGGAAAGTTCAGGTCGGGCAGGGATTTCTATCTGGTGGGTTTTCCACTGAGAAATCCTCTCTGCTTTCTTTCATGATGTGATGAGTATCCCTTTTTTTTTTTTTCTCTCCTTCTTCTTCCCCCCTTTCTCCTCTCCTTCTTCTTCTCCCCTTTCGCCAGGCAGATAGCTGAGAGCTGCGGAGCATGTGATGCATCTTCCATATAGGGGCAGGAGCAAAGCAAGACCAACTGATGGACGCCCTAGGGCCAGACTTGCAGACAATATATAACCTACTGCATGATCTAAAACACTTCCCGCTCTCACAGAGTGAACATCAGGCAGAGCAGAGCTGCGACCAGGAGAGAGGAGTCCTGCGTGCAGGTAAGTCCTCCCTGGCTCTGTCCCCAGGAGGCTGCTCCCAGGGAGGGGGAAGGTGCAAGGGACCCGCCAGTGGCAGCATCCAGCTGCTTGTGGGGAATGGGGCTGTTATTTCTGTTGTGAATGTGAGATTTTGGGAGGGTTTTTTAACCTTTTTCGAGCATCGGTGGTGCCCTTGCAAGTTGGAGTTCAGGTTGGTGGTGGGGTGCATGGGAGATTGGGTTCAGCAAAGCCCAGCATCATCCTCTTCCCCTGTGAACCCTAAAATAGTGAGCTGGGGGCACAACCTGGGCAGTTTGCTCCAATTCCCTGCATCCCAAACCAGCCACCAGGTTGTTTTCTCCCATTGCTTGCATCCCTGACCATCTGTGGGTCCGTTTATTCCCATCCCCTACTGTCGATGTCCAGCCAGGCTGTGGCCAGTCCCTGGCTCCTGTCTGGCTGCTCTGAGACATCTCCAACCCAGCCACTGGCCTGTGCCAGCCTGTCACTTTGGGATCCCTTTGCCTGTCCCAGAGGAGGAAAAAAAGAATTATCCAACAACTTTAAAAAGCACTTTTGCTGAGCTGGCTGCCTGCCTGCCTTCGCCTTTCTCTGCTGGAATCTGTGCTGCAAAGGAAATTCTTCCTAGACAGGGCTGAAGCTGGGGGTGTGGGGCTGGAGGGGATGGAGCAGCAAAATAATGCAAGACAAAGAGTGTGGGGTGAGTGTCTGTGTGTGTTTATTGGAGAAGGGGGGGGGGTTATACCCCACCTGCCACCGCTTTCCCTACACCCAGCAGGGAAGCAGACTTAGTGCCTGAGATAGTTGGTGACCAGCTGAATGGCAACCCATCCTAGCAACAGCCCCGTGCTGCTGGTGGCCCCACAGAGTTTATAGTGGGGGGTGGGTGTGTGTGTGTGTGGTTCTGCTGATCTTTGGGGTATCAGCTGTGTCTGCTGGTGCTGGGGAGCTCTGACTGGAGATCTCTATCTTGAACAAGCTCCCACCGTCCCAGGCAAAACCAACAGCTATGCCTGTCAATGGGTTAGAGAAAGGGGGGAAAAGGAAAAATCATTAAAAACTAATGTCTGCTGGAGGATTTCACCCCAGCAAGTGCACAGATGGTGGAATGACTCGGTGTGTGCAAGGTGGGGTCTGGGCTGAGAATTGTTGCCTTGTGCTGTACCTCAGTTTCCCCATCAGTGTGCTTTGCCTTTGCCGCAGTCCCGCAGTGCGCTGGCTGTGCCTCCCCCTGCGCAGGCACAGGAGGGTCAGCTCAGGGAAGCAGTTTCCCATCAAGGCATCAGAAACCACCCTAAAGATTGTAACTCAGATTGCAATTAGATGAGGGGACTCAGAAAACCCACAGTGTCAGGTGAGAGCAGGTGTGAAGAGGCTGAAAGGGCTGAAGCCCCTCTGATGTGAGGGGGGACTGAGAGAGCATGGGGGGGGTGTGGGATGGGGAGATGCCCAGGCAGCACCTAAAGGCAATGGCATGTGACAATTTGGGTGATGGACCCAAGGTCCCATGTCCCCATAACACAGAGGGCCAGAGGGATATTCCTGAGGGGGACTTGTGGTGATGGGGAAGGAGCCAAGGGTCTGTGCTGGCTGCAGTCAATGATTTGGGCCAAACTCTCTCTGCCGCCATTAGATTTTCCTGGGTGAGGGGAGAAAATCCAAGGGCTCTCAATAGCTCAGTGGCACCAGGACGATGCAGTGAAGGAAGAGGTGACAGGAAGGGAAGTTCCCTGCCCTGGGTCCACATCCACATAAGAGGAGAGGGCATGGGCCAACAGCTGCATCCCCTCAGCTCTGGGAAGGGGATAGACTGCTGCTTATTTTACCTTTCCAAACCATTCCTGGTGGCAAACACTCTCAGATTTACCCCAATGAAATGACAGCAGTGCAACCTTCCCTTCTGCCTCCTCAGATTTCTGAGCACCCTGCTTTTCGCTGCTGACCCAGTCAGGCTCAGTTTCCCCACTGCAAAGCACCAGCTCCCAGCAGGGCACTGAGCCATGCCCCCAACCTGGAGGGTGCAGGGGTGGCAGAAGAAGGGGTGACAAGGTGGGAACCCCCCCACTTGATGCCCATCGGAGAAGCCAGAGGTGCCCAGTGCTGAAGGGAGAAACAAATATGTTGGGGATTTTTTACCCCTGATGGGATCAGACTATCCCTGTCTCCCACTGCTTCTCTCCTTGCCACTTTTCTCCTTTCCCAACCCTTCCAAAACTCAAAATTTGGGACAAATCTCAGGGTGCTTTTGGCCATGCTTAAACCCTCCTCCTGTCCCCATCTCCCAGTCCACCGACTGGTTTTATCTGGCAGTGCTGATTTTGGTGGGGGGGTGGCATCAGTAGCACTAAGCATCCACTCCAGCACCATTAGTCCTTGATGTTCCCACTCTTGGTGTTTTCAAGAGCACCATCCAGAACAGATTTTACCTGAGCTCCAGGGACTGTAGCCCAGGTTCCTCAGTGCACTACAATGAGGGAACAGCCTGAAGGGACCAGCTCCAGAGCTGGGAGCTGGACCCACATCCCTGCTCTGCTGCCAGCCTTGGTGCTCACTGGTCCCAGAAGTGCCCTTAGCCTTCTGTTCTGGTGCCAGGATATGGGCTAGGTCGCCCACCTCCATGCACTGGGTTGATGCTGTGGTTGGATTTGCATCGGGATCAGACTCATTATTATTCACAGTTCCTATTTCTGATCTACCCAAGCAGAGCAGTGTGGAGGTGTGGGGCTGAACAGAGAGGGCAGAGCCATTGCTCTTCCTCAGATCCTCCTCATGGTACTGTAGAGCTTGGGAGCATCATCCCTCAGATCCCAGGGTGGCAGAGTCAGTCTGACCAGGGGAGATGCAGACAGGGCAAGGATGGTGGAAGCATCCCATTGCTCTCAGATTTGGGCTCCTCTCTGGGACACAGGGTGTTTTCCTGGGCATGGCATCAGCTGCCTCAGCCCAAAGCAGGCACTGGGAAGCGCCAGGAAGGGCTGGCAGAGGTGGTGGAGCTGGAACAGCTGTGTGGCTTTCAGAGATGCCTGATCGATAGCTTCTTCCTACGCCCCCCCACCCCCCAGTCCCCACATGCATTTTTCATGCTCACCCCTCCTGGGCAAAGGCTGTCTATGCAGGAAAAGAGAAAAGGAAAAAAAAATACAAAACACAACAAACCGCAACCAAATCTACTTTTGTTTCTCTGGTCCCTGGAGGTTGTTTTAGTTTAAGGGCCGATCTATAGATGTGAGTCTGGGAATATCTTTGCTCCACGAACAAAGAGGCATGAAAAAGCTCCTCGGGGCTTTTCTTTAGCCTCTTCAGGTTGGCCCAGAGCTGGGAAAGGCTCAGACTGATGGTATAATGCTATCTGGGCAAACTGGGAAGGCTGGAAATGGGATCTGGGCTTCTCTGCAGCTCTTTGTGGGTCTACAGCCTTCCCAAAATGTGCTGGAATGCTGTGGGTTGTCAATGTGTGTCTGCAACTGCCTTCCTGTCTCCAAGAGCACCAAGTCGATCTGCGTTCATGGAGCTGGGTCTGGAGTGACTTCATCAAGAAGTCCAGTGGATTCCTGGGCCAGTTCTGTCCAGTCCCCCAGGAGAGGAAGAGCTCAGATGAAGGCTTGTGTATTTTCCAGAATTAAGGAAAAAAAAAATCTCTTTGGGCGAAGGGCAATTTTCAGGGCAAATCCTATTTTTCCATCACCAGTGAGAGCATTACCTTTTTTTGCTTGCTGTTTTCGGGTGGCACCAACAAGACCCAGGAACATTCTGCAGCCCGTGCTGCACTGGTGTCTCCCATTACCCTTCCTTCTCAGCGGTCACATCACTGGGTAGGGACGTGAGAGCCCAGGACACTTCCCTTCCTACTTCATCCATATCCCCCCATGTAGAGCATGGCGTGGGCTTCTTCATCATCATCGCCACTGTAGCAGGGTACCGGGGCTAGACCCTTCTCCCGCAGGTTTATCAGCAGGGATCTGTACTCCCAAAAATCCCTATGATTTCCCTACGCTGAGGCTGAAGCTGGGGGTGCCGAGCCGGCCCGTGGCGAGCCCAGGCGGTGCGGATGGCCGCAGAACATCCCCCCGCATCCCTCCCTCCCTCCCACGCAGCGCCGGGTCCCGGGTGTCAGGGACGCGGCCGCCAGACGGGTGTCCGGGCCGGGATGCCGGCGGACGGGAGCGCGTCCCCGCTTCCACGGCGGAAAGGGCACGGGCCAGAAATAGAAGGGAGAGGAGGACACCGTGACCTTTCCAGCAGCCGGTGACAAATCAGACTTTCCAGCTAAGCTGCGGGAAGGCGCAGGGCAGGCTTCCCTGTCGGCTCAGCCACGGACGTGTCCGTCCAGGAAAGCCGAGCAGGACAGCCTGGAGGGATCCCCAGGATGAAGCCACTGGTGCCCAGATTGGGCGGTTGCACGGCACTAGATGCAGGGTGGTTTCCAGCAGTGCCCGAGTGAGGGGTTCTCGGGATGCTCCCGGAGCCGATGAGAGGATGGCCCGAGCAGGAGGGCAGAGCAGAGCCATCTCCAGCTCCCGCACATCTTCACAGCATCCTGGGGCTGCTCCCTTTGGGACACCCCCTGTGACAGCACCGGGATGGTCCTGGGCAGGAGGGGATGGGACTCCCTGGGATAAAAACTCCACCCCTCCAATACACAAAGGAGAGGGGTTTGGCTCTGAGAGATCCCCTCACTTCCACACCCTCTCACACCAGTCTCAGGGAAGACCCAAGTCACAGAGAGATTGTCACTGCAGCCATCTGGGGAGACCCGGGGAGCAGCCTCTCCCCACTCAGACACCCCAACAGAGAGTTCAGAAATGCTCCCCTTCATCCCCACCCCACAGCAGCAAAGCCCACGAGAAACCTGTGGGGGAGACTCTCTCCATCCCCTCCTCTTCCTCGTCCTGATGGGTGCTGGTGGCACTGCCAGACCCCTCAGCCATGCCCCCCTCGGCTGTCCCCCTGCTCGTTGACCCTGGTGGGGATGGCGGGGGGGGTTTGGGGGGAAGCAGCCGGCTGGCTCCCCGCAACCTCCCCCCTCACAGATGGTGTGGGCAGCCAGCACAGGTGGCCCTGCACCACGGCAGATTGGGGACGGCTGCCTGCAATGTCCCTGACACGGCTTGGGGACAAGAGCAAAGCCAGGGCCCCCCCAGGTGGCACAGGGAGGGGTGCAGAGATGGGGGGAACACGTCAATGGAGACAGCTTTGGGTCCCAAGTGCACTCACTGGCATCAGAGCCCTGTCAAATACAAAACAGAGAGCAAACTGGCAACAGAGAGCTGGTGGGTCAGCATCGAGGAGACACAGAGGGTCCCCTCCCTTGTCACCATCCGTTAGTTTGGGGAGGGGCTGGTTTAAAGGAATTGCATTAAATAAGGCACTGGAGGGTCAACCCAGCGTGGGTGTCTGAGCCAGATTCAGCAGATTCAGCACCTTGCAAAGGATTTCTCCGACCACAACCTCCCTCACTCCTCCCAGTCCCACTCAGGTGGGGACCAGACAACCAGTCTGTGTGGGTTTTCTCTATCGTAGGAGAAAGGAGAGAAGGCAAGCACTCAAGTCCTGAATCATTTGCATGGAGCACCTTCTCCATAGGAGACAGTGCTCAGCTCGACACACGGCTCTCAGAATGGGCACAGGGTGTGAACGATAATACGATGGGTAGAGGGTGGGGATGATGAAGCTGCAGGATGGATGTGGGGTAAGGATGATGGTATGAGTAGGCATGAGATGACGGAGCTTCAAGGTATGCTCCAAGATGGGACAAAGTAGGGATGATGGCAGGAACTCCAGGGTGGGAATGGGATACAGATGATGGTGGAGCAGTCCCAGCTTGATGGGTCCATCATGCCACACCTTGTAGGGGCATCAGATGCTGGAGATCATGGTGCAGGAGCTGTCAGGGTGAGGGTGGCATCTGGAGCAGGTAAATGATTAATGCTGGAGAAAACCAGGCTGGCATCCTGCCCACCTCCCCTCCATAGGAAAAGTTGGTGTTGTGGGGAAGTGGGGGAAATTTCCCATCTCACCTTCTCCTCCTACCTCTGCCTTCCCACCCCCTGGTCCCCCACCCCACCCCGCCACCACCAGGGGGGTGACCTCGAGCCCCGCACACANNGTGACCTCGAGCCCCGCACACACCCGGCCCCAAACCAGCCTCTCGCCCAGCACGTTCTCCTCCAGCCCAGCTGGTTTCGCTCCCAGCCTTCTCCGTCTGTGCACATTAGAGTTTTTTTCTAGCTCTGAACCGCTTTTGGCAAGCCAGGCTCCTGTTGGCCTGTCCCCCTCCCCACCATCCTCCCTATGGCTGACTCCCCCCTCACCCGTTCCCGTCTGGCTCCCTCTCCTCCTCCCCGGTCGAAGCCCTGCCAGGGACATGGCAAATCAGCGCGAAGCCTGCGGGGCAAATCGGTACAAATGAGACCAAGCAAGAGGGTGGGGAGGGACGGCGAAGAGGGGGGGGGAATAACTCCTGGGTTGGCGCTTCTGTTCCTGAGTTTGATGTTTCCTGCAAACAACCTTGTAAATGCTCAGGAGCACCTTTGGAAGTCACCTGTCCCCTCCTCGGTGGGACCTGGGGACGCTGGGTCCCAGTCGGGGGAAGAACAGTCCTTGTCCCGTTCCCCCCCGCCTCCCTGCATCATCCCGGCCCCCAGCAGGGATCCAGCTGGGACGGGGAAAGGGGGTCAAGCTGTAAGTTCTGACATTTCCATCTCTTTTGGGGCTGGACTGGGGGCGGGCAGGGGGTGTACGGTGGTGAGGGCGGCCGAGGGGCTCCCTGGGAAAAGCTGCCTTATCCCTTCAGATTTGCACCCTCCCAAAACTAAAAATCCCAGCCCTCCTGTGAAAATCCTGGTGCTGTGATGCAGTTGGAGGGGGCAGTTGGAGGGGAGAGGGATGTGGAAAGGGGTAGAGTGTGCATGTGGAAAGGGGTAGAGTGTGCACTGTGTGCACGTCGTTCCCAAGGGATGCTCTTTGCTCCAATAAAGAGCACCCAGGAGTATCAAAGGGATGCTCTCTCTATCTCCCAAGCTCCTTCTTATGGTGGGAGCTAAGCACTGGGGAGGTCAGATGGGGCTTTTCTGCTCGGTTTGCTCTCCCAATGACACGGCCCACCGCCTTTGCCGGGGGTTTGCTCACGCTAGTCTCTGACAATTGAAAGTTTGCGGCAGATTTTGGCTGCTTTCCCCACCTGGTGGGTAGAGGAATTCCAACTTTTCCTCTCACTGAGGAACGAAGCATTGTGACAGGCATTTGCACAGGCAGGATAGAGGATTCATTTTAAACACGTTTACCTTGCCATGTTTGTATCATAATCCAGGAGAGCAAGTGGTTTTTATCACATCTCAGAGCTCAGAGATGTGATAAACATGACCCCTTATGGAAAAGAAATAGAAGGGGAGTAAAAGGGTTAAAATTAGCAGTAAGACAGTATCATCAATATATACTACCTGTACTCAGATGTGTTTTTTCCTCTAAATCCTTCTTAATAGAAACAAAACCTAAAACTGAGCTGCTAAATTGCTGGTGGAGATTAGTTACTGAAATGCTTAATGCTGTTGGTCAGGCACATACCTCCTCGACTCAGAGAATGGATAAAGAGTATTTTCAGTAGTTCAGTATTTATAATTTCAAATCATCTATAATTTATAAATAATTTATAATTCCAAATTCCCACTGTAATTTCAGTGGGACCTTTTGCAACAGTCAGAGACCCCTTTGGCCCTCAAAAAAAAGACAAGGGGCAGAAAATCAGGTGGCTCAGCCCCAGATATAAGTTCCAGTGGCAGCAAATCCATGGGGAGAGATTAGGGAATCTGCTGAGTGCTGTTGGCTCTCCCCCTCCTTTCTCCCCAGGGAAGATTTGTATTCCCCAAAAAATCCAGGACAAAAAAACCCAGGATGGGAGCATGTGAATGAGTAACACTCCCTCAGCCACATCCCTGCCTCATCCCCTTGAGTCTTCTCCCCTCTCCTTTCTGGACCCCTCCTAGGCATTTTAGATCCCTGCCTGCTCCAGAGGCAGAGAGGAGGGGCTCAGAATTGAAGGAGGGTGAGGGGGACAGTCACCCCACTTCCTGCCTGCACATCTCAGGGGTGGTCACAGCAGCACATCCTGACATCCCCAGCCCACATCCCTCTAGTACCAGGAAGCTCAGGACTGTTGGGAATGTGACCACTCAGCCATTCTGTCTGTTCAGGGGCACAGTGGAGGTTAGGGAGCTGCTTTCCCCACTTCACTCATCAGCTAATAACATCCCATTCCTTAAAGTTCCCAGTGGCTTTGTCTTGGGCCCTTCTTACTCTTCTTAGTCATTCCTTGCCCAGGACAGACACGCCTGGGTGATATGGTGGCCA
Source organism: Turnix velox (assembly GCA_013400935.1). NCBI lineage: Eukaryota > Metazoa > Chordata > Aves > Charadriiformes > Turnicidae > Turnix > Turnix velox. The sequence continues at coordinate 25,912 of VZTY01028648.1, read as the reverse complement.
AATGCTACCTGCCTGCTTGGCATCTCAGCTGACATCTCTCTGATCTGCCCTGCTCCCTGTACCACAGCTCACATGCTGAAAAGGCTGAGCTGCTCCACACTTTATTTCTGGGGGAAGAAAGGAGCTGGAAATAGATAGAACAAGACCACAAGGCAATCGCTTTGATCTACATTTAAAAATTAACCAAACATCTCTCTGAAGAAACAAGTGGAGAGGCAGGTGAACCTGCAGCTTCCCAGATGCTCCTGCCTCATACTAACTATGAGTTCTGGGGTGGGGTGGGAAGAAATCTGCCTGTAAACTGCCTGTAAAGAGGAGAGCTGCCTTGCACATCCTTCTCCCAGGGCCATGTCCCTCTCACGTCCCTCCTGGGAGCGTGTTATACCTCCCCCAGGGAAAAAACCCCTGAGTTTCTCTCCTGCAGACTTGGTGGGTCTCCCTGTCAGAGCCAGGGTGGTCCCATCCCTTCCAGATGGGCTCTATGGTGAGGCTCTTTACAGTGAGGGTGGTGAAGTACTGGAACAGGTTGCCCAGAGAGGTTGTGGATGCCCCCTCTCTGGAGGGGTTCAAGACCAGGCTTGACAAAGCTCTGAGAAGCCTGTTCTAGGGGGAGGGGTCCCTGCCTATGGCAGGGGGGTTGGAACTCGATGATCTTTAAGGTCCCTTCCAACCCAAACTATTCTACGATTCTATGATTCTATGGTGGTTCCCTGAAGTCCATCCCAACCATCTCTCCCTCTCTGTGTGTGTTTTTCCAGCTGTTCCCAAGTTCTCCCAACCAGCAGCAAAACCCTTTCCCCTCCTGAGTTTCCTTTAGCTGTTTATGCCCATCTGGGAAACTTCCCAGTTGGGGCTGGTTTGAGATGAGTTCTAAGATGGGCTGAATTTCATGGATGTGGTCTCCAAAGTACATGGTTCTGCTGTTGGGTTGATGTGTCAGCATCCTCCCCACCCCTTGCAGTTTAGTTTATAGACTTTTACCTTAAATATAGCCAATCCTTGGCAGGTGGCAGCTCCTTGGTGGCTGGTTAGACCTTGTGGTGATTTAAACATTTCCCTCACTGGCTGCATCCTACAACCACTGGCTGGAGCCAGTGCAGGGAGCTGGCAGGAGGAAGCAGGGACGAGTCCATGTTCCCCCAGCTGCAGGCACAGCATTGCTGCAGCCTCCCCTTTACTCAGGGTGGCTGAAATCACTGCCCCATCTTGGCCGTGATTTAGCTAAAACCTGACCATGCTCTTACCTAGTGGAGGAAGGTGGCCCTAGGAGAGCCAGGATGCCAGGTAAGAAAGAAGGAGGCATGTCCTCTCTCTCTGCCTGTGGTCCCCTCTCCTGCCCACCTCTGCCCTCCTGGGGCAGGAGGGTCTATCAGAAGGTGAGGGAATGAACATCTGATGGTGGGTCTGTGTCCTGGGGATCCACTGTTAAGGGTTCTTTGGTTGCATGGAGTAATCCAAAATGAGAGTTGCGTGGCTGCCACCAGTATGGCTTTGCTCAGGAAGGCCCTGGGGTCACTGATCTGTATCAGAAGTTCCCAAGAAGGTCAGCTGTGGGACAGCTGAGGAATCCTCTGAGCATCACTTGCTCCCATGATCTGCTGAAGTGTGCTGAGGTTCCTGCAGAAACATGGTGGCACCTGACCCAAGGAACCCTGTGGAACAAGCAGCTCAAGACACATCAGGGAGCATGCAGGGGCAATCACCCTCATCTTGGGCTCTGGGAAGGCCATGACATGAGTTCAGGAGTCTTTTCCAGCCTTATGAGTCACAAGCAGGTGCCAGAGTGAATTTACCAGAGGCAAATTGTGGTGGAGCAGCACAACTACCTTATGTGAGGAAATGGCTGGCTGGCAGGGGAAGGGGAGAGTAAGGGCTGTTCCTTGTGTGAGCCTTGCAGAGCCCCTGATACCATCTCCTGCAGGATCCTCATGGCCTAAATGGAGAAATAAGGACAAAGTGCCTCAAAAACTGGCAGGACTCAGCTGAAGGGATTTTGCTGAGCATTGCAAAGGGCAGTTCCTGGCTGGAGAAAGGGTTTGGTGGTGATCTGTGGTGTTGGGCAAAGGGAAGAGCAAAGTCTGGCATCTGGGTTGGAGTAGCTCCATGCATCAGGATGTGGCTCAAGTGGCTAAAATGGGGCTTTGCAGGAAAACAGCCACGTCCATTACACCAGCAGAGGCAGAATGTTGTCTGCCAGGAGCTGGACTAAGAGAGGAGAGGATGGAAAGGACCTTGAAGAAAGTAGGAAGCAATGAATGTTCTGTGGGACATGAAGAGGGGGATGGGGAAGGGTGAGGGAAGTTCTTGAGATGTCCATGTGTGTGAACATTCTCCAGTGGCAAAGGCAAGGAGGTAAGTGAGGATACAGCAATGGAGACACACAGGAGCAGAAGAGGGTTGGACTGCAAGGGCAGAGGTGAACGGAGAGAAGGCTCCTCAAAAGCCTGGGTAGATTTGAACAGGAATAAGGTGTATTTTCTGGGTGCAAGATGGAGACACATCTGGTTGAGCAGGACAAAATGGTATAGCAGAACTAGTGAAGCAGCCAGCAGATACATCATTGGAGGGAGTTCAGGATGTGAGAAGGTTATATCAAGGCAGGAACATTTGGCCACCTTTGAGGTGTCTTAGGAGACATGATAAGAGCTGGTCTCTGCAAGGCTGACAAAAGCAAAGCAGGGAGATCTCAGTCCTTCCTTAACATTCCTATCCACAGCACTCTTAAGGAGTGTGAATTGTTTGAGGACAAGTGGAAAGCAAGGAGGAGAATGTGCTCAAGAACTTGACTGCAGAGGTCTGGGAAGCCTTCTGATGGGACAAGGTAGTGTCAAAAGGCACCTTGTTGTGTGACAGAGCCCATTGATCTGCAGAGGAGGTGATTACGATGGGATGGAAGAGACAATCTAATCTCTGTGTCCACACTGAGGACCATCATGTGGCTTGGTCTGTGGTGGGAGGAAGAGGTGGATTTTGGGAATCAGCGCAGAGCTGAGCTCCATGTTGCGCCATGGTACATGGAGGGGATGACCAGGAGGAAGTAACTTTGGAGATGAGGCATCATTCCCAAAGCTCTGCCAGGTGGAAGACCAAGAGGAAATCTGAGAGGGCATCTCCCTGGTGACAAGCAGTGGGATGCCATACTGGGCTGTTAGACCAGTGTGCAAAAGAGAAATCTGCAAGTGGGGAAAGAAACTCCAGAACTCATAGAAACTAGAAGTTATGGAAATTTTTTGTGTGCAGCATATTGTGTCCGTCACAAAGTTAACTACATCAATCACTCTTCCAGCTCCTGGGAACAGGAAAGATAGTACTTTGGACATCCAGGAGCCTTCCACATCAGGGGCCTGACACAGGCCAAAGCCACATGGGAGAGATGGACCTTCCTGCTCCAGCTGCACACAATTCTCAATCACCCCATTTCTCTCCAGACGTCCATCTTCTTCCCTGCTCACCATATCCTCTCATTCCTTTCAGAAGACAGCCATGCTGCTGACCCTCCTGACTTGCACCCAGCCACCTTCCCCTCACTCCAGCTGCACATTTTCATTTGGAGACAGGCACCTCCACAGATTTGGGGTCTATTTGCCATTGAGCAACCACCTCCATGGCTGGAAGCCTGTGGTCTCCTGGGGCTCCATTAGCAGGTAGAAGTGAAGGTGGAGGAAGATACAGGAAACTCCTGCAGCAGGGCTGAGGCACAAGCTTGTGTGGGTGGTTGATATGATGTAGAGAGACAATCTTACATCTCCTCAGCAGGTCCTGCTTCTTCCCCTGGAGGGCTTGCAGCAGGAAAGGCTGTGGGAGGAAAAGCCTTTTGCAGCAGAAGACCCTCTCATCTCTGGAGAGTAGCCTGGAGGCTCTGACGGCCTGATCTCACATGGAGCCTGTGAGTTGTGTTACGTGTGTCATAGGCAGAAGACCATGATTCCAACCCATTTGAGAGAAGCCTTGCCACCACACGTGCTCTTCACAGGACGTTGGTGTTGCCCCGGGGAGTCTTCAGGCTAACTGAGATTCAGTGAACTTTTTGGGGAAGGAGGGCAGAGGAACTCAGGAGAAGTCAGACATAGAAGCATCTCCCAAACAAATGCACAGAAGGGAGAAGATTTTGAACCCAAATTAGGGGAGAGTTGTATGTGTGAAGGTGTCATGGCTCTGACAGACAGCAGGGAGGAAGTTCTGACCTGAAGCACATCCCTAGACAGCTCATGCTTCAAAAGGCAGATGTGAGATGGAGCCACCTCATATCTGGGCTGGGGTTTGGGGCTGTAGGTGGCCCTTATCTGTGAAAGGAACAGATTTCCCAACCTGAAGCTCCAGACCCTTCCAAATGCTGGAAAACCAAAGGTTGGGAAATCAAATACTATCAGATTTTTAGACCATGACTCTTACTGTGGCTTGTGAAGGACATGGTTTGGTGATCCCACACATGGAGACAAGCAAATGGTGATGAAGAACCCCTCTGGGCAACAGAGCCACACTGAGCTATGGGACATAGGTCACAGCCTCAGCATGCAAAGACCTGGAGGGTATGCAGAGATAGAAGGTTTGGAATTCAGAGCAGATGATGAAGAGATTGGAACATCTCCCTTATGAGGAAAGGCTGAGGGAGCTGGGTCTCTTTAGCTTGGAAAAGAGGAGACTGAGGAGGGACCTCATTAATGTTTATAAATATCTAAGGAGGATGGAGCCAGGCTCTTTTCAGTGACCTCCAATGATAGGACAAGGGGAAATAGGTGCAAGCTGGAACACAGGAGGTTCCATGGAAATGTAAGATAAAACTTTTTCATGTTGAGGTTGAGAGAACACTGGAACAGGCTGCCCAGAGAGGTTGTGGAGTCTCCTCTGGAGACATTCAAAACCTATCTGGACGAGTTCCTATGTGATCTGGTCTAGGTATTCCTGCTCTGGCAGGGGGATTGGACTAGATGATCTCTTGAGGTCCTTCCAATCCCTGATATTCTGTTATTTTGTGAATTTGGGGTAGATGGGAAACTCCACGAGTTTCTGGAATAATTTTGTGGCTGTGGGAAGAAAAGAGCCAAGCCAGAGAAAGGCACATCTCAAGGTGCTGATGTAGGGACCCCCCAAAAAAGGGAGGCCCTCTTGCAGGATGACCCCACACCAGCACTTCCTAAGAGGGGTTCAGACAGCGTTTAGGGTGAGCTTGGGGAGATGCAGAGCTCCCAGCCCCACCAGTCTGGTTTCCCTCCCTCTCCCAAGCTCCTGCTGCTTTGCTGTGGCCAATTGCCCTCATCCCAGCCTCTGATAAATGCTTAAAAGCTCAAATCACGCAACCCCGGGCTATGAAAACAAAAAGGGACCCGATATCTACTAATAGCCCAGCAGTCCCTGCAGCAAAAGTGTGTAGCGTAGAGAAAGTGGTTTGCATCGATCGGTGGCTCCCTGCTGTCACCCGCTCCCCACCCCCCCTACCTCCGTCTGCTCCGGCTTCACCACTGGCAGGAGCGGGATAAAATCCCATCAGAACCGAAGAGCTCCAGGTAAGGGCAGGAAGAGGATGGTTTCTGGGGTTAATGTGAGAGAAAGCATCCTCCTCCTGCTCCGTCCTGGCCAGCATGGTCACTAGGATAATTGTGGCTGGCAAAGCAATGCTGGGACCACAGATACATGATCCTAAAGAGACCCAGGAACACGAGTGACAGGGACAGCCCAGAAGGGAGCACACGTGTGGATGGAGGGGCAGGGAGAAGTTGTGCCTGTAGTTGGTGCTGGGTGAGCAGAGCACTGCAAATGAATTCCCACCTGGGCAGGGTAGGACCAGCTCCTGACAGACCCTGGCAGCAGGAGGAGGTGCCAGGTAGGAGGTTCAGCCCAACATCACTGAGTGATGGAGAACTTCAGTGCCTTTCCTAAGCCCTTTCCTCCATGCCATATGGAAAAGGCTGAAGGCAGACAATTTCCATGGAACCACTCCCTGGCATTATATGCAGTGTTGGAGGACCCAGAGAGTGGCAGCAAAAAACAGAATGCATCAGTTGCAGATGAGGACTTTGTTCCAGTCAGAAAAGCTCTTGCAGGTCTGCAGATGAGATTGGGACAAGCTCATGGTGGCAGAGATGCCCCATTGAATCCACAGCCTCTAGAAGACCTGTCTTGAAACTGGATTGCTGCACTTCAGCAGAGTCTTTCCTCTGGTCTGTCTCCCCCAGAATCATAGGCACAGGAATGCCCTCATATAGGTGGAGAGGGTGGCAGTGCAGGTTTGTATCAAAAGAGGAAATCAAATAGCCCAAGCCACTGTCTTTAATGGCTGCTGCAGACTAGAAGACTCAGAGGAAGGGTTTGGCTCTATATCCAGCTTCAGCTTGGAAAGGAGATGATGGTGAAGCAGGAGTGAGACGATGAGGCAGGGGTGTGAAGGTGACCTATGTGGCTGGAGGGTAGACAAGGACTAGGGTCACTGCCTCCTCCAGTCCAAGAGCTGGGGGACATCAGAAGAACTGGTGGGGAAAAGCAGGATGGGGAAGGTAAAGTATGAAGCTCTGCAGAGTGTGATGGGAACTCCCTGGTGCAGAATGTTTTTAGGGGCTGAACTTTTCCATGGCTGGAAGAGTACCCCAGAGAGATCCCCCACAAGAAGAGCCACTGACTTGTGCTGCACCTGCTCTGCTGTAGGGATGCATGGCAATGGCTGAAGGTTTAGGAAAAGAAGAGCTGTACCATGGATGCTTGTCATAGAACCTGTGCATCTGATTTTGACTGTTATTAAAGATATGAGTTAGATTGACCTATGACGTGACCCAGTTCAGCTGTTCCCATCCACTTCTCTGAAGGGATGTACTTCACTTCAGCCCTTTCTCTGGAGGGATAGAGTGATGCACTTCCCCACATCCTTATGTCTGGAGGGATGTATTTCCCCACATCCCTGTCTCTGGAGGGATGCACTTCCTTGCATCCCTGTGTCTGGAGGGATGGAGTGATGTACTTCCCCACATCCCTGTCTCTGGAGGGATGTACTTCCTTGCATCTCTGTGTCTGGAGGGATGCACTTCTCTTCATCCCTGTGCCTGGGGAGATGGAGTGATGTACTTTCCCACATCCTTGTGTTTGGAGGGATGCACTTCCCCACATCCCCGTGCCTGCATCTCAGGCTGGGACTGGAATTTTTACATTGTAGAGCACCAGGGATTGCATATCTCATTCCTGGGCACCTCTCTCTTCTTCCTTCCTTTTGTTTCTCCCTCTCTCTCTTCTCTCCTTGCCTCTCCACTCTCTCCATCTGACCATGCCCACCCCCCCCACTCCCTCCCCTCGGCGGTCCCGGGGAAGGAGAGCAGGGATGCTGCAATTCCCAGGCACAGGTGCTGTGTCCCCGCCGAGCGCTGCCCCCAGGCACGGCCCCTGCCGCCGCAGCTGACAGCCCACTGGAAATAATGTGTTGTGGCAGAGAGAGACTCAACAGACCACGAAGATCTGCTGGTGCGGGAACTGATCAGCAACCAGGAGCCCCAACGCCTGTCTCCCAGCTCCGCATGGCCCGAACCGGCTCTGGGGATGCCCCCGCTCCGATGGAGCCTGCCTTGCTCACAGGCAGGGCACTTTCCCACCCTCTCCCGTTCTTTTTTCCTTGCTCCATCCTCTTCTCCTCTCTCGCTGTCCCCCTCCACGGCATTACGGAGGAGGCAGCGGTCACACCGCCTGTCCCCAGCATCGCTGGGCACGGGAAGGGAAGGAAGGGCTTTAGCCTTGGAGGAGGAGAATCAGGTGTGCAGGAATGGAACAACCAGTTCCAGTCTCCCAGCAAAGATGTAATCTGCCTCTGGCACATAAACACCAAATGTTTGTTCAACTGATCTGCAAACAGGCGGCATCCATGGCAGCGAGGCCCAGGCACCTGGCACCCTGCTCAGCCCCAGGGCAGGGTTGGGGGACGGGGAGATGAGACAAGGGACCAGGAAACAAGCACGTCTGGGGTGCCAGGGAGAAGATGCTCAGAGGGTCCCCGTACTGCACAATTGCTGCTGCATCCCCTCTACTGCCCTGAGCAGTGGTACTGGTGGCTCCCAGCTGTGACACATGCACAAGGCATCTGAGGGTTCAAGGACAAGTGTGTCCCTCCAAGCAGGCAATGTGCCCTGAGATCTGCCCGTGTCCTGTTGTGATGGTAGAGATCAGCCTCAGTGGCTGCAGATCAGCTCTGCCCCCCGCACCACCGAACTCTTCTCATAATCTCAGGGGGCACAGGTTCATTACAAGTGGACTATTTTTGCCTATTTTCTACAAAACCAGACTTTAGTGGCAGGGTTGGCTTCCAGCTCAACCAACACATGGGCAGGCAGAGGGCTGCCCCCAAACCCTTCCCTGGAGGGGGTTCCACACCAGGGAAGCCACAGCATGGCTTGCTCCCTGGACAGCAGATACTCTCTGCTGTTTTGATGCAAAGCCCAGGAAGAAAGTGGAAAGGGTCTAATGAAGGTAATTCCTTCTCATGTCATGCAAATGCTCTAGTTATGCTGCCAGGGGAAGGTGATGCCCCTCGGTGCCGGTGGTGAGGAGGTTGGGTAATGGAGCAGAGCATCCTTCAGCCCAGCAGAGCCACCACCTGGACCTGGGACTGGTGGGACTATCCCTGCGGCCACCACTCCTGCAGAGTATGCAGGAATCCAGGCTGTGGCCAGAGCATCGGTGTGTATCAGGAGGAGGAAACACAGGGCTGTGGGGTGAGCAGACAGCCCCAAGGACATGGGCTGGCCAAGGAGAGCCACCTGCCGGGGCAACATGGCCACCTGCCCCATCCTGAGGTGGTGTTACCACATAAGCCCCCTCCCTACTCACGTCTCTCTAATCTCCTCTCTTCGGCCTTGCTGTCCCTGTCCTCATCCCCCCAAGGAGTCACACTGCTCCTCTCTGGCCCCTGGGCAGAAGGAGGAGGGCTGCCCACTCCAGTTCTTTTCCCATTGTCAAAAGGCTGTCACCTTCCAAAGCCTGTCCTGGCTGCCCAAAGCTCCAGTGTGCCCAGGTAGGCAGAGATGTACTCTTTCCCTTCCTGTCCTATAAAACTCATCTCCATCTCCCCAAAAGCAGGGCAGAGAACTGTTTCCATGAGCAGTCCTGGCTGAGGTGTCTACAGCCATCTAGAGATGCTCCTGTCCCTTTCTCCTTCCTGGGCTGTGCATCCCTGCATCACCCCAGAGCTTTAGGATCTCCTGGGGCAAAGCTCTGCCCTGGAACCTGCCATGCATAGGAAGGATTTGGCTCTTGAGAAATGAGCCTGTGCTGGCAGAACGAGCCCTCAAAGTCACTGCCCTTTCCAAGAGGTTTCTTCTAATGGGGAAGAAGCCAGTGAGTTCCTGCAGGTCAGGGTGGTGCTCAGATGGGTGACACAGGCACTGTGTTGGGTGGATGGAGGAGGATGCTACTGGGCCATCTGCTGAGAGCCTATTTTTGTGAGCATGAAGTCTCTAGAGATCTGGCTCCTGGGGTGGAGGAGGAGTGTGCTCTGGGACAAACTAAGCCCTGCTGTCCCCAGGGAGGTTGCAGTGGGAAGCACACAAGGGGGCTGCAGAGGACATTTCAATCTTGGGGAAGTGTGTTTTAGCTTGGATTGGTTTTCCAGGCTGGATTACCCCTGTCCTGGCAGAGGATGGGGGTACAGGACAGAATTTGCACCTGCAGCCAGGAAGCTGGACTGATTTTCCAGGAGAAGGCAGGTTAAAGGCAGCTCATCTGCAGCCTCTCCCATCTGTCCATCCAACCATCCTACTTTCACCATGGTTGCACATTCTGTTTAGCCCAGCTCTGCATCAGCTTTGGGGCATTAGACTGGGAGCATCTCAGCATCTCAACCATCTCCAGCACTGTGGCAGCCAGGAGAGTTGCAGAGGGGGGTACCCAGCTCAGCATTTGGGGCTGCAGGAGGGTTTTCCCTCCTTTCCCCACATTCAGCAGGAGAATTTTCCCTGGACTAGGCTGGGGCAGCCTTAGGGAGGCTTCTGCTGGGTAAAGAGGTCACCTAGGAGCACACAATTTGGTTTGAGTGGCTTAGCTTCAACACCTTTCACTGTGTTTTCCTTTTCCCTTGGAGTGGTTTGGCAGAAGAGGTTTAAAATGCATGTATGGGCACACCAAGAGGGTTTGTGCAAAAATTCCATCACTGGCCTGGGTTTAAACCTCAAACACAGGAGCTCCAGGCTGAGGTCCCAGCAGCTCCACTCCCTGAGATTAGAAGGTGCTGGTGGAGCAGAACCATCTCCTTGGGGAGCCACAGGCATAACTCAAGCTCCATGCTGTCCTTCTTCCAGGGCACAGAGTGGTTCACACACTGTGAACCACCATCCCCACAGGGAGCCATCTCCAGGCACCCATCACCATGTCCAAGGACGACGTGGGCTGCAAGCTGACCTCAGTCTACAAGCACAAGGAGAGGAAGCCAAAAAAGCCCCACTACATCCCAAGGCCATGGGGCAAACCGTACAACTACAAGTGTTTCCAGTGCCCCTTCACCTGCATGGAGAAGTCCCACCTCTACAACCACATGAAGTACAGTCTGTGCAAGAACTCTCTCTCCCTCCTCATCGAGTCTGACTGGCCCTACAAGAAAGGGAACCTCCTCCACCCAGAGCTTCGGCTCCTGCATGCAACGGAGACCTCCCGTCTGCGGGGGCGACAGGATGAACAGGAGACCTGTGACTCTTCAGCCACTTCAGGAGGGTCAGTGAGAACCAAGCAGGCCTCCAGCCATGAGGACAAGCCATCCTCAGGGGTGGAGATCCTGCCTGCTGAAGGAGCTGCTGAAGAAGGTGGCCCATTCCAAGAGGAGGAGGAGGATGTCGTTGGCCTGTTGAGGGAGATGGATGCAGGGGAGAAGAAAGAGAAAAACAAAGAGGCAGGTTGTCAAGGTGACTCAGCTGAACCAGAAGTGAACACTTTGGTCTTCGGTTTCAAGGACAAGAGGGACAAGGCTTGTAAGGAGGTAGAGCCCGACTTCATCATCACAGATGTCTTCTCCCTCAAGAACCATGTCATGAAAAGCAGGGAAATGGCCTCACCAGGCCTAGATGCTAAGCCAAAGCATTGCAAAGTGCCAAAGAAATGCCTGGCCAGCAGTGGGATCCTCATGGAGCAGTGGAAGCTGGTGGCAAATGGGCAAAGGAGGAACACACCCGAGGTCTCCCCACCTTGTACTGACAGCAACATCATCCCTTGCTACCCACCTCCAGCCTACAGTGACTACCACGAACCTCAGGGTCTCAATCTCTCCCTGCTGGGAATCAACTACCCATTGAACCCCAGCCTGTTCTCCTACCTGAGCCCTACCATGGCCAACAGTGCTACCACACACCCACACTTGGCTCAGCTGCCCTTCCTGGCCTCCACAGCCCAGCTGATGCACCCACATGCCTCCCACTTCCAGCCTCTGCAGAGCCCTGAGCGCTCAGCCTTCCTCCCACGCTTCTACTACCCCTTGCTCTTTGAGCACACCTTTGGCTCCACAGAAAGCAAGATGTCCTCCAGCAAGCCAGAAGCCCAGCAGCTGGTGGGCTCCATCATGCCTACACCCTCCCAAGCCAAGGTGCCCAGTGAGTCGACCAAACCAGGGCTGCTGAAGGTACCAGTTCTGAAAACAACTGTTCCCTGGTCTAAAGGGGGCAGAGAGGAGGCAACCTCTGAACTCAGCCACCCCACCACGGTGGGGCAGGAGGAAGAGGAGAAATGGTTATCACTAGAGAAGGACAGCAGCCCAGCTTTGGGCCTCAACACCCTCCGCAAAAAGCCAGCCACTGACATTTACCAGAATCTGGTGGGGATGAAGGACAGCCCTTTTGCCCCCAGCAGTGTCCGGAAGACAGAGTTACCAGTGGTGTCCTGTCTGGAGACCAGCAGCCCTCCAGGCAACTCTCTGAAGAGGAAGTTCACTGCCAATGAGCTGGATTTGATGGGACCTGAAAGGCTGATGCCTGGAAAACTCAGCTACCAGAGCAGGTAAGATGCCTTTGATCTCTCTGCCTCTTCCTCACATCTGCCTGGCCCTAAAAGTTATCTTCACATCTCCCCCACTTGCTTCTAAACCCTGAGATAGGGCCCCAGGATGGTGGTCCATACCAGTGTCTACTCAGAAAAGGGCATCTTGCCTGCTAGGAACAAATGATCTGAGTAGCATTCAGATGTGTCCAACCACCTAGGTTGTGTCACTTACTTTCCCCTGGTTTATTCAGAGCCAGATGTGATGTGGTGTCTGTGTGGGGTGGACCTGCACTGCCCTTGGGTCCTCAAATACTCACTGGAACAATCATTGACTGTTTTTAACCTAAGCATTTGCATTCCTCTGATTTGCCTTCTGGTTTCCAAGCCCAGGGGGAGGGTCACATTTACAAAGATTTCCTTTTACCTGGGCCAGAAATGTGCACAGCTCATTTGAACAAAATTTCAATTCCTCCCCTGGTTGTGCAAGTCCAGCTGTGGCTCCAAGAAAAATGTCACTGTAAAACCCACTGCTGAGGGCAGAGGGAGGAACTTTCTCTGGGGAAGCTCTCCCTGGTTCTCTGTCTCCACCTGCCTCTTGCCTGCTCTTAGGCTGGCTTGAGACATCCCCTCCAGCTGGGCTTTCAGGATTCTGGGTGGACATTTCCATCAGTGTTCTCCAGTGCTCCTAGAAGGAGAGTCCAAGTCTGGCTAGCTGAGGTGGCATTATTTATCAGCACCTTTTGCCCAGGCTGGTCTCTCCCTTTGTTGATGGGTGTCATGAAATAGCCTGCGTGAGGGTCCATCTTCCTCCAGGAAGAATGATGCCAGGACTCTGCACATTCAGACCAAAGCCCTTCCTGGGAAGGGCCTCATGCTGGCAGCAGACTGTGGAGAAGACCTGGCTGAATCTGCCCATACTGGCCCTGGACATATGCCCAAGGATTTTCCTGTCTCTTTCCCTACTGATTGTAACCAATTCTTTTCTGCAGTGGCTCAAGGGCCAACTCTGACCACATCCCCAAGGCCCTGGACCACTGGCACACACAGGTCCTCACAGGGCAGCCTGAGCAACCAGAGAGGGGCAGTGACATTGAAGTTCTTCCTTCTGTGGGTGCTGGCCTGGACCATGGCCTCTACAAGCAGAGCAGATCCCAGGAGACTTCTGCCACCATAACAGACACTGAGACCACAACCATGCTTATTGGGGATCTGTCCAAAACCTTGGAGGAGTACCAAGAGGTAGAGAAGAAACTGTCTGATCTAGCAAAGGAGGATACCCCTGGGCAAAAAGAGCTGAGGGACCAGTTGGTCAAGATCCGAAGGGAGCTTTACCACATTCACCAGGCACTGGAGAAAGCTACCAAACCCCACGAGGGACCTCTGGATCTCTCAGTGAAGAGATCCTCTGAAGGTCTGGAGAAGGTCCAGCAGACCAAGAAAGAGCCCTGCAACGTGAGCCTGGGTGGTGAGAAGCTCCATGGCAAAGACCAAGGCATCCTCAACAAATGCATGGCAAGCGGGGAGCCTGGAGACACAGAGGGGCTGCCCAACTGCCTCCTCGAGGCTGAGAACAAAACCATCGATCTGCTGATCAAGATGAGCCACTCTGAGAACCTCCGGGCATCCTCGTCGGAGTCCCACCTGGGTGCTGTGATCAAGGCTGAGGTCCTGCCACTCACCATGCCCCTGGAGCTCCGACATGTGATGGAACCCTACTACAGCCGTACCACCAAGTGCGAGGCAGACTCCAGCGTCCTGCTCTGCTCTGATGGCAGATCCAGCACCACCCAGGGCCCTCAACTCCCCCTCACCACTGAGGATGGGCCCCATGGCTGCCGGGTCATGCAGCACTCCCTGTCCTGCAGCCTTCCCAATGAGACAGACACAGTGTGTGTCCACAGCCCCCTGCATGTTGACCCCTAAGCCCACCTTCCTCACAAGCTCCTGGATCTCACTGATCACCTCATGCTTCACCTTTCTAGTGTCCCACCTCTGTTCCCCTTCTCCCCACAATGAAAACCCGGCTGGGGCCACACTGAGTTGGGTCCCAATTAGCTCCCCCTTATTACTCCAACCAGTCCCTCTCCTGCTGCACTATCAAGGATGGTGCTCCTGGGCTCTGCAAGCTCCAGCCTGACCTCCCTGGTCCTGGAGCTCCCTTCCAAAGGGAAGTCACCAGTGGACAAGAAAAGAGAACTGCTAAAAGCACCAAGGTTTCAGCAGAAGGTGCACCCAGTCCTCTCTTTAGAGACACTCAGGGACTTTTGCAACCCAGCTGCCATGACCTGCAGACAGGGGAAGGGACAACAGGGTATCCCCAGGGCCAAACCCATCCCCAGCTGTGGTTGTGCTCAGACTACAGCTGTCACTTTGTACAGAGCAAAGACATGGTGGCTTCTCCTCAAGGTGTCGTCAGGGTCAAAACGGAATGGGATGCCCAGCTTGACTCAGCAGCCAAGTACTTTCAGCACTGTGGAGACAAGAAAATCCTCCCAGTCACACTGACAAGACGACACAGGAGCCATCACCCTGCCACTGCTCCATATCTGGTCCTGAGCTCTCCTGCCAAGGACATTTGCCACATGTGGGGACTTCTTCCTGCCCACGGGACCTCCTTCTTCTCCTTTTACCCAGAGAGGACCCTCCCTCCCTCTGCTTCCATAGTCTCTCCCCATGCAGACATGATGCACATTCCTCATGAAAGCCCCATCCCTGCAGAGCACAGCTCCAAACAGCTCCTGTCTGCTAGTCCTAATCCCACAAACAATGACAAATAGGACCACAAAATGGATGACACAATGCTGCCATGAACCCCACTGTTCAAGGGGCAAAGCAGAGAGGAACAATTGTGAAGGGACAAACTTAGCAAAGCCTGGCACCCTCTCCTCTACCTTCCACACTCCCTGTTCAGAAGATGGTGGGGGTTCCTATCAGCATCTAGATCCTCCACTGATTTGTCCTGGGGACTTGTTCTTTGCAGTGAGAAGAGCCAGGGAGGGGAAAGGGAGGACAGGACAAAAAGGACAGCAGGCAAAGACACAAATAAGGGACTGACATGGCAAATCAAGAGACATTTAGCTCTTCTCTGTGTGCAAAGTGGTCAGTCCTACTGCAGGTGACTGAAGAAGGAAAGACCTGACATGGGGCCTGGGACTCACAAGTACTTTGATAGATCCAGGCAAGAGGAAGAGTTGATGCCTCTCACCTGATTCCTCCTTAGACAAAGCTCCACCTCATTACAGGTGTCATCACTCAAAGACTTTGCTTAGGGTACAGAGGTCTGTGAGGTTATTTGCCTTCTGTAGACACAAGTGTGAGGCAGGAGGTCATTACAAATGAGGGATGCTCAGCTCATCACCATATCCCTCTCACACCAGCATGGCTCTAGTCCCACAAGGCTCAAATGAAGGTCATGAGAACCCCTTCTCCCTGCTTCCCCTCCACCCCCAAACTGATCTCAGAGGCTGGGTGCAGTGTCCTTGATCCCACAGCCCAGGGGAGGTGGCATTGGGCCTTTATTTCTAAGTTTGACTAGTGTTCTCACCTTTGGATGCCAACAGCACACCAAATACCTTGCTCATGTTACCCACTCCCTGCAGCCTGCCAGTGTTCCTCCAGCCCCTTTGTCACGCAGCTCTTCACAATTCCCTTTCTCACACAGCAGCCTCTTGGCCCCAGGTCAGCACCTCCCTGCTCCCACATCTCAGGGCTCCCAGCTTCCCCCACACTAGCTTCTTGATGCATCTTTCACACCAGAACCCTCGTCCAGCAGCCAGAAGCGCACCCACTAGTGCAGCCATGGAGTTGGAGCTCTATTTTGCTGTGACATCCTTCCCTGCCTACCTGACCTTCACCTCCTGAGGAGCAACAGGACACACAATTCCATCCCTCCACTCACACTGGAGCCCCCCCATCTCCTCATGGCCCCAAGAATCAGGTTGTTTTTCTTAGCAAACCCCCATCTGAACCCGAGCACCTCAGAGGTCTAAGACACTAGGATGGGGTAGGTGAGCTCTGTGACCAACAGTCCCAGGCTTCATCAAGTGATCAAACCATCAGGCAGTGCTGCCTTTCACCCCTTTTCTGATGAAATTTTGCCTGCTCACGTCACCTCGCCCTCCCCAGGCCCTGGCTCCATCCCACCCCGAGCTGGGATGCTGCCCTGCTCCCAGTGCCCACACTGTGAGGGCGGGCAACTCTCCCAAGGGCAGAGCCAGCCCCAGCAGCTCTCATCACAGCACTCATGGTCTCCCATACCTCCCACAGAAAGCCAGGGAGAGTTGCTGAAGGGAAGTGGGAGGTGGAGGTTAATCACACAGTATTTATTGTTCACAGTTTTACGAATGTACAAAACAAAAACCAAACCATTAAAGGGAAAAATATCCAAGCAGGAGTTGCTGGTGTCTTTATTCTCCTCTCCAGCCAGAGCCCACAACAGTCCCATGCCACCACTCTCCATTGCAGAGCCACATACTTCCCAGTTTCAGAAGCTCAGGTCAGCCACCGGCAGGGACATGGCCAGATATTGACACTGGCTGTCTCCTGGATCAGCACTGGGACACCACCAGTCCTGTACTGGGGCAGCCTGCCATGGCTGAAGGCAGTCACTGGGAGAAGAAACACTCTTGCAGAACCATGAGGTTTTCTCCTGCAGGAGAAAACTCCATACACACCACACAGAGCCTTTTCCTTTGGAAAGTGACAGTCCTCAAGGAGCTCCTATTGCTGGGCCACTTGGCCATGACACAAGAGCCCAGGTCCTGGAGTAGGGAAGAGCAGAGAAGAACATGAGGTCAAGTACCACCTCCCCAATGTCATTGGGCTACTCAGCCTTTGCACCTTGTCACCAGGGATGCTGGTGGCACACCCACAAAGAGGATAGCTCTGCTGTCCCTACCCAGGGCAGTCTCCCACTCAGGGACTCCTGCCCATGGGCCACCAGGATGGGACCTTCAGGAGGTGGAGGAAGCTGGTGGCACCATTCCAGTTGAAAAGATGAAAGTGTTTATCTTTGCATTTAAATAATGGATGAGAGTTGAACTACTGGGGTGGCTTATCCAGGCTGCAATCTGCACCCCCAGGGCCCTCAGCCCAATCCAGCACAGGGCCCATTACACGCCTATTTGGTCACCCTAAAGGCATCTTATAGCAAGCCATTACCTGCCCTTTACTGCAGGCCCCCTCGATTGCCATCTTTCTTGGTCATGGCTGACTAAAGTCCCCCTCCTTATATGTCCCCACTGCTTTCCTTCCAAGCCCTGTCCAAATCACCAACTGGAGGAGCCAGACAAATCCCTCCCATGCCCTGCTCAAGCCAGCAGCCCCCCTTCTCCTGGGGCAGGGGGTACTTGGGGTCACAGCAAGTTCCTGACACAGCTTCGAGTCCAGCAGCTCCTGGTCAATGGAGCTGCAAAACTTTTATAGGTTTCTAACCCCAGGTGGGTACAACTGCTCCAGCTCAAGTATTGCTTCTCCTTAGGGTTCAAGAGCAAAGGAGAGCTCAGGGACTGGGAGGGGGTAGAAGTTGCCTAATAAACAAACCCTCAGGCAAGGGCTTATCTCCAGCAAGGCAGCACAAGGAACAAGATTTCAAGGTTCTTTGCAGAAGGAGGAGGGTGTTGCTCTCCCCATCCCATCAGCACAAGGACAAGGCCCCAGGGAAGGCAAGAGCAGAGCTGGGACACCAAGGGTGGCTTTGCTGCATCCCCAACCAACTTTCCCATGGCACTGGTGTGACTGTGACCTCCAGCTCAATGCACTGATGGGGACAACAACAAGGGGAGACAGTGCAGTGGCAACCACAGGCCACAGTTTGTGTAGAAGGATGGCAGGGCATCACATCAGGCATCTCATGAACATCCCACAGGCTCCTAAGTGCTGTGTCCTCCAACTTTCCTGGCTTGATGGCAAGGGGACAACAGCAAATCTAGGGGATGGGTCCTATGCTGGAATAGATCATGGAGACAACCCCAGTCTGCCCAAGGATGAGGGGCATAGCCTCCTCCCACTACATCCCAACCTGGCAAGGGAAATGGCAGTCCAAGGGAGGGACCTGCCAACACCCCAAGATCTTCCCACAGTCAGAAGATGAGGTAGAGACAAAGCCACATCCAGGAGAAGGTATTGTAGGCACAGGCAGGGCATCCAGAAACAGGGAGGTGTCTCACACCAGGGCAAGTCAACCTCTTACAAACCCTGATGGGCAGCCAGATGGAGGGCACCCAGGTGATTTGGGACTACACAAACCAGAAATGACAGGAAGAAGAAGGTATTGAAGTGCCCTGCCTGCTGTGTCTCACCTAGCTGGTCATGTTGGGACATCCCACAATGCACCTACAGCAGGGCCAGGGAGCTGGACACTTGCTCATAACAGTGGGCCACCAGGTGGAACCAGCTGGGGACAAGAAGTGGTTCCTGCCCAGCACAACCAGTTTTCTCTTACCCCAACATGGGCAGGCCAGAGATTGGAGCAGTGGAAAGTTACCAAAGGTGGACTAAAGAACAGCCAAGGTCAGCCAGGAGATTTCAGAGCCGATGTGTGAAGCTGCAAAGACAACCTGCAGCAGGGTGGCTCTGTCCTAAGAGAGAGGAAGGAAGGGCGAGATGAACTGGCTCTGCAGTGGTAGCAGGGCTGAGCACAGCAACCTTCCTTGATCTGTGAGATGGGGACAAATGGAGATAATGGGTAGCAAGGACTCTGGAGTTGGGAAGATAAACTGGGAGCTGCCCCTTAAGGACCCCCATCATCCCAGGGACCCTGTCCTAACCCACCTGGCACTTCCCATGTGGAAGAATGCATATAAGGTTTTCTTTCTACCAAAATGACTGCACACTGGGGAGATTTCCCCTCCATGACCTCAAGAAAGGAGCTGCAGTGTTTCCAGAAGCTCCACTGTGTTGTAGAAGGTACTCGCGGTGCAAGGAAGAACTACCCTCTGTGACTCTCTGGGCTAAACCACATCCTCAGAGCTGAACTCATGCAAACTACACCAACAGCACCTTGAGCTGAAACACAAAGCTAAAACACAACCATCCTGCTCAATGTTCATCTGACCTCAGGCAAACCCCACAGAGAATTAAAGCAAGAAAAGGAAACACAAAGCCATCCCCCTCCCTCCCACCCATTCCTTCCCCTGCCCAACCAGGCGGGGGGCCAGTAGGCCGGCCCCCC
>VZTY01028647.1:0-10499 GCA_013400935.1 Turnix velox | reverse complement strand
TTGGTGATCTTTAAGTTCCCTTCCAACCCAAACTATTCTATGAATGTGAGAATTACTAGTTTTAGTTAACAGTGCTGACTATCTCTAGGTAACAGCAGCAATTGTGCTCACATGTGGTTAACAGCAATTTATTATTGAATTAAACTCCAAAAAAAATGGACTCAAAACTAGATGGAAGTCTTAAAAGATAAACCACTGCAACACATCTTTGTTTTTTATCTTCATCAGCCATGGAAACATCTTCCTGAAGGTTTCTTCTAATCTTTCATTTGGTCTTTCTGCCCTCAAAGAACCATGTTCACACCATTATCTCCTCCTCCATCTTAATTGCTGCTAGCTTTTCCACACTCTTCTCAGGTTTATTTGGAGGAAAGAAAACAGATTACATCTGAAAATATGTTACACACTAAGAGTTTTGCTCCAACAAGACCAAACAGGTTGGGATTTTATCATGAACGTGGTTTGGATGCCCCTAAAAAGTGTCTGTTGCTCAGGATCAAAGTGAACTCCTTCTTTACTGTTATCCATTCATCTCCTCCTACCATGCACAAGAGTTTAAAATGAGAGGCAAACATGCAAAGGAGAAAGAGAAAAATCCCTAAAAAAATGAGCACTGAACACCCCTATCTACTACAATAGGAATTATATGGGTTAAATGAGGTGATTTTATGTGAATAAGTTATTATTTCAATAAAAATTTACCCTAAAGAAAAATAAACAACAAAATCACATTTTAAAGATCAATAAAACAAGTTTTTCTGAGCCTGATTACAAAATTATTTCATTTACAAAAGCTTCCACTAGAATATTTAAGTACCTTCGTCACTAATTTCATTTCTTTCTTCAGCAATGGCTGAAAGCATCCTAAAAAAAAAGGAAAAGAAAAATAAATCAGGCTATTTTGTAGATCCTAATTTTGCATTTTTGACACGAACTTCAAATACAATCCACAAAAACTACATTTTTTATTCCCATTTTCAGCCTCAAAGTGAAGAATAAATGATGAAGAAATGAAGAAGAATAAATAATGTCTCCAATGTCTTCAGGTACATCTTTATGCTGCTAAATGCAATAAAAATTCAAATATTGTACCTTAAATATTATAAAAGAATGATCCATAATAATTGGCATTTAAACCATTTGAAAACTGGGATTTGTTGCAGATTTACTCACCATTCATACTGATCATCTAATAAAAACAACAATTTGAGGACAACTACAATAAGTGCTGCAGCAAGAACATCATATTTTACATTTCTGACTGATTTCTTTCCAGGGACAAGAGTGAGGAAATCCACTTCTCCAACACCAGTCTTCTTCACCACACGACAGGTCCACTCGTACAATTCATCTGGTTTATGTCAATAAAAACACAAAATGAGGGTGTTGAGACAAAGCAGAAGCATTTTTACAGGGTAAATATGTTGGAAAAAAGGGTCTGATATATGTGTAACCATTATTAGGAAGTTTTTTTTCAGTCTGAAAAGTATTTTTGGGTTATTTTTTAAAAATCCTAAGCAAATTTCACTGTGCTTACAAGGAAAAACACTCATGATTTGCTGAGAAAGAAAAATTAAACAAATCCCATTTTTAAAAGCATTTGGGGNGTTTTTTTTCAGGCTGAAAAGTATTTTTGGGTTATTTTTTAAAAAATCCTAAGCAAATTTCATTGTGCTTACAAGGAATAACACTCATGATTTGCTGAGAAAGAAAAATTAAACAAATCCCATTTTAAAAAGCATTTTAAAATCAGCTTGATTTTCCTGCTGAGTCTTAAAATTGTATATTCCATAAATATTGAAGGTTTTTGGTTTATCCTAAAATGAAGTTTTGAATATTAAATTTACAGAGAAAAGGCTGAGGATGTGAACTCAGATTTCCTATAAAATCCCACTGATAATGCAGTTAGATGAACCTTAACATTGGTGTGAGGGAAGAATATCTTAAATCTATACATAGTTTAAAAAAAAAACTTAACAAAAACTTGTTCTGCTTGTTGTATAAACACCCAGGCAAGGATGGATTCAGTATTCCAGAGAGGAATTAAAGCATGAAGAGCACCCCAATTATCCTAACAAGACCCTATAGAGCATAAAAAGCACCAGCCTAGCTTAAAACTGGTTTTATATGGGAAATTCATATTATGTCAAACATCTCCAACTCTGAAAGAAGCTTCCTGGCATCTGTGCTGCCTCTCATTTATTCTCCTGCTTATTTTTCACAGATACAACCCCCCCAAATTTCTCACCCTTCCTGTTGAGCCAGAAAGACAGGAGCTGATTACATCACCAGCAGATTCCACAAAGGTTAGCAATGTGTGACTAAGTACAACCTTAATCCAGCTCTACTCTTTGCTGCTTGCAAAGGGTTTGAGAAGAAGGAGATGATTTTTTCAATCCTCTCCAGTTAAAATCTGGAAACCAAATTTTGTTATATAAATAAGAAAATATTATTTTCTTTACTTTCACGAGCTTTAAATAGACTTTTTGTGATTATCTAATGGTCTAAGAGGTTATTTATGGCAAATTCTTGCTTAATTTCATTTTTAGGAGTTACTAGTAACAGCATTATAGACTTATAGAATCATAAAATGGTTTGGGTTGGAAGGGACCTTAAAAATCATCAAGTTCCAAACCCCCTCCCATAGGGCACTTCCCACTACCTGGAAGTCCTAATAAAATGATTCCACATGATAAGAAATTTAGGAAAAAGGAAAAGGCAATATATTCTTATTTTCAAGGAGTACTTGGCTTTGTATTTCTTTGTAATTTCTTTGAAAATGCCAAATTTCATTCCTTCTTTGATTCAACTGATAATTCAAAGAGCTGATGTGATGCTCTACAGGCTCTAGAATAATATTAGTGTGGAATATTTGCCCTAAATCTCTTGTGTGTCTTCCTTTCCTTAAACTGTAAGGACAAATAAGAAAGCCAAATAGCTTGATCCAACATAATTGACTACAAAATAAGACAATTAAATTTAAAAAAATTTAAAAAAAAAAACCCAACCCAAGCCATTAATTGTTGGAATTACCTGAGGAGAAAAAAAAAAAGCTAATTTAGAGGCTATTTGTAAAACTCTCCTCAGTGGCATTTTACAGGAAGCTGAAGGTGCTTTCTATAGAAATTAAACCTCAGTTCAAGCTTAAATAGGTAAAAATTAGAAGCAAAAACAAAAAATAAAGGAGTAGGTACTTTTAAAGTTAGTCATTCAAATATTTTTTGATAGAGTTTAATAAATTAAGAGAAAAATGTTATCAATATTTACCAGGTAAGTTGGCTTCCATCAAATACTTCATGCAGAGCATGTTGGGATGGAGAAAGCAGCTCTCTTTGATTTCTGGAAAACGAGGCAGGTCTAAAAATGCTGCAAGCTCCAGCATTTTGGTGTGAACTTCTTCATATACAGGCCAGGACTGAAAGATAGGATTAGAGATATTTGTTATTAATGTAAAATTACTTATAAATGTTTAATTCTGCATTAGGTAATACAGAATTACCTGTACAGACTNGAAAAAAAAAGCTAATTTAGAGGCTATTTGTAAAACTCTCCTCAGTGGCATTTTACAGGAAGCTGAAGGTGCTTTCTATAGAAATTAAACCTCAGTTCAAGCTTAAATAGGTAAAAATTAGAAGCAAAAGCAAGAAATAAAGGAGTAGGAACTTTNACCTCAGAGTAGCTTCTCAATACCTGAAGGGGGCTACAGAAAGGCAGGGGTAGGACTTTTTAATAGGATATGTGATGGGAGGACTAGAAATAATGGATGTAAATTGGAAGAGAAAAGAGTAAAAAATTACTTTTCCTTCAATCATTTAGTCTCATCTTTTAAAAAGCTCAATTTTATTGTGCTCAAATTTTATTATTTTGAATTTCCTATTTTTTTTTTTCATTAATCTCTCAGACNGGAGTTTAATAAATTAAGAGAAAAATGTTATCAATATTTACCAGGTAAGTTGGCTTCCATCAAATACTTCATGCAGAGCATGTTGGGATGGAGAAAGCAGCTCTCTTTGATTTCTGGAAAACGAGGCAGGTCTAAAAATGCTGCAAGCTCCAGCATTTTGGTGTGAACTTCTTCATANTTCATTAATCTCTCAGACTTGCTCAGCTGTGTGAACACATGAAGAATTTTGCTGTCACTATTATACATGCAGCTTTCAGGAACAGTTAGGAAGTTGCATCCTCTTCATTATATTTTCTAAACAGTGTTAAAAATTGGCTTAGACTCAGACAGGATTATCTGGAGAAACAAGAAAAACATGCACTACAAGCTCTACAGAAGGCCAAGCTCTCTGAACTTTCCATTTCACTTTTAAAGCAAGGCTAAATTAAATACCAAAACTAATCTGGAACAAAATCTGAACCATCTAGTGGGAGGTGTCCCTGCCTATGGCACTGGGGTTGGAACTTGATGATCTTTAAGGTCCCTTCCAGCCCAAACTATTCTATGATTCTATAAAAGAAAGTAAGATTTTCCCTTTAATGAAAAGCAGTGGAATTAGTAGCATCTTAACAAAATATCACAGATGATAATAAATTAAGATATAGGAATTCAGTGATTAGAAGCATTCCCATTCCCAAACATTCACCTGTAAACTCATCTGAAGAGAATAATTTATCACAGAGGTAACTTTGAGAAATAGAACTCTGTTTTCCAAGAGCAAACAAGTGATGTAAAAACTACAACATAAAAATGACTACCAAGAGCTGTCATTTGGCTTTATTTAAAAAGGACCTTAACAGACAAAAGTCCTCAACATAAGAAGGACATTGAGCTGTTGGAGCAGGTCCAGAGGAGGCCACCAAGATGATGGGAGGGCTAGAGCCTTATGAAGACAGGCTGAAGGAGTTGGGGTTGTTGAGCTTGGTGAAGAGAAGGCTCAGGGGGGACCTCAGAGGAGCTTCTCAATAACCCCATCAGGGGGCTACAGAAAGGCAGGGGTAGGACTTTTTAATAGGATATGTGATGGGAGGACTAGAAATAATGGATGTAAATTGGAAGAGAAAAGAGTAAAAAATTACTTTTCCTTCAATCATTTAGTCTCATCTTTTAAAAAGCTCAATTTTATTGTGCTCAAATTTTATTATTTTGAATTTCCTATTTTTTTTTTTCATTAATCTCTCAGACTTGCTCAGCTGTGTGAACACATGAAGAATTTTGCTGTCACTATTATACATGCAGCTTTCAGGAACAGTTAGGAAGTTGCATCCTCTTCATTATATTTTCTAAACAGTGTTAAAAATTGGCTTAGACTCAGACAGGATTATCTGGAGAAACAAGAAAAACATGCACTACAAGCTCTACAGAAGGCCAAGCTCTCTGAACTTTCCATTTCACTTTTAAAGCAAGGCTAAATTAAATACCAAAACTAATCTGGAACAAAATCTGAACCATCTAGTGGGAGGTGTCCCTGCCTATGGCACTGGGGTTGGAACTTGATGATCTTTAAGGTCCCTTCCAGCCCAAANCCAAACTATTCTATGATTCTATGAAAAGTGAACACAATTAGACTTGCCAATCTTGAAGGACACACTCATACACCATAAAGATCAACAAAATCACATGTTTTTCTTCCAGGGCTTAACCTCCTAAGCTGACAAACACACAGGCTGCAGCACTCCTGTTTCTACACCACCACACTGAGTCACGCTGGTGCAGGTTGCACCAAACAGCAGGCTGCCAGAGGATGCAGTAATCTCTTGCACCCCAAACTGCAAGCATAAGCTGGATCCAACACAAGATCACACCTCAGGAGGACACAATCATAGAGAAGATCTGGAGGTTGAAAGGTTGGGGACTGTTTCAGTCATCAAGCACTGATAAACTTTTACCAGCCACAACATAATCTTGTTCATACTCCATTCTGAACGAGCTGTGAATTCAAAGCACTTATTCTGCAGATTTTTTTTAGGTGCTGAGAGAATTAAAACAGAAAAAACATTCAAATTCCAGGCAACAAACACAGAAAATTTTAGGAATTTTAAAAAGCAAGATGAAGCAAAAATGTCACTTCATAGAATCACTGAATAGTTTGGGTTGGAAGGGACCTTAAAGATCATTGAGTTGCAACCCCCCTGCCATAGGCAGGGACACCTCCCACTAGACCTTGTCCAGCCTGGCCTTAAACACCTCCAGAGAGGGGATTAAACCCCAGGGGAGAAATTCAGATCAAATGCCACACATTTAACTTTTGCTTCTGCAATCATAAATTCAAGAATTTTGCCTTTACATGCTTTCCACTTGCTGTGCTAAATATTAGGACACCTCTCCTGTCCATCAGCACGTGGAGTTGCTGAGCTCTTACCTCATTTTGAGAACCTGGGAAAGGCTCCACACACAAAACTCAGTTACAAACCCTGGAGGGCACTTAATAATTTCAGGAGGACTGACAGAAAACCTTTTTTAAAGCTATGTGCCACCTGCTAGCCTTTGCAGAGGTTTTGCAAGCTGGGATTTCTTCAAGGCTTATCAACAATGCTGACAAAGCCTGGAGCTTGTCTAGATCAGGTACAGAGGTTACCAAGAACTTTCCTTTACTCTTGCCTTTACCTTGAAAAATTACACAGAATTCTTTACCTGTGTTAGAAAAGAGCAAGCTGGCTTTCAGAAGCCCATGAGACCAAGCATTAGCATAATAAACACATCACAGCAGCAGCTAATTGTTTTGGCTGAGCCTAAATTGCAGCCTCTGCTACTTGTTTGGACAATATCAGAAGGTTGTTGATCAACAAGCAGAAAACAACAGGCATTATCTGGCTTTCTAGATCCACTTGAAGGCTTTCCATGTGCTCTGACTGTCTCTTTTAGATTTTCATGCTCTTTCCTTCAGTATCAGGGGAACATCCCAGAAGTTATAAGTTATCCTACACTTCTGTCTACAAATTCCCATGCTAAAAAAAACCCTTTATTCCCATGCCTGTACATTTTCTCTGCCCTCACTTCAGAGGACACCTCTCTCCAAGTGATTCCTGAATAATACTTAATACTAGAATCTAATAGTAATTTGCAAGGAGAAAAAAAAAAGTCATGAAATTCCTTCAGCAATCTAAGAGTTTGGAGAAAATAAATACTTTGAGGATGTAGCACAAGACAGTTGGTTATTTCACTGAGTATATGATGCTAATTTGGGTATAAATACTAGATCTTAATACTAGAATCTAATAATATTTATAACAGGTCTTAATACTAGAATCTAATAATACTTATACTAGGTCTTAATACTAGAATTTAATTCACTTTTTCATAATTGTTTTTTTATTGGTCACTGGGAACCACAGATATTTGGAGTTTGGACACAAAAAACCAGCACAGTTCCATCATTTTTAAGAATGATCTTTTTTTAAGTTTAAAAAAGAGTGTATCCAGCTTCTTAGGAAATTGAGAAAGAAACCAATTTAATTTGATAATTGGGAAAATTTCAACTAAGGAGGACTGGAGAAGGGTTTTTTTACAACAGAATGCAGAATTTTGGCTCAATCCTTGCATAAAGCAAGAGACATTGGTGAAAAAAAAAGTATTTATTGTAGAAATAATAAATCAAATGGATGCCCTGATGTGTGTAGATGTATTTGAATATAAATTTGTGCTGAAACACACATTGCCAGGAAGCCAAACTTGCTCTGAAATTCCTTAGGGTAAAATCAGGTACAAAGAACAAGCTCTTTGGAGCACTTTTTAGCACTCTTCAGTTCACTTCTCTCCTTCCAAACCTCTGCTCACCTCTTGGTGACCATCACCATCCTGGAGCAGCAGGAAACAGATGCAAAGAGCCATCATCACACACAAATGAAGTGTGTTTTGATGCTGTGTTTTATAGGAAAAAATAAGCAGAACTCACTCAATACTTCTTTGACTGTTTTACATCACTGTCATCTTCAGAATGTGGGGAATTCAGAAAAGACACACACAATAGAAAGGCTGGACACTGAAAGCACTGTTAGCACTGCTGTGTAGCAACATCTCAGACTTGTGGATTGCTGGAGAGGGTGAGAACATCCCAAGGAGAGCCCTTGCACCCAGTTTCTACATAGAATAGAATCATAGAATGGTTTGGGTTGGAAGGGACCTTAAAGATCATCAAGTTCCAACCACCCTGGCATGGACAGGGACTCCCTCAACTAGACCAGGTTGCTCAATGTCTCATCCAGCCTGGCCTTAAACATCTCCAGGGATTGAGGGGGCATCCACAACCTCTTTCACTGTATCAGTACTCTCACCTTAAAGAATTTCTTTCTTATATCCAGCCTGAATCACCCTCCTTCCAATTTACATCCATTATTTCTAGTCCTCCCATCACATATCGTATTAAAAAGTCCTACCCCTGCCTTTCTGTAGCCCCCTTCAGGGATTGAGAAGCTCCTCTGAGCTCTCCATGTGCCTTCTGCTCACTGACCAACCCCAACTCCTTCAGCCTGTCTTCGTAAGGCTCCAGCCCTCTCAGCATCTTGGTGGCCTCCTCTGGACCTGCTCCAACAGCTCAATGTTCTTCTTATGTTGAGGGCTCCAGATCTGGACACAGTAACTCCAGGTGGGGTCTCGCCAGAGCCCAGCAGAGGGGCAAAATCACCTCTCCTCCCCTCCTAGTAACCACCAGAAAAGGAGAGCTTTGAGCCTGGCTCACTGCAGCCATTCTTCTGTGGACTAAATGAGCAGATAAATGTCTTCAAACCATGATATCCATGAATCACGTTAAGATGCTGATGTAACAGCAAGAGGGTGTGCCTGGAGTTATTAAAAGGGAACCAAAGAACAAGAACAAAGATGGGTGAAACTGCTGCTACCACTGCATTGAGATAACTGCTGAGAAATATGCACCTCCTAAGATTTATTCCATTGAAAAAAAACCCCCAACAAATCAAGACCAAGTACACTCTTAAACTGCTTTTTGAGCTTCTCATCAAGCTGAAAGGTTAACACAAGATAATGAAATCAATTTGTCCACCTTAAAGACATTGCCCAAATTATGAAGAGGAGACAAGAGGGAAGGAAAGTCAAGATACCATTAAAAAAATCATAGAAGATTATTTTCTGGCTCTATTCTTTGATAACTGTCTCAGCTGAAACAGCTTCTTGTGTCTTAAAATCCCCAATTTCCCCTAATAATGAGAAGGATCTTTGTATAGACAAAGGTTAATTTTAGGGGATAACTCAATTAAAATTATTCTGCATTTTTGAGAGGGGGAAAAAAAAAACCCCAAACAATTCTATTGGACTGCATGAAATTGACACAGACATTTTATAATGAAGAATACAAGAGAAAAAGCTAACTGAATATCCAGGACTTCTTTACTAGAGGAACTTTTAAAAGAGATTTTTAGATTTTTGGTGGATGTAAAGCAGATTTTTTTTATATATTACTCTTAGAAGAAGCCACCATCTTCATTTCACAATTCCTGTTGGTTAAATAAATAATTTTCAATATTATTAAGGCAAGAGAGACACATGCTTGAGCTTTATCTTGCTCATGCTCACAAGCTGACTCTGGCAAAAATCACTTTTATAAAAAATTATGAAGTCTTTCCACAGACAGGGGGCACAATCCAATAAGCTGTCAGAATCTACACAAAGTTAAAAGAGTTTGGGAAGAGTTTTTACTGAATTTCATGAATATTTTGTCAGGTTTGTTTTCTTTTTTTTTTCATTAAGTAACACTTTAAGACAGGCATAGACAAGCTGGAGTTTCTGTTACACAACAGCAAGCTCCCCATGATAAACTTGATTACAATAACCCTTTCAGCAGGGAACTTCCTCCTCAGCTTTTTTTTATTTTCTTTTTTTTCAAATAAAAGCCTCACCCTTGGTTTTTTTTTTTCCATTCTACACTGCTTTCTATCTTGCTATCCTGAACACCTGCTAAAATGGATAAAAAAATACAAATTTAGCCAAAAAGAAAACCCCACACTCCATCAAAACTGAAATTAGAAGGAATCACCAACAAATTAAAGAAGGAATCTTCACTGCTTATTTTGGGAAGGTAAAAGCATCATAGCTGATGAGCTGAATTTGGTTAGAATTTTAAACCTCTTAGGTTTATTTTTTTTTAAATAAATAAACTTCTGTCTTAATTTGAATTCTTTAAATAGTTTCCTGTAAAAAAAAATTCAAAAAAATCATGTGGCAATTAAATTCAGATGAATTTTACCCAGGAAAAGAGGCTCTTACACATCAGAAACGAATTTTTTTTAAAAAAAGGGGTCTCAGTATAGAAAAAGATGTGTCTAAAAGCCAGTCTGGTGTATAAATTTTGAAGGGAAGCAGAAAGACATTGTCAGTCCAGTCTGGGGGGGAAAAGAGCAAAGATTAGACCTGAATTAATGAGTTTATAAATAGATTTATTTGTGAATTACTGTCTTTGAGTTAGTGCTAAACTAAAATATAAAGAGTGAGACAACCCAAATGGTGTCCTGCATGATGACTTGAATACCTGGGTATGAGCTGGTGGCAGATTATGCAAAATCTTTGTGAAAAGCCAACATGAAAAAAGAAGGAAAAAAAAAAA
>VZTY01028644.1:38672-53951 GCA_013400935.1 Turnix velox | reverse complement strand
TTCCTTCCCTCAGGAAAGGAGAAATGCATATTCATCCCACAGAACTCTCACGAGGGGATGGAACCCAGTGGCACTACTGAAAGATGACCCAACAATCCTGTCAGTAAGAAGTACAAAAGAGAACAAAAACTATTGAGACAAATCAAGACCACCTGTAACCTACGCTGGCTGCTTTTGCCCAAGGAGCTCTCAGTGTCATAAATCTGGACAGCTATTAAGTAAGGGATGAGAAGTGCAATCAAATTATTTCCACTTGAGAAGAAGGGGAGAGACAAGGGCCAGAAACAAGCAGTGACTTGCACCTGTGACAAGCACCCTAAGAGGTGCCAAGCAGCCAGGATGGGTAAGGAAAGCCAACACGGGCTTCCAACCACAGCCAGGGCTGAGCAAGCCCAGAGTAAATCCCATGGTCACTGGTGGCAAGTGAGGTTCAAGCCACTCTCTCCCTGAAATTAGCAGCAAGTGGACAGACAGCAGGTCTTTCTTCTTCAAAACAAATACTTGTGCACCATTAAAACAAAGCACAAGTATCTCTTCTCTGTGATCTGACAAAACTTTCTGATTTAGTTTCACTTTATTCAAGAATCTTCTTTATAATCAATTATAGCACTTTTTTGAAAAGCAAATGATACTGCTACTCGCATTAAATGCCCTTTCAGCAGCAGTTATAGGGCATTATCTGTCGATTAAAATCTCTATTAGCTTTCAATCTCTTTCCTTTAAGAGGTCAGTGTCTCACAACAACAGGAAAAAAAAACAGTCTCTTCTCTCAGAGAAAATATCAAGGATGCAGTTTAAGACACAGAAAAGATGCAGGCAGAGCACAACACTCATGGATAAACCATGACATGTAACACAGTTTCCCCCTTCTAAACCATCACTTCAAGTTCAAACAGATTACACAACAACATATGAAGTCACAAGCACCAGCTTCCTCCCAATCTCCCAAACCACGGAACCCCATTTGTCAGAAAGAACTCTATCCATCCTGCAGACAGAGGTCTTCCTCCGAGGGAAGCAGGGCTGGATGCCCAAACATCTCCAGCATTGCAGCAAATACATTGGGTCAAGAGTAACACATATCCTGATGGCAGCTCATCCTGTCAGGAGCACTGGATCTCTCCAGTAATAAGATGATATCTCTACAGCTGAAATAGTCTGGTTCCTCTTATTAATAGCAGCACACCAGCATCTAAACCCAGGGCTCTGAGCCAAACACTCATCTAGCAGCCCAGGAGAAGGCAAGCCATACCATTTCTTAGGTATCAGGGTAACTCCTTCTGCAGTTTGATTTGCAAATCAATAATTACTCTTGTCTTCCCCTGGTAATATAAATGTGACAGAGCCGTAAAGTGATTTCACTTGCTATTTATGCCATTTCCATGGCTGTACTTCCCAAAATTTTCTTTGAGCTATTCTGTATGAAGCCAGACACGTTAGATCTTTAGAAAAGATCTAAGAGAAATACAATGCTTCATCAAGTTTTGTGTGGAAACATTGAGTAATTTAGGAAGCTTTAAATCTTTGAGTTCACTTAACATTTCCTGCCAAAAGAAATCCATGAACTCCCTTCCTTAAAAAAAAAAAAAGCACTGAAGAATTCAGCTCTTCACTCAGAGCAGGATAAACAGAGTCTACAAAATGCTCAGAAAGAGTAGCATCCATGTAAAACAGCACATAACAGACACCCATAGAGAAGAGTCATGCAGATCAGCCTGGTGAAGAGAAGGCTCAGGGATGACCTCATAGTAGCTGATCAATACCTGAAGGGGTATTGATGTAGAAAGGCAGGGGTAGGACTTTTTAATAGGATATGTGATGGAAGGACTAGAAATAATGGATGCAAATTGGAAGAGAGTAGATTCAGGCTAGACATAAGAAAAATTATTTACAGTGAGGGTGGAGAAACACTGAAATAGGTTGCCCAGAGAGGCTGTGGATGCCCCCTCTCTGGAGATGTTTAAGGCCAGGCTTGACAAGGCACTGAGCAACCTGATCTAGCGAGAGGTGTTCCTGCTATGGCAGGTCCCTTCCAACCCCAAGTATTCTATGATCTCCATCTGTCCCAGCTCACTTGGCACCCAGAGTTACAGCAAAGCTCTTTCTGGCAATTGCACTGCACTGTGGTCTGGTGAACCACTGGCTTCTTCTGGCTTCAGGCTCCAGGCTCTGCTGCCAAGTCAATTTGGGGCTCAGCACATCTCTTTACCACTCCGTGTCAGACTTCCCTCAGGGAAAGAAGACAGAATAAGCCCACAGCTTTTGCTCTATGATTATGATCCTGTGCAGGCAATACAAATATANCTTTTGGCTCAGATTAAGTCCTTCCTGATTTTGTAAATGCTCATCAAGGAAGAGAAACAAATCACAGGCTTTACTGTACCTCCCAACACACAAACATCATTGCTTTAGCCGTTTAAAATTATTCAGTCCAAGCACAGAAACAGGCTGCAGTCACAAAGTTCTGTAAGAGTCGGTCTGAAGAACTAGGTTATCTAAACCTTGTCATCAGTGACTTGAACAGGACATCCCAAAACTTGGGCTGACACCTTGAAAGAAGTCTGACTCTACAGAAGCTTGCTGGAGACAGAGTTTGTCCCTGAGATGGAAAGTGGTTGAGGGATAACTGTGTGGTACTAAAAGTCCTGTACTGCTCCTCACTAACAATACAGTACTTGGGAGAAGCTGGAGCTATTGAGATTGATCACTACTGCTGCATGGACATTAGACAGACTTTGGTCACTATAATATCATAATATGAAAAAACACACTTCCTGGCCTAAAGGCTACCTGCCTCCAGGGCATACCCCGCCCCCTAACCTCCTCCTTGGGTAGGCAAGGTGCCATAGCTTGAGGAAGGTAGAGACTGGAAAAGACACACAAGACACTCCATGAGAGGGACCAGCTGTGTTGCTTAGCATAGAAGACGGCATCTCAGCATCCTTCTCTTTGTAAGCTTCTCCCACCAAGAATTAAGATGATGGGAAGGACCAGCAGGATGTCACATGAACCTGGGTCCTTGAGGCATCTTAAACCCATTGTGGTAGCTATTATTCTCCTTTCCATCTTCTTCTGCTTTACCCTCTGTACTTTCTATCTCTCTTTCCATGTATCACGTGCCTCTTAGAGACAAAACAAAGTTAGGCTGCTTGTTTGAAGCACAGCCCCTGTGGCTGCCTTGCCTTGAGTTTTTTTGTACTTGGAGGTCACAGCAAAACCAACCATCGTGCATCTACCCAGTGGACTGCAACAAGTCCAAACAGTAAAACCAATACTACTTACAACAAAAGGGAGAAAATCATTTTTAAAGAATAGAACAATTCAGACACTATTTGCAAAAGCTGCCTACTACGTATCTCTGTGCTGCTGTTTCCAAACAGTCTTCTTGTATCATAGTATGGAAAGCAGTATGAAAAGCAAATACCTGCTAGCTAGATACTGAGAAGCTTAATTAACAGCATTAACAATTAAGGTTTTGATTTTCTATCCTCCAAGGGCTCTACTAGCTTCAATTAAAATTGTCTGCTGTAACATTGTTAAGACTGTGTAAATCCAACACCATGAAGTCAGCTCAAACAAATGCATAGGTAATGTTTGAGCCACCATATGCTGATATAGATATAAAAATAAGTTTTGTCAGTTCAATGAAATCCCCAAAATCACAAAGGTCTGGGAAATAGTTTTGAAGGCTGAACATAATCCACATAATCCATCCTCAGTGTCTTTTCAAAGGGTCAATGAGCACTACAAGTAATCTTAGCTCCTCGCTTAAGTAGAATGCTTTACAATACCGTTTTCTATCAGATTTGCAACAGTTTGAGGATTGCAGCTGGGATATCCCACACATCAAACATGCAAACTGAAGAGCCAAAACAAGGAATGACCCAATGGTCAAGAAAGTCAAGTCAAGAAAGTAAGGATTGAACAAGATCAACCAGCAGTTTTCTGTCCCAGGGTAACACCAAGCATTTTTTCTGCCTAAACATAAAGCAGACTGTTTAGATTCCAGGGACCTTTTTTTACAGGGCTGTAGCATTGACTGAAGGAAGCATCACCTAAGTGTCTGTCCCCACAAGCCAAAGCTGACAGAGACTCAAGTTCTGACAGTTGTATGTGATGAAAGCAGAGGGAGAAGGTGACAAAGTACAGCTAAGCCAATTTTTTTTTTTTTTTGAGTCCTTTTATGCTGGTCATGGATCCTTTATAGTCAGAATTGTGATGATGCAGTCTAGCCACCAACCCCAAGGCAAAACAATCCAGACATAAGCATACCACTGATTCAGGAGCTAGAGACAATCAAGGTCCAACCAAGCAGCTGCATGTAGCCCCTAGATGCTTCAAGGGGGCAGGGTGAAGTGGGGAATGGAAGGAAGACGGAAAGAAGAGAGAGGTACCACAGCCACCTGAGAGCCCTCTAACCCGAGCTAGAGAGATAAGCTGCCTTGTGGCTCTCATGCCCCAGCCTGCTCAGCCAGGGAAGGAGAACAGCACATCTCACAAGCAGCTCCCATGGGCAGCTGCCAGCTCTGGCAGAGTCCGACCGCTTTGGGCTGGACAAGGCAGAAGAGAGATGTGCTGCAAGCCCTTGACAGTCATCCCTCCAGCTCTGTTCAGTCTAAATTTGATTAAGCTCATCATCCATGCCAGCACCTACATCAGTGCAAACTTAAGGCCTTGCAGAGCACTTTAACTGCAGTGTCTAAGAATCCATTTTGGCCAAGTGTGGGGCTTTCTCAAAAGCAGAGCCTGTATGATCCAGTCCCTCCAGAAGCCACTTCATTACACTATTTCCCTAACTAATAAAAAGTCAAACTGGAATTTTTGTTATTTCAGATTTATCATTTCTCTCAAATGAAATGCATTCTCATGCAAAGAAAAAGCAAAAAGGAGATTTATTTGCCCTACAGATATTGCAGCAAACTCAGTTCAGAAAGAAAATAAGAAACCATTCTTTCCCTCTTTAAAGTATTTTTTTTTTAAAGGGAGAAAGCAATGAATAAGAAGCCAGAACTATGAAAAAAAAAGTTATGAAGAGCAGTAAGAACCCTTATGGCCTTTTAAAGAATTTTGGAAATGCCAAGCTGTATTTCATGTGACCTGCAGCATTCCCTTTGGCACTCAGTATTGACTTATTCCAGAGTGGTCTGTTCCTCCAGGATACGCCACTGAGATCATTCACAAGTTCCTCTCTCCAGCTCCTTACCAGGGGAGGGCAAAAGCACCATTCAAGACATTGCTACCAGAAGATAGTATGAAGTTCAATATCCATGAGTAAGGCTATTGAGGGTTTAACTTACTTCCTAAGGATGTCAGCAAGACAAATGAAGGTTGCTGGTCCCTGTGGAATAGGAAAAGGAGGTAACAGTTATACCTGCCTCCAGCCAGGAGACACTTCACTCCAAACTGCGATTCCCAGTCTGAGAGCTCAGCTTTTGCAGAAATACTAAGACACAAGAGAATATTCCAAACAAATATTCCTTATGGGGGGAAAAAAAAAAAAGAAAAATGCATCAAATAGAACTTTTGGAACAGCTTTTTTTGCTCCCAGATTCACAGGCTTTAGCCTACTCACTATGTTGACTTTGCAGATGCCTAAACAACATCTAACTTCCTCAGTCTGACAGGAGCATCTACATTCATCTTCACAGATGGAAATGATAATAGAAAGTCTCAAGAGGAAATCTCTTCTCTGGAAATGCAAATACAAGCAATTAATATAGACTAAGCATACAACCCATGGAAAGGAGGGATCCACAAGTGCAGTTAGAAAGTTTCTTCCTCACCATCCTTGATCCTTTATTCCTAAGCAATATGCTGGACAACAAGCAACATGTGTAATCCATATGCTATAAAACAGAATTGCTCCTCCTCTCCAGAGCCAGCGCCAACAGCAACCAAGGAAATCATCCCAGCATCTGAGGCTATCCTTAATGTCATCACTGATGGCAAGTCCACTATAGCCTCAACCCCAGTGAGAAAAGGAAACAAGGACCATAGCCCTCCCTTCATCATACAAGCACAGGAAACTTTTTGAAGAGGATTCATTTCCATTCTTCATAGTCCTAAAGCTATGCAATAAATTAAGTCTATGCTTTAACCTCCTGTTTATCACAGGACACTCAGCAGTTCAATTTCAATTTATATAATTATGACCCCAGAGAACCTCTGGCTGCTCTTGCTCATCTGTATAAACACCAACCAGATCTAGGCATGAGGCTCTAGCTCCAGGAGGCAAAAATAGTGCCTCAACACAAGCTAGACTACAAAGATTAAAGTGAGGACACTGCATAAATGACTGTGCTCTAAATTTCCTTGTGTACCTGTGGGAAACTGCTATACAGAGCGCAGGGACATGCACTTAAAGAACAGACTCTATGCCCCAGTACAAGTCCCAAGGAGTCACACACACTGGTTGCTGAGGCCACTCTCCCCACCCCTCCACAGCACTCAGGAGAAGTCAATGGGACAGGAGATACTGGTTCCAGGCAGGCAGTGGCACAGCAACATAGGCTTGCAAGACAGACAG
The DNA here is from genome assembly GCA_013400935.1 of Turnix velox. Classification (NCBI taxonomy): domain Eukaryota; kingdom Metazoa; phylum Chordata; class Aves; order Charadriiformes; family Turnicidae; genus Turnix; species Turnix velox. The sequence continues at coordinate 47,425 of VZTY01028644.1, read as the reverse complement.
TTGATACACCAGGATGACCAGCGAGCTGAGCACATCCAATCCAAAACTTCCCAGCTTGAAAGGGTCTTTTTTATTATCTTCATATCAAGCAACAGTATTTTGGACTGTGCTTTGGTTTCTTTAGCCCTATGATTTGTAATTCCTCAAGCCAGCAGGGTCACTTACTCTGGCTCTGGACAAGCTCTCACCACTTAACACTATGCCCACCAACTTGGTCCAGCTCCCACTACACTCCCTGGAGAGACTGTTTCCTTGTCCCTCACTTCTACAACCTAAGACTTTAGCAGCAGAGAAATCACCACCAACTCCATGAAGGGCCAGCCAACAGTTTCAGAATGCCTAATAGCTCACCCAGACAAAAGGGACAACAGCAAAAGCATCAGCACTCAGGTCATCACCGAGTCTCTATCCCCAATAACATCTCTAGTAAATTCTCTCTTTCCAGAAAAACATGGCAAATCAGGCCACACAAAGCTGAGGTCTCACTAGAAGCAAAGGTGGAACATTCACTGCCTCTGGCAGGTACTTCATGCGCTGCACTACTATCTGTTGCTCTGCTTTCAGAGCAAGAGTCCTGCCCTGAAATGTCTTAGGGCAAAAAGAGACAACACACCCAATGAGGTCCAGAGGAAATGACTGATGCTCCATATTTTCCTATTAACACAGAAAACCACAAACTGACCCCTCTGTTTTGCTCCTAAATCCACACTCTGAGGGAGCTACATGAAAACAACTGGATCTAAGGAACAGAAATGTTGTTCCCCACTACATGCAACAGCAAAGCCAGACACTAATTACCACAGCCCTAGAAAAATTATATAGTACATTTAGTAAGAGAAGGAATTAACTGCAATATCACAATCCATTTTCAATTTACTATCAGCAGCCCAGCTGGATACACTGTCCTAACAACTGGGAAGCCAATCCTATACTACTGACATATGGGCAGTAGCTTCCCTTCTTCCTTCAGTGCCTCTGAAATGGTGCCTCACTTATGTATCAACACAAGAACCTACAGAAACATTATCTTCTTCCAATTACTTCTGCATTTACAGATGCCCAGCAGTAAGCTCATCCCTGCCTGAATGCAGCAGACCTAAATCCACAGGCCACTCCCCAAAGTGAAAGGAGCAGCATAAGGCACACATGAATGCTTCATATGCTTTGACAACAGCATTTCATACCAGCGGTGTGCTTCACTAGGAGCAAAGTGACTTTTCAGGACTGTGAAGGACACCAGTGCAGGATGCACAACAGGGCAAGAAATTTGTCATGAGAAACTCAAATATGTGCCAGCCATAATTTTTGCTCATCATACCTTCATGTTATTTTCACTGATAAATAAGTAAATTATAATTGACATCAAAGGAGATATTTCCATTTACAGGCTATTTACTTTCACCTCAATCACAGCTGCTCTGGCAGGCTGACTTGAGATACACATGATGCATGAATCAAGTGGCAACTGCTCACATGCTGGGGACTGTTTGAACAGGAATAATTACACTTTTTGTACTCTCTCCCCAGCTAATTTGCTACAAGCTGCCTTTTTTCAGATGCTCCATGAAACATTAAGAAAAAAAACCCAAGCTGTCTTAAGACAGTACAGTTACAACCAAGAGCTCAGGTCGGTTTTCTACATAAAACAAATTAATCCTTTTCAGCTTCATGGTGTTAATGGAATACATTTTTCCCCTCACCAGAACATGTGGGGCAGCATTTAACCAATGTAAACAATTTCCACTTAGCATGTAAGGAGCATATGGGATAACTATAAAGCATTCTGAGAACCCTCTTCTGCTGGCTGTTTAGGTAGCTATGGAAACATTACAGCTTTTTTCAGTTTGCTGCCATAATTAGACAGCTATTGATTTCTTTGCAAAAATTCCTTGGAACAATGGGGAAGAAGGGGGCAATTCTGAATACCACAAAGCCTGAAAGCAAGAAGCAGAAAAAAACAAACAAATTTCAGATGCACATGGCAGTATGGTAACTCCTTAGAGGTGGCAGCCTTGCACTCTACCTCCTGCCTCGGTGCTTTTGAAAGTAAGGAAATAAACATACACCACCATATAGCATGCAGGCAAGAGAGGGACAGCCTTTCAACCAGGCCCAAAAAGAAAAATATCTCTAGCTCCCACTGCCATCACCCAGCCCAAAAGAAAGAACTCCACAAGCAAGGACATGCTGCAGCTTTGCATTGTTACAAAGCTCTCTGGAGATGTGGGGTGAATCCATCCTTGCTGGGCTGCAAGACACCCCCTGTCCCTCCGAGCAGTTTATGTGGATGTCATGCAGACCTTGTCGGTAATCAGTGGCTCCTCCCCCGCTTTCTCACTACATCCTTGAAACAGATGACTGGTTGAACAATCCTGCACTATGCTCTCCTTTCAACTGCAGCTCAAGAGCTTGCCATAAGCAAAAGACTGGTCCCCAATGCTCATTCTACCATAATAACTAAAATGATCCCAAGAAAAACATCATTCACTGTCTTGATATTCTATGATCAAACACTTCCGTGTATGCAGACTGCATCATGACAGGTGAGTTTGAAACTTGAGATACCAACCTGGAATTCACTTGCAAAACTGCACCTTCCCTTGTATTTCAATCATGTAATTAGCAGGGTCTAAGCAGAATTATCTTTAATATCCCCACTCATCCTGGAGCTGGTGTAAGACCTGCTATACAGTGCTAGGCAGGATCACTGCAGCCTCTTATCATACTGGCACAGAGATACTGTACCATTCAGAAACTTCCCCAGTAATAGAAACAACAGATCAGGCTCAAAGATTTTTCCCTTTGGATAAAGCAGAAAGAAGTCTGTTTGATCAAAATTTTTTTTACATTAACCTAGGACTCAGGCACAACAATAGAGTCAGAATCAACAGAATTATCTCCACCACCACATTGCAGGAAGTCTACCAACACCACCCTGAAAAAAACTTTCAATCTTCTCATCGCCACGTTGCATTTAAAGCCTCACAACTGTTAAGTGAAAGACGACTCTCAAGTAATATCATACACAAAGGGAGAGCAAGCAACATACTACTGACAGCAAAGTATTTGTACCTAAGACAGACCTGTTACTGTTCCCTTCTCCCCCATTCATCTCTGCAGCTGCACCATCAGTACTGTTACATCAATTTGTGTTAAGGCTTGAAAGCAAGCAATGATTAATTATCCTTTAAGCTCTCCAAGAAGCTAGCTGATGAGTGTCATTACTACCCTCAGTGTGCATGGGTGCCAACAGCAACTGTGGATGGAAGCACTTCACCTAGACTGCACGCAGAGACATTCATCTCTTTAAGCAATGGTCAGACAAGACTGCATTCACAACACTGCCCACAGCTTCACCATCGGCTTCTGTGGCTGGCATTACTAGATGGCAACCAGCAAGCCACCCTACCATGGTGCCCACTAGCACTGGGAGCAGAGCAAGCCAGCCAGAGAGGAGACACCATTGACTCATCCCATCCCGAAGCTGGCTAGTCCCAGCTGTTTCAGCCACCCCAACACAGTCAATAGCATCCCAGTTTCACAGCAGTACTATCAATATGGTTGTGCATCCTGAAAGGCACCAGAGGCACCACCACACCATCACAGTGTCCCCATATGGGACACTACAGTAGTACCACTACAGCCACCCCTGCTCCATGGTTGCATACCTCCTCCATGGGGCAGAAGGGATTCATATCCACATCCCCAGCCCAGCAGCAGTCCTCCTGCTCACTTGCAGTGCCACACTGCAGACACCCTGGCATCCTTCATGAGCTCCAGTCTTCCCAGCTGAGGCTGGAAGAGCTACCACAGTGCCTCAGTTCCTAGCAGTGCTGCCTATTCTGAGGAAGCCCCTGAAAATAAACTTCTGTGACAGCATTATAAATTGTTGCAGTGGTCCTGCCTAGCACTACACAGAAGTTCCTACACCAGCTCCAGGCACTACACAGAAGTTCCTACACCAGCTCCAGGATCAGCAAGGAAACTTCCAAGAGCATAATTCTGGTTAGGACCTGTTATTACATGATTCACATCCAAGGGAAGATGTAGACCAAGGTAAGCCACTATATGCTCTTTTTGGAGGAGGGAAGAAAACCCCATCCAAAACCAAAAACCAAACTAATCCTCAAAATAGAAAAAAAATTCCAGCCTATGACAAAAAATTCTTCTTTATTGAAATGAGAAAAACAGGTTCTCAGAGCTTCAAATCATGGTTAGACAAAAACCATAAATATGCAGTTACAAATCTTCTCCTAATGTTTCCTTCACAAATTAAACAAAGTAGAAGTGCTCTCAGAAGAGAAATGCTCTCTTCAGTTAAGAGGAGAAAAAAAAGCTGATGGCTCTAAAATCCAACTGACAAGCCTTTTCAGGTCTGCTCTAAATCACAAACAACATCCCAAAAACTGAAATCTAGAGGAAAGAGTTCTCCTTTGTTTTAGCTCCCGAATCTACCAAGAGGCTACTAATATGCTTTCCCTGCTCAACACACTCACCTCTCCTTGAAGAGCTTTGCTCCACTATGGGCAGGAATGTAGAACACTCAGAGTGCCTTCGCTGCTCCAATATTCCAACATCCCCCCTGGGCAGCCTATGCCACTGCTCCCTCGCCCTAAGTTTTTTCTTATATTTCTGAGGAATCTCCAGTGTTCCAGATTGCACCCACTTCCCTGAGTCTTATCACTGGAGGTCACTGAGAAGAGTCTGGCTCTATCCTCCTGACAGTCACCTTTTACATATTGATAAACATGAATGAGGTCAACCCTCAGTTTCCTCCAAGCTAAAGAGACCCAGCAACCTTAGCCATTCCTCATAAGGGAGATGCTCCAACACCTTCATTATCTCCTTCCTGAACTGAGGACCCCAGAACTGGACACAATACTCCAAATGTAGGCTCAACAGGGCAGAGTAGAGGGGGAGGAGAACCTCCCTCCACCTTTTGTTCTTCATAAACCCTCAAGCTGCAGCTGCTACCTGTAACAGAAGCAACAATTTGCACAGCAAAACATCTTCCTCTCAGACACTCCATCACATTGGCAGGGAGAACATCCGCACTCCGTGACTCATTTTCACTGTTTACTTTCTGGAATGCAGACACTAATTGCTCAATCCTGCTGCCACTGCCATACACACCAGAGCTCACATGCTGTGTTGACGGTACTACCGAGCTTGAGCCTAAAGGTCAGCCAGCAGAGTCCCTAAAAAATCAAGACACATAAAATTGGAACGTGGAACACTCAGGTGTGTTTTCCACACCAGATGCGCAGTGCTGCACTTCTGCCGAAGAGCAAACATGCACTGATCTATCACGGCAAAGCCTTTAACACCAAACCTTACCTTTCCCTCGGACAAAAATAATGACGTAGGTGTAAAGCACCTTTTTAGTCACTACAGCAGTACCTCAGTCAGGCTGAGATCTAACAGCTAGCTCAATCTTTAGAAAACCACACATCTAACAGAAACAGACCTAGAAGAAATAACAGGGTATAAGAATGCCTGGCCTTAAATCAAAACACAGCACGAAAACTCACAACTGAAGTTTCACAGCACTGGCGGCTGAGGCACCCTATTAAAGCCTGAAAAAAGTCATCCCGGTGCTCGCCTCTCCTGGAAACTTCGCTGAAGGCTCCAGCTCCAGCGCCACGATGAGTTACAGGAAGTAACTCCCCAGTCCCTCCGAAAGCGCTCTCCTGCCCCCCGCCGCGGAAGCAGCACGCCGCCAGCGCAGCGGGGCACAGCCCAAAGGCGGCCCGAGAAACGGGCTGTGTTTGTGGAGGAGGCGGAGAGGAGGCGAAGGCAAAGCTGGAGGGGAAGCCCCTCCTCGCACCAGAACAGCTGCCCGCTCCCCAGAGGACGCTTGGGAAAAGAAGCGGCGGGTGCCCAGGCGCGGGGAGCGTGCGGAGTNGGGGAGGAGAACCTCCCTCCACCTTTTGTTCTTCATAAACCCTCAAGCTGCAGCTGCTACCTGTAACAGAAGCAACAATTTGCACAGCAAAACATCTTCCTCTCAGACACTCCATCACATTGGCAGGGAGAACATCCGCACTCCGTGACTCANGGGGCAGGCGGCCCAGGCCCATGGCGGCGGGGAGGAGGAGCCCGCCCCGCTGCGGCCCTCACGGCGCGGCAGCAACCATCGGGGCACAAAGTTGGCGCGGCGGAGCTCGGTTCCGAGGGGCACGCTCCAAAGACCGAGGGGACGGGCCCCAGTGTCTCCCCTTACCTGCGATCAAGTGTCGAAGCGCCTTCCCAGGGCGACGTGCGCCTCCGCGGGCTACAGATAATCGTGCACCGCTGCCCCGGAGCGTCTCGCCCACCGCGGCCGCCACTCGTTAGGAGCCCGGTACTCGCCAGGCTCTCCGCCCTGGGGCCGGGCCATCCCGACGGGGCGGGAGGCCGCGTCTGGCCGGGTGGGCGCCCTGATTGGGCCCGACGGCAGTCACTCTGCGTGCGAAGGGCTGGACGGGCTCCGCGCCCAGGGAAAGGGAGGGGGAGGGGAAGGGAAAAGGAAAGGGGATAGCGGGTAGGTGGAGACCTGACAAAATTTGACTAATGAATATTCATAAATAGAAGAGATTTTTCTAAGATTATGTATGACTATGTTTGTTAGAGGTGTATACATTTTGAAAACTCCTTTTCTAAGCCTGTGCATGAGAATGGAGAAATTCCCTGGATGGCCTGTGCTTCAAGAAAGAATCCTTGCTCCATACTCATTGGCCAATTGGGCATCAGTGGCAAAATGGGCATCAGTGGCTGGACACAGCACAGCTTCAGGAGGGAAGCCACATGCCTGGGAACTGGGCTTGGCACCCAGGTCCAGCCGAACTGACTCTGAATTTTCATTTTAATTCTGAGCTCTTTCTCTGAGCCCTGTGGAAAATAATGAAGGAATTTGACTTTCACAACTGATACATTTCAGTCTGTAAAATCAGAGTTTTTAATTAAGTAGGATTCACGTTAGCCTAATGATAACTCTGACAGAGAGTATATCTTTTCTGACAAAGCATTTAATTTTTTAACTCAATAGAACCTTGGTTAGCCCAACAAGAAGCAGGACTAAGATTACATCTGTTAGTTAAGCATTCATCATGCCAATGTCCAGGCAGGAGGCCATAGAACTCAGGCTTATACACCTTACCAAGCCAAGATGTGGCTGGACTGAAGGCCATTCTGCTGGACCACAGACAAGATGAAATGCAGCTGGTCTGAGCCAAGGCCATCCTGCTGGACTGCTGACAAGGCACCAGGCAAAGCAGCTTTGATGGACAGAGTTTCAGAAGTCAGACATGGGACACAGCAAGGAAGAGCAGTGGATACAGTAAAAGACCACCAGAGACTGCAGTCTCTACATCTAACTAGGCATGCTTGAATGGGCTGACACTTAGGATAATGATTTCCCAGAACTGTAACGAATATTCCTAGAAAATAATGAATATGTAATGAACAAATCCCAATAGCTATTGGGGCAAGACACACATGCGGGTGTGCACAGTTTGAGGAAACTCCTCTGCGCAGCCAGTGCTGTTGCTTTTTGGCTTAAAAGTTCTTCTTGTAGATTGCTATTAAAGCTGCGAAATTCAAAACTTGTGTGAGTTTCTCACAAGCCCCTCTCCAAAGGCTGAGTTAGACAGAACTCTTAACATGATGCTTTTTTTGCATGTGGAAAAAAACAGTTTGGTTTTACTTCATTTCTGACCACAGTATTTTAAAATGTGCAAATTTCCATTCAAAAGGTACATTGAGAGTAAACGTGTCAAATTCTCAACAAAAATAGGAAGGTTTGTGATTAAAAGCACAGCCTGAATAAAAGGTGAGTTCATTCAAAACACTTTTTTCTTGCAGTCTACTGGCCTGTTGCATTTGACATACAGCTGAAGTATGTCAGCTTAAACAGAGGCAGATATTTGTGCTACAAGAAAAATAACTGGTTTCCATTGGTATCTTCTATTTCTAGTACTTCTGCTTCAAAGCTTTAGTGGCAAACTACGGGTTTTTTATGCTGTAGCCTCAGTTTCTACAACTGAATTGCAGAAACTTTTCTACCATTCTACATTTTCTCTAATCTTCACTGAATTTCCAAGAGATGTTCCAAAGCACTCCCACATCCTCCTGAAATGACTGATAAGCTCTTGGAACAAAATGCTGATAGTCCAAAATCCATCAGCCTTTGTTTTCTCAATTGACTCTTCTTTTGATTTCTTTTTATTATTTATTACACCTTCATTAATTTTTGATTCAGGAAGCAAAGGTTCTTATTGAACAAAAATGCTTTGTTAGTCAGGAGGGAGAATGAGTAGCATCACTCTGAAAACAAATCTGAGCTGAGAGAGCATTTCTAACAACTGTTTGAATTCTTTCATCGAAAGAAAATACCTTTGCAAGTTAAGACAAATCTCCGATAAGACTTTCTGCCTTGCTTATCTCCCATCTCCCAATATAGCTTAGCCTATTTTGCTCCAGGCTGCTTTGTAAGGAAAGAGTGATTTTTTCCGCCTCTGTGAAAATGCAGCAGACTCTGAGAAGGCAAACTTCTTGCTCACCCCTCTCATGAAGGCTGCAGTAGATTAGGAAAACTAGGAGTGTTCTCTGACACTCTTCACAGCTTGAAGTGAAAGGAAAGAGCTTTTCCCCTGCATTGAAAGAATAGAATCATAGATTGGTTTTGGTTGGAAGGCACCTTAAGGATCATCTAGTTCCAACCCACCTGCCATGGGCAGGGACACCTCCCACTGGAACATGTTGCTCAGTGGCTT
>VZTY01028644.1:0-38096 GCA_013400935.1 Turnix velox | reverse complement strand
CTTGCACTTGGCCTTATTGAACTTCATGAGGTTGGTTGGCTTGGGCCCACCTCTCAAGCCTGTCCAGGTCCACCTGGATGGCATCCCTTCCTTCTGGTGTGTCACCTGCACCACACAGCTTGGTGTCATCCACAAACATGCTGAGAGTGCACTCAATCTCGCTGTCCATGTCACATGTTGTCCCTGTCACAAATACATGTTGTGAACAAGGGAATGCATAGCATCTCAGTGGTTACAAATCAATTAATGGCACCAATCCATTTCAGAGGCATTTTGAAGACACCACATATGCTCTTTTACATGATCTTAGAGTGGTATTTTCAGTCTTTCCCATGTTCACAGCATGGTACAACTTGAGGTATGGTATTGTAGTGGAATTTTTTCTCCACTAGGTCCGTGGTGTGAACAGACATGGGGTACAGAATAGGTTTCCAACCAGCCAGTGCTTCCTTCCACCATTGTCAGCACAAAATGCTTACCCTGACGTGTTTGAGGGAGTGTGATATAATCAATTTGCCAAGCCTGCCCATATTTATACTCTAACCAACATTCCCCATACCACAAAGGTTTTAACCTTTTAGCTTTTTTGATTTTGGCAAGTTTCACAGTCATGGAGAACCTGTGCAATAGAGTCCATGGTTAAATCCACCCCTAGGTCACGAGCCCATTTATGTGTTGCATCTCTTCCTTGATGTTCTGAAGAGTCATGGGCCTACCAAGCTAAAAACAGTTCACCTTTGTGTTCCCAGTCCAAATCTGTCTGGAAAATCTTTGCAGCCTGGTCTGCTTGCTGATTGTTTTGATGTTTCTCAGTGGATCAATTCATGGGAATGTGGACATCTACATGGCGCACTTTTACGACCAGGTTCTCCAACTGCAATGTTTTGCCACATTTCATCAGCCCTATCATTAAATCAATATTTTCCTCCTGCCTGGCTCGCCAAAATCATCTATTCTGAGCTAGGCCCAAAAGGCCCCTCCAAATGACAGATGCCCCCCATTTCTCTCTCAAAAGAGAGGAGAGGAAGGAATAAAGAGATCCACAAGTTTAGGAAAATTCTAATCTAGTTTAATAGATAATGAAATAATAGAGAAGTTCAAGCAGAAAGTAATAAGAAGATAAACAATGTATACAAAATCATATCAAGTTCCCAGGATGATGATCAGGTCCCCAGCAGACACAGGGAAAATCCCAAGCTGGGGTCAGTTCGGTCAGGAGCTGGTGCTGGATATGAAGTCAGGAGTACTCTGATTGGTGTCACAGGCCAGCCATCGAACAAGGAGCAAAGAAGAAAGAAAGCAAAGAAGAGGAAGTGAAGAAGAGAGAGTGAAAAAGAGGGAAGAAGAGGGCTGACCCTTTGATCCCTCAGCTTTTATACTGAGCATGGGGCAGATGCACGGTGCAAACATAACTGTAGAGACTTGTTCTCAACTACACAGTAAGTGTCAAGACATCTGGCCTTTAGGCTAAGACTTGTAACCAGCCTTCAAGAGTGGAAAAAAACACCAGTTAAGACATTTCTTAAATACTAGGGCCATGAGGACCATGGAGAGAAGGATGACAGTATCTTGACTAAACAATGAGAGCAGGAATTGCATTTGCTTCCCATTTCCAAGTGTCCAAAATATGTGGACCTTCTTTGTTCCTGGGCCGATTTCTATGGAAATGTGTCATGCATTGCTCTAGTTCTCTCAAAATGTCAAAAGCAATACTTTGTCTGGGATGAAAGTTAAAACATTTAACCAGCTTCAGTAGAGATGGTTGAATAAATCCAGCCGGAAAATGTATTTTGACATCTAGATTTAAAATTAAGTGGGATATTCAAACACTTTTGATGCAACTATTGCTCATATCTCACATTAAGCAGCTGATTATTGAAATTCAGTTCATCCTGCACACCTACTGATCAGAATAGCAATTTTAACTTTTTCCTCATTGTTCGTCTCATGAATTGTCTTGTCCCTGAATAATTTATTTTAGGTAAATAATGTAAATACTTTTAGCTCTATAGGGTCAGTGATGTTCTATTTATAAACTGTTCATATTGGCAGCTAACTAATTCAGATGTGACTTCCTCCCCTCAGCTGCAAACCATCCTTCTAAGTGAGTTACATTCCAATGAAAAGTACACTGTGATGAGCTTTGCAATGTTTCTTCTGTGGACAGCGTGCTCACAATGGTTTGCATGGTTAGCTAAAAACACTGAAGGGAAAAATTATTTTGGACAATGTGTGTGCAGTGAGAGATGTGCCATGACCCAGACCAAGCATGTAGGGCATCCATACAGGCTGCTTGGAAGCAGCGACTGTGAGCACAGATAGTGCAGGGGTTCAACACCAAATGCTACCATATGAATTTTCTGGTTTTCTCCTTCCTTCCTGCTTTGGCCCAGGCTTAGCTTAATGATCTGCGTGCTGATGTGGGCAGGCTGGCTCCTCTTTGTTTATCTCCTACAGCTCACCTTTATCTAAAGAACAGATGTGCGTTAGAACCCATCCATGTGTAAATAATGGTGCCTTCCTTAGGAGAGAAAGGTGTATGTGAAAAAAGTGTGTGACACGTGCTCCTAAAAGACATTTCTGAATGATAACCTGCATTCACAGCACAGCAGTTGACTGGTTAGAGTTAGGTGGCAGTTATTCATTCCCTAAAACTAGGATGGCAAAGGGTTAAGTAACTGAAAAGGTCCATGATCAAAGCACAGTGGTAGCTCCAGAGTGCCAGAGCTGAGCCCAGAGCCTGCGGCACTTCCTCTCTGCCTGCCCACCCTAGAGGGGCTCACTGATCACAGTACCAGGTAAACCTCCACCAAATAAACAAAGCAAAACAAAACTTTCCTTCCTATCAACTGAACCACAAAACCAAAAAAACTCTTTTAAAAGTAGCTTAAAGCTCCAGAGACCCATGCTGGCCCAGAGGGAGAAGTCAGTAAGCCAGGAGAGCAGAGAAAGGGGGGTAGGGCAGAGGCATGGCTGGGGACCAGGATGATGCCCTGGGCTGAAGGACTCCTAGAGGAAGGGTTGGAGGGGATGAGGCCTGCTGGTGCACCTAGGTCACAGCATGGCCCCCAGGCAGAAGGTTTGGCCATGTATGGTTGGGGACAAGGGTGCCACTAACCACTGGAGAAGGTCCATGGCAAAAGTGTGCCTTGGGGACAACTCTCAGCCATCACAGTTCAGCAGATGAAGGCAGTTTAACAAGCTCTTCTTTGCTTCCCCTGCAGACATCCAGGTCCGTGTCCCACAATGGTGGTCATCTTTCTTAGGATGCTAGCTGGGGTGCCTGCTGTCCCTACAGGAAATCAGCAGGGACCTGCTGCCATCCTGCTGGCTGGGGACATGCCATACAGAGTCACCATACTGCCCTGAGTGCTGAGATGGCACTGGCAGCCTGACACAAAGGAGCCACTGAATGTGTGGCTTCAAGCAGAGTCGAGTGAGGGCTTTGGTGGGCAGTTCTACCTTAGCTTTGCTGGGGGTGTTGTATCACCTCGCCTCCAATGCCTTTCCCTTTGGGCAATCTTACCAGTGAAGCTGAGTGAAAGCCTTTGGCAGGTCTTTTGCCGAGGCCAGAAACCATCAGCAGAAACCCCCAGCTCTGTTCTGCAATTGCTCCAGCCCAGCACCACCTGTTTCCCCCACCTCATGAAATGGAATGACACCGTTTGGCATTTCATCATCAATTCCTTTTAATAAACTCATCACAAAAAATTACCACAAAATTTTTCAGATGGACTCTCCTCCTCCTGCAAACACAGTTGATTAGAGGGAGTGATTCAGTCATGCAGAACACAAACTCTGCTGCATTTCTTATGATGGGAAAACAACTTAAAATCACAGCTTTTTGGTGTCTTCTGTAATCATTTAGCCTACAGGATCCCTACAGGCCACAACAATCAGTTTGGGTTGCAGTTTGCACATACCAAAGCTGCATTACGTAGGTAGTGGTATTTTTAAACTAAGCACCTTATTTTACATGTAGAAAAACAAAAAGGCAAGTTGCATTCTTGCTTTTCATAAAAATTATGCAGCCAATTACTATTGTACTGAATGGGAGACGTACATCAAAGGAGAACTGAGAGAATGACACAGACCCTCAGTGACTTCAACCAAAAAAAGTTTCAGGCAGTTTCAAAAATACTCATCTCATCCAGCCTGAATGCAGGCATGGTGTTTACAATAAGGGGGAGCAGAAGAAAGTTCTCACTCTGCTCAGAGCTCACGACTCCACTTCTGTGTTGGGTCTAAAGATTGATTTATTCTGGAATTTGCTTCTGGTGGAGAAACAGAGCATGAGCATTATGCAAGCTGGCCAATGGCTTTTGGAGTATCATAGTGAGAAATAATCTCTGTATGCTATTTGAACTTCCAGCATCTTTTAAGTACTATAGTGAAAATAGTAGAATACGGCACCACAGACCCTACGGGGAGTAGGAGAATGAGAGAAGGTCTGGGAGCCCACTGTCTATCACCGTGCCATATCCAGAGGGCAGAAGCTCTTCCAGCAGGGCAGTTCAGGGGGAGGACTGAGGATCACTTTGAATACAAACCAGAAATTAATCGTCACGAAGAAGAGACAAGATGAGATAGACACAAGGGCAATCTCCATCATCTTACCCTTGTCTTGCTCTGGTCCTTTGCTATAACTTACTGCAAACAATTGTCTCCTATTTGAAACTACATACTACCACTTGCTCGTGGAGGCAAGAACCTATAATACAATCACAAAGAGCCTATAACAAAACCTCCATCTTTGTGAGGTGCATAACCTGATGGTGCAAGAGGAGCAAGTACACCTCTTTGACATCTGAAATTTGTGAGTGCAGCACATTCAGGGATGGATGGTACCATTTATTTGTTGGTTCTCAACAGCAGGTCTGCCTATCTTCTGCTTGAATGCTCCCACTCCACAAAAAAAAAAGTGAAAAAAAAACCTCCCTCCATCTTTTATATAAGCTTGCAGGAGGGGGAAATGTCAAAACAGCACAGAATGACATTTAAAGCAAAGCAGTACTCAGCTGAGCAGGAACATATGGAGGGGACATTTCCAAACCTAAGCTAGCACAAACTTTATTTGGAATAACTTCTTGTGCTGCATGTGCACCATTGCATCCTCTGCAGCTATGCATTTCTGCTTGTTAAATCAAAGATTCCCCATGTTGGTAGATAAAGACACACAGTGAGAAAGATGATGCTGTTGCCATGATTTTGTGTGGCTATGCAAACTAGGAAGCAGATGTGATACCAAGGCAGGATCCACTCAAAGCCACTGGGGTTTCTTGCACATTCCCAGCTTCTACTACACACACAAGATCACAGAATCATAGGGATTGGAAGAGACCTGGAGAGATCATCTAGTCCAGCCCCCCAGCCAGAGTAGAAACACCCAGATCAGGTCACACATGAAAGTGTCCAGGTGGGGTCTGAATGTCTCCACATCCTCTTTCAGCAGTCTGTACCAGTGTTCTGTCACCCTCACTGTGAAAAAGTATTTTCTCATATTACTGTGGAACCTCTTGGGTTCCAGCTTGCACCCATTGCCCAGAGTCCTATCACTAAATGTCACTGAGAAGAGCCTGGCTCCATCCCCCTGACACTCACCCTTTCCATATTTATAAACATGAATGTGGTCACCCCTCAGTCTCCTCTTCTCCAAGCTAAACAGACCCAGATCCCTCAGAAGGGAGATGCTCCAACCCCTTCATCGTCTCTGTAGCTCTGTGCTGGGCTCTTTCCAGGAGTTCCCTGCCCTTCCTGAACTGAGAGCCCCAGAACTGGACACAACACTCCAAATGTGGTCTCACCAGGGCAGAGTAGAGGAGGAAGAGAACCTCTCCACTCACTGACCACATTCCCTCTAATACAGCCCAGGATGCCATTGGCCTTCTTGGCCTCAAGGGTGCCCTGCTAGCCACTAGGACACCCAGGTCCATTTCCCCTGCACTGCTCTCAACAACTCAGTTTTCAACTTATACTGATACATGGAGTTGTTCTTGCCCAGATGCAAGACCCTATGCTCGCCCTTGTTGTATTTCATTGAATTTCATGCTTAATCTGCTTTTCAAGAAGAGCTACTAACAAAATCTTTAATATCACAGCATTCCTACCAGGCAAAGAGAGCCAATAACAGGAGAGAAGACTTCTCAAGGCTTTGAAGTCTGGTCACTCCTGGTAATACCCCTCTTAGTTTTAATACAGTGATATAACATTTCATTATCAAATTAGCAAATTATCAAATTGTACTGAGTTACAGTACAAGCTAAAACTTTGGTCTCTTGATTCTGGCATGGCATTAGCTATAAATGGTTCAGAAATGCAGCTTCACCATGACAATAATTACACTGGGTAATTATTAACTCTCTGTATGTGCTGCTTTCCCAGGAAAGCTATCAGAGAATCACTAATGCATAGCTATTTAAAACCTATTCAGACATAATTCCCTGAGACAGAAGAAACACATTGCATCCCTTGTAGAAATACTGAAATAGTTACTTTTATTTATGGAGTAAATTGTGGAACGTGAACTTATTTCATTGTTTTGACACAAACATCTTGGTAAAATGATAGTTTTGAATATAACTTTTTTTTTCCTCCAATGTTAGCAGCAGAGAAACAACAGGGGAAAAAAACCACAGCCTGGGTGCAAGAGGAANATGTTAGCAGCAGAGAAACAACAGCCTGGGTGCAAGACGACTTATATCCAGCCTGTTTTCTATCTGAACTTCAGTTTTAACATTAACATTGTAATTACTCTAAATATCAATCTTGGCTATGCTGAAACCAGAGGGAAAGAGTCTTTCTCATTGTTGTGGAGTTAAGTTTGCACTTAATTTTTGCTAGTATTAATCAATTGATAGAATCAGAGATTGGAAGGGACCTTCAAAGGTCATGTAGTCCAATCCCCCTACAGCAAGCAGGGTTATCCTGCACTAGATTCCAATTCCAATTGCAAAGCCCACATATTAGAACATACTAGACATGCTACAAATTCTGGTCTGCATTCTTAGCAAAACTACACTTGCAGAAGAAACTAATTACAAAGAGCTAAAACGTAATTCTTCATTATGACTATTTCAAGGGTTGGAAGAAGTTTCCTAAGTTGTTTAAGGCCAAGGAATGGCTTAATCATCCATTAGCATGTACAAGATTATGCTGGGCATTTCACTATATTGCAAATGCAAGTCCCCATAAATTTCCTTAAACATCAGTAACCACATTAAAACACCTATGAAAGTCTCAGCATTTTTGAGGAAGAGATTATATAATCATCCCATATATAGAATTACGGGATGGTTAGATCTGGAAGGAACCTTAGAGATCATCTTGTTCCAACCACCCTGCTATGGGAGGAAGCACTATCCACTAGACCAGCTTGGTCAAAGACCCTTCCAGCCCAGTCTTGATCACTTTCAGAAATGGGCATCCACAGCTTCTCTGGACACTCTCACAGTGAAAACTTTTATGATATGTGATGTAAATCTCCCCTCTTTCAATTTAAAACCATTACCCCTCATCTTCCCTGATAAAGGGTTGGTCTACATCTTTGGAGGTGGGGTCTCCCAACAGGAACAGCGGTTGCCCCTGAACATTTATTGAGGGTCTCATTCTTTCAGTGTCCATGGCCTGGTGGCCTATAGCAAACCCCCTGTCCCTGTCCTTTCTTTAAACCTGACTCATACAGCATATTCCTAATTCCCACGTCACTAACTGGAGCTATTTCTTGACATACAATGGACTAAATAAGGACTACCGCAACAAGTTAAAAATTATATCTTATATAAAGCTTCCTACCACAAAAATACCACTGGACTACATCTTGCAAGTTTCTTTCTCCAAAACTCCCTGAACAGCTTTAACCCTACATTTGAGTGGACAGTCATCAAAACTGCAAACGTCTCAAATTCAAATTTTGAAAGCCTTATTCCCTATTTTCCTGGTTTAATGCCTTAGCTCAATTAAACATAGTAAAACCAGGCTAAAAGGAGAAAGTTGATCCTATAAAGGGTCATGTTTACTAACACAAACAAGCCATTTTGGCAGTAAAAAGTTACATTCAGCACTGTGCCAAATGCACTGATAAGGTACAGTTTCAAATTCTGCTTAGATTAATCCACAGAAATCTAAAATCAACCATTTGGAAACAGGTCTGATTATTGACTGAAAAAGACAGCAGCTTCATACTAGCTTGAACAGGAAAGCAGTCCACTTGAAAATATTTTCTTCTTGGGCTCCTATCAATAATCCTCTTCACAATTTTTAAAGTTACTAACCCTTATGCTCATCATCAAATCTAAAACAGCATTAGTTACCCGAATCAGCAAAGATGGAGACAGAAAACAAAACAGCCCCCCTCAATTCAATGACAAAGGAACTAGCAGAGCACCATGCTACAGCTTCATTTATACAAGCATCTTGCTTGTAGAATGGTGTAGAATTACTTTTTAGATTATTTGTAGATGCAGTTGTCCTGCATTCTTTTTTTATTCTTTTCCCTTTTTTCTTGTTTATGCTGAAGAGCATGTATTCTTCCTGCATCTGTATAACTGTAGCTGGAGTTTGACTCCATTTGATCTTTCTGTTTATCTGCAAACTCCTACAACCCCAGTGTGTTTCCCATGGCTTTCTACCAAAGCAACTCTAACAACTCTGGAATCATGACTTCTGATTTCTTAAGATACACAACACGTTTTTATACTGGGAAGTTCAAATTCCTTACTGAACTCAGATACAAAATGCCCTTAAGAGTTAAAACATATCACAGGAAACCAAATACTTGACATTGCTCTAAAGAACTGTGTGATTTTAAAAGTTTTAAAGCTGAGGGGTTCCTAAAGGAGGGCTGTCATATAAATCTCAGTCATGAAGAGCATATGTAGTACATTTCTTTGGAGAGGAGGGGGGTATAGACTTTTTTTATTTAAAGAGATTTACCACCTCTTTAATGATAACAAAGTAATTATCTAATAATCATATTTGTTGAGGAAGAAAAAGAGTATTCCTAAGTACCTGGTAAATTTAATGTATATAAGTTATGAGGGATTAAGAAACCAACTTGCTTATAAACCTATTTTGGCAGATGAAGTCTAAGGTTGAAACTGCTCTTGTAGAAGAGTTTTAATTAATTAACCCTAAATTATTTTTTCCAACTATTAAAGCCCCAGGAGTATTGACTTCTCTGTGATATAGCCCTAAATGTAAGATTTATAAAAAAAGCTAGTTTGGCACCGGTTCCACAGGATCTTAAGGAAGATGAGCCATAGAGAAGAATCTGCACCCTAGAACTGGATACTTGCAAGAGAGAAAACAAAATTTATCACATCTCAGGAATTGCCTTTTCCTCACCAGGAAGTTAGAAGTTTCTGAAAGAAACTAAGCCAGGAACAACCTAGACAATATAGTCATAACAGTCATCCATAATGGCAATGGGGATCTAGAGGAACCTTCTTGAAATGAGATATACACAGCAGCAGAAGTTGCATTACAGCACCACATTCACTACCCTACTTGCCTTTTTCCAGGATTCTCTAATTCTGCTGCCCTGAAATGTGGTTTTAAATCTTTTAAGCTGTAAGAACCTGAAACCCCAAGTATCCTCCCTACTTTCATAATTCCCATCAGGGATATGTAAAAAAATTATCACCTTCAGAGAAGTTTAAAATAGCACAACATTTTCCAGCCAATGGTAACTTTGTGGAATTACAGGATATTTTATGAATTAATGTGACATATGTTAACCTACAAAAAGGAAGCAAAAAACTAAGATAAAGAGGTCAGAAGTCAGGGATTAGGGAGAAGCATCACTTATGCAAGAATAAATTCTTCAGTTCAGTTCAGAACTGAAGGAACAGACAACAACCACTGAAAACAATTTCTGATTTTTCCAATACTCTAAAAAACCTGAAAAAACAGAAGATCCATAGAAAAGTTCAGAACTATAATGTACATGAAGATCTGCTCTAGATCCATGCAATTGCACTGTACTTTACCAAACACTCCAAAGGAATCCCTAAAATCAATTTCACACCAAAGAAGATCGAAAGGATACCTGCTGCCCCCCCAACAACAACTGGCAAGTATTGTTACAGGAAACAATAAAATTAAAACTTTAATATGTTGAGGCCTTCACCACTGTAAGACACGATGGCATTTGGAAGCACTGCTTTAATCCTTCATGGCCAGAACTTCCTGCAGTCTAACAGCGATCTAAAGCAGGCTGGTGACACTATTGCCACACAATGAGCAAGATCACTTTCTTCTTCACAGATGGCATTTGTCTCTATAATATTTGTATTTATCTAATTCAGAACTGTCCTCTGGAGTTTTTCTGTCAACACAGGAAGTAGTTTCCCAAATGAGCTGCTGCTTACTTCAGAACTCCTTGCTCATCAAGATTCTCTTATCTTTAACTCTACATTACCAAATCAGTTGACCCATCCCCAAGTACAACCTCAGTAAGGATTTTAAGGGACTCCCAATACCTGCTTTATCACTATTCCATACCTTCCTGTGACAAGTCTCTATAAGAGTTACATCCGTGCACTCAGTTTGCTTCTGATCAAACAGGCTCCTCTCCTTTCCAGAGAAGGGCCACTTAAGCTGCAACAGCAAGGGTGGGGGGGGTAATACCTAGGAAATGCACGTTAGTTTGAATTGCAAAGTTACCCTGGCTAGGGAATATCACCTTGAGCTACCAAAATCCACGTTATATATTTAGGGAATGAGACCAGAATCTGAACACGTTTCAGTATTAGGTATTAATGTCAGCAGTATTTGTCAGCTGTGCATCAAAAGAACATTTTACTTACCTGATTTAACCATAGCCCCTGGTAATCTGCACTATGCCAACCCACTTCCCCATTCCTATCTTACTAAAATTTCACTGCAATGCAAATCACATGCTCTCAACTGTATTAAGATATGTAATATACATGTATATAAACATGTATTGATTTAATCATAAACCGTTATGCTTTTTCTTGTAAGACTGCCTTAAACCAGAAAAATTCACCAGTAGTAAAGGGAAAATCTAATAAATTGAGAGCTACAACATAGAAGAATGACTGCAAAAGACTCAAAGTGCATTTTTGTTTTTATTTTTTAGGGAAATCCAAGAAGAATCAAAAAATAGAGGCATGACTCTAGACAGGTATATAAATCTTGTGGAAGAATTAATATCTTTCTTTAGTAACAACATCTGCATCATTTTCAAACTAATCCACTAAAAAAATAGAGTATGTTGAGGAAAGTCTGTATCAGCTACAGTACTTCTTGTCCTATTTAGAAGTTCTTTCTAGAATAAAATGGAAAAAATAGATTTTACAATGCCAAAAGTTGAAATTCTCTAATTTCACTTATACAAAGGAATTCTATCAATTCTTAAAAAGTACCTGTTCATTTTCACTTTGCTCCATGATATATCCCAAAATTCATTCTCTGTGAAGAAACAGAAAAGTTTATTCTAATAAAGCTTGAGAACAGATCATTTGGCTTCATGACTGTTAAGGAAAAATTTGAATGCAAGAAATAATACTAAATAGAAATGCATAAGAAATCTCTAGACTTAAAAAGGAATCAATCCAACAAGCTGTTCTAGAGAACCTTGACAAGATGTCACCAAAAAATTCATCACTTGCAAACCAATTCATATTTATGAGATAGAAGGCTGCTCTGGCAAAACATAGGAAATCATGGGATAACAAATCGTGTACATTCAGAAAAGGGTGGTTATTCAGCACTAAAACTGTGACATCTAGAGGCTCCCAAATCTGTCTGTTCACAGGCTTCAGCCTTCATAAAAAGATCTGAACGAGGATGCCTATAGCTCATCCTTGATGTTAAAACAAATGTAATAGTGCTTGTTGCACTAAGCATGATTAAACAGTATGTGTTTACAATATGCATACATATCAAATGTCTTCAAAGCTTTCACTACCCAGATTTTTTTTTTAAAAAAAAGCTTTTGTGGTATATATTGAGGCAAAAATTTGTCTAAACCTTTAATACCAGACATAAAAAGATCTCTTTTATATCCTAATGCTATACAACCCATTAAGTGACAGGTTCTCAAGTCATTTGCTTAAGTATGACACAATTCTTGCAAAAGTTGTCTCCAAAAGAAGACTATCCTGTACAGCATTTACTTACAGAGAGAACTATATTACATAAACTTTATAAAATGTCACAAACTCAAGCAATAGAAAATTATGCTAATCCCTCCAAAAATACAGAAATTATAAACGTTATTATAGATTTTTAACATTTTTGCCACTAATGGTGCTAAGCCTCATTCCGGAGCCAAGACAATCTATACAAATTACCCTGGCTCATAAATAACCAGTTTTGAGACCAAAGTCCTTTATTACAGTAATAGCATTACTCTTAAGTTCTATGCACACCCCTCTAATAACACTTCACAAATAAGACAAAACAGTAATTGTCATTTTGTTGCTTTCTTATTACGTTTGCATGCTAAAGAAGGGACTATTTTTCTCAAAACCTTCTCTTCTGATTGTTCCAGTGATCTAACACAAATCCTCCCTGATCCAATCATATGCATTGTTTTCATCTTTGACTGTAAAACCTGCACATATGAAAAGGGCAGAGAATCAAAAGTTGTATCATTTGAAAACTACAATACCTTATTTTACAATTGTAATGTGTTCAAATGATCAATTCAGTAAAATTTAATAGTTACAAATGTTGTTATGCCGTAAGAACTGCAGGTCTAACATGGCTAACCAATATCCTACCACTTGAAACAAAAACAATAAATAAAAGTTTAAGTATTAAAACTAAGAGAAATATTCTTGTACGTTGTACAGTACCTTTTGGTTAAAGCTTCTTAGCAAAAATATAGTAATGCGTTTTAAGCATTCCAGTGACAGATGTATCAATATTAAAATTTAAAGGTTTTCCCATCATGAAAAAAAAACGCATTTTTCCACAGGCTTCAGCCTTCAAAAAAAAATATATACAGTACATACAAATTCAAATGAAACATTAACAAATTATATTACAGTACTGAGGATGTACAGTTATTATGTAGTACTAATTTTACATTTCTTATTATGAAAAAGCAAAACTAGAGAGCCCATTGTATATCATTGAGTTCAACTGGATCCCCAAGTCCTCCGTCAGCCTCCAAATAATTCATAAGAGCTGTCATAGTAGTGTCATCATTTTCACATATTGCATCAAAGTCCAGATGAGAATTACCACCTATAAAATTATGAAAACATTAACATATGCAGTAAAAAGTATAAAAAATAAAATAACTTCCAAAACATATCTGTTTTTAAAAAGCTCCCTCTTTTGAAGTCAAGGCCAAGGCAAACATACATGTAAATGTTAACAAAATTATATATAATCAACTAATAAAAATAATGTCTGTCAGCAGACATACATAACTTAAGAAGATTTAAGTTTTCCCAATCCATTGGGCTACCTCCAACAGCTAGCTAATAAAGTTTGTATCCATGCAGTGACTCTCATGTCACTGAAGTAAGGAAACTGCTTTCTACACTGTCACATAGCTGGATTCTCATCTGTTTTTAAGAGTCCTCTCACCTTAAGACAGAGAGGCAAA
This sequence comes from Turnix velox, assembly GCA_013400935.1. NCBI lineage: Eukaryota > Metazoa > Chordata > Aves > Charadriiformes > Turnicidae > Turnix > Turnix velox. Next base: position 24,511 of record VZTY01028644.1, on the reverse strand, counting down.
CCACCTTAAATATGGTTGTAAAGAAGTGCTCAAAAATTACATCATTTATCAGACATGAATTCCCCTGTGCCCCCCAAAATATCCAGAAGATAAATAAATCTTACTGAGGAGAGGTTCATTACTGGGAAATGGAATAGCACCCTGGTTTTGTTCTGAATTCTCTAGAAGTTCTGTTTCTGATGGACATAACTGAATTAACTCTTTATTTGGCATCTGAAAGAACAGAAGTAGTAAAAGGGAATTAAATCCTAAATTTGGCCGCAATGATTGCATCACAGAAATATTATGAGTTGCTGTCAAAGCATTAAGAACTAAATAAACTAAATAAAAAATATGCATCGACAGGCAGATCTAGTGCATTCAAGAATGGTTTTTATAGAAATTCACATAGCATTGGACTGCACAACTTCACAATGATAACATCTGCTTTACTGCAAGTATAATTTGGCAAATGGCACAAGAAATTGTAGTAGAATATATAGTTTCACTAACCAGTGCCACAAACTGCAAAATTTGTCAATGTAAACATATTATAGCTAAAAGATAAAAAAAGGAGACCCTCATACAGCACATGTTCTATATGCATTAAACTGTATGAATTATAACTTGCTATTTTTTTCTATTATTTTGCATCATGATAAAAATTGAAGTAGTTCTAAATTCCTTTTCCTGAAGTGCCAAAAACATGTTAGTAATAATAGACATGGTAGTCATCCTGACATAAATATACCAGGATTATCCTCACATCCCCCAAATGTTTCATTAACACATATATGCAATTTAACAAGTCAGATTTCTTGGGTTGCCTGACTTGTGTATATTCTACNCATTCTAACAGGATGAAGAAGTTCTGACAGCACACAATGCACAACATGTAACATGCCAAAATGAAAAATGATAGTTATTCCATAACTAAGGTCAATAACTATGACAGTTATACTTTGCGGTGTTATCAGCACTACTAGATTAGCAAAACAGTATATTCTATCAAATTTTAAAAGATTACTGAAATAGCTTCTACGTAAAGAATGTCAACATTTCGAAATTGAGAACATGCAGCACAGGCTCTCCAAGAGCATTAAAAGTACAAATGAGGTAAAAGAAGTGGTATTTTATTTAGCTTGTCTAAATTAACAGGTGGGAAGAGTTTTCCTGTCCAACAGCTATTTTTAACAAATGATCTAACACAATTCCACATCCGGAAGAGTCCTCATCACATGAATAATTCTCTTCTTTAGCATATTCACAGAGTTTCAGCAGCAGAGACTGCAGTTCTCTCAACCTCAGCAATAGTCCCAGTAAGGCTTGATCTGAGGCCCCATAAATGAGGTTGGAACTTATGCTACTGTCTTAACTCAGAAAAAACATTCATAGCTTCCAGATAGTTGGCAATACCTTACATATTCTCACAAAAAAACAAAAGACAAGGTGATCTGGTCAAAGATAAGTTTTGAGGTAACCGGCATTAGTCTTTCAGATTTTTACACACAGGTGATATACTCACATTGCTGCAGTTTACAGTCAGAGCCAGAGAAGGTGACTTTCTCAAGAGAAGTGATGGACTTAGCTCCCCAGATGGTGAAGAATGCAACCTATAATTGTATACGTTTAGTTGATTTATCAAGTCACATTGATTATAAACTCAAAAATGCCAATGTGTTGCAGAACCAACCAGACATCCCCAGTGATGAATCATGAGGCAAGGTAATTTGAGACAAATGTTGCCTTCAGTTCTCCTAAAGAGTCTAAATTCTCCTGCTCTGAATTTTGATAACACAAAAGCAGAAGAGATCAATAAGGCACCTGGTCATATTTACTTGAGCATGCTTTTAATTTTTTGATTTTTTTTCTAATTTTTTTCTAATTTTTCTAATTTTATCAGCAGTGACAGCCCAGAGAGTAACACATTTCAGAGTACTGCACACTGGGACAAATAAGTACATATCAAAAACACATAGAATACAGACAATATAAGGCAATTCTCCTAAATGGTGAAGGGAAAACAACACATCCTTCTAATGTTTCCTCTATTGTTATTTTATTATTACCGTCTCTATATATTTTCAGATAATTTCAACTAGAAGTAAAGATTGCTTGTTTGTTACTAGAACTCTTTGATATAGTGTACATTCTCCCTCACCAGTCATGTGAGATACTCAACTAATAGAGAAAATGTCATATCAGGTTGCTTTGGACATCTTGATCCCATCTCTCCCTCTTCCTGACTCCCAAAGCAAAGAGCTACAAAAGAACTAGGACAATACAGCTATTTCCACCTCTTAACAGAAAGACAGAAAATTAGTGAATAAACAGCCTTTCTTAAATAAATTGAGTTATTGGAGCAGAATTCATTAGTTCTATACATTCCAATATCCAGAGTGTCATTTGATAAGCAGTGCTGCCATCTCTAAAAGCTGGGACACAAACTCCAGGCTCAACAGATGTATAGTGTTGCTATAACCAAAGTGATCGTTTATAAATTTGGATAAGCTTATAAATAGAGCTGTGAGTATAGATTTGAAAAAAACCCAAAAAACTAGGTGATGCCCAATGCACGGCTTGAGAACCATTTGTGTCTTAACATTATTAAAATATGGAGAGAGCAGATTCGGGTAGTAAGCATTGGATTAAGTCAGTAGTCACAAAATTATCTGATGAAAACCATCTTGTGTTAGGCTCTGCTGATCTCTCTCACCTTGTTTTGATTGCCCCAGTGTATGCAAGATAGTAACTTGATTTCACACAGAAGAAAAATGAGCACAAAGCATGAAGTTTAATCTTCAACTGGACAGAAACGCAACACGGTTCTCAGCAAGGATTCTGGAAAAGTGAACTATATCTCAGTGCAAGTATCTCCACTGAGACATTTCCAGAAACAATATGTCATTAATGATGAGTTCTAAAAGATCAACTGCATTTGTGAAAGCTTCTTCCTCTTATAGAGACAAAATCTATTTTCCCCCAAGGTACAGAACTGTAGGATGATTATGATGCTAGACATCCAAGTTAAACAACGCATAGCTGGCTTCTTCTCAGAACTGCTCTTCCTCTGGACACAGAGTTTACCTGATTCTGCATGACTTTTCTCTTGACATTTTTTTTTCTTCCTTTTTGTCTTGGGCCTATTTGTTTCAGCTTAAGTTTACTTTTCAATTTCCACAGTCCCTGGGCAACTAAGACCCACTGAAACAAACATACTTGCTCAAGACTAAAATGGCTCAGATCACTATGGCTGATGAAGACAGGAAGCAAAACTTTTTTTCCTTTCAAAATGTTGTGACATTCAGTCTATTAGGTGAGAAACAAGATGACTGTTCACACAGAAACCAACCAACTTCAATCAATGACTTGAAGAATAAGACTAGCTGATGCAGCTTCTTGAAGCATGCTCTTGTCACTGCCAGCTCTTCCACAAATATTTGTCCTGGAAAGTATTTCTCCGAATACAGAATTTGAATACAGTACTAGTCATTTATTTCTCCTAGCAGCCTCCATTTCTAAACTAGAAGCATGTCTGATTATCGCTGTCAGCTTCCTGAGAAGAAATTTTGGTACATCAAACATATAGATGTAAGCATCCTGTTGCATTAAACTGCTGCTCCATAAAGGAATAAAGTCATGCTTTAACTTCATGATGAAATTAAGGCATCTACAAAATGAATCTGACAGCTATAAAGGTCTGCACCATGAAGTTCAAGCTTATAACAGGCAGACAAACAGAAAGAAAATCATGCCAGTGTTAATACTATGGAATTTGAACTTTCTGTTAATAAGCTGAATTTCTGTAGGGTTTGTAGTGGACCAGAAAATTAATTCTTCTTTTGGGATGAAGAAGGATATGAAATAATAAATATTTCTCTGAAATATCCCTAAGGACACATCAGTCATATCTGCCTCAACTGTACAGTCAAATTCTATTTAAACCCAATTTTACAAAAAAAAAGATTCCCTCAAACTGAAGAGATTAATTATTTCAGTAGCATAATCTCTTCTCCAAATTCCACAATTCTGACTGTTGTAGCGGATTCTTCTATTTCCTAAGATTGAAACAGCTACTTTGTTCTCATGTGACCTACTGAACTGTCACACAGAAGTAATGGCTTGTTTGATCTTCATACAACTCCTACAAAATTTCCCTCTTGCTTCAGGAGATACTGTTCCTGAAACCGTTGCCTCTATAGCAATATGAAAGAGGAAGAGCATTGTTTGTGGTTCTTAAAAACACAAATACCAGATCTTTCAAGGGATCACAGAATCATACAATGTGTTGATTTGGAAAGGACCTTCAAAGGCCATCTGGTCAAAGCCCCTGCAGTGAGCAGGGACACCCTGCACTAGATCAGGTCATTCAGAGAATCAGCAAGCCTGGCCTCTCCAGAGGTGGAGCCGCCATCTTGGCAACCCAATCCAGTGACTAACATGGTAAAGAAATTCTACATAATGCCTAATCTAACCCTGCCCTGCTTGAGTTTCAAACCACTGCCCCTTGTCCTGGTGCTCTATGCCCTGGCAAACAGCCCTTCCCCAGCTCTCCTGCAAGCGTCCTCATGTACTCATAGGCAACTATAAGGTTCCTCCCCAGTCTCCTCCAGGCTGAACAGTACTAACTCTCTGAGCCTGATCTTATAGATACTCCAGCCCTTCGATCATCCTCATGGCCCTCCTAATGGCTTAAATAATGGAAAAAAATCCACTTAAAAAAAATATCAAGTCTAGACCCAAGGAGAGGAAAGCAGGTAAAATGAGAGGCCCATGCTTCATGAACCTGACCAAGCACATGGGGACCGCAGAGAAATTGCTTTTTAGCTTTGAAGAAAACTTTTCCAGGAATCCATTCATTCATTCACCATTCAGCAAATTTGTTATTCATCTACTTAATAAACTGGTCTCCTTTTACTGATGACACATATGCTCACATAGATGTGTGCTATTAGCAAAGGCCAGATAATCTCAATCAAGAATATCACACAGCTAATGGAAGTGTCTAGAACAGAATTAAATTAAGCTCTTGGTTCATGCCTGAATATTAACTTTTGCCAATGTAATGCAGTCTTCAGAATGATATAATAAAATGTGACTCTCCTTTCCTCTGTGGATGGTACTAGTGATTGTATTAACAAAATGTAACATCCTAGCTGTTGACAGTAGCAGTTCTTTCTTGTTGCCAGTGCTCTTCCTCCTCCTTGCTGAATAATGCCAGCAATACGCCAACATGCTGAGGAGTGGATTTACTAATTTGTTTTTTTTAAGTAGCCATCTTTTCATCCAATCATAACTAGTGTTTACTCTTCCTTTCATTGAAACTAAATGTTTCCCTGTGTAATTTGCCTATTTTAGTAAGGAGTGTGAATTTGTGGTTGGAAACAGACTCCAAAACACTGGAAGCAGAGCAAAAAACATCTACCACTGTAACCCATCCCATCCTTAGGCTCCAGCCATGGTTTATCCTTGTTCAGAAAATTGAATACTGTCTTCCAATGACGAGAAAATGGACAAGCCCATTGGGCGGAGATAACATGGAATCATGGATTTATGAATGGAAAAATCTCACTTAACCAACCTGATAGCCTTCTATAAGAGCACTGGATGTTATTTCCTTTGACTTTAATACAGCTTTTCATACTGTTTCCCATAACATCCTCACAGATAAGCTGACAACTCAGACTGAAACAGCAGAAAATGAGTATGTGATAGCATTAAATGTATAGATTGCAGAACAAGATACTGAAGTGCGGGGAAAAAGTTAATCAAAACCAACTGTTACTAGTGTAGAAGGAGATTTAAAGGGTTTGTTCAATGCTAAGAATTGTGAGACAAACAGATTCTCAAAGTCCTCTGTCTCAGAGATTTAAAAAAACAAAAACCTTCTTAGACAACAAATGCTCTGTAAGTAAATCAGGCACCACTATGGGAACACAACACAAAAAATACGTAAGGTTATCTTTACATCAAAATTATGCTTCTTCCTTTCAAATTCCTTAGCTATGCTGAGTACCTGCTAAAACTAGTAAAATTTAAAATGTTCAATCTTTCATTAACAATTTGAATCTTGTATGGATTCCCCGTTGCAATGATGTAGTGAGTAGTTTTTTAATCTAAGTTTGAGTACTGGGAAGAAACTGTGCTATGTCTCTCGCTCTGTTCAGGATAAACAGGAAAGGGACAAGACAGGCTGTGAAGTTGTTCCATTGGGGACTGTATCAAGAAAATATTTCCTAGCAGAGTGATGCAATTACAGAAATAAGAATACTACTCACAAACAACTGATTTCCCACTCCAAATGGTTTCTCTAACTATTTCAACATCACATGAAAATGTTGCATTATAGCAATACTTTTAAAATCACAGTTGGATAATGCTAGAACAAAACCATCTATCAACCCCAGTGATGTGTTCTACCATGCACAAGATTATTAGGTTACAATTTGATTCTCATTATGCCAATATTTAAACTAAAAATATTTTATAGATATAATACAATAAAAATTAAGTTTGAATAACCCCAACATAATCATATATAATTCTCCTTCTCTTTACTTAAAAGCCTAATGTACAATGTTAAGAGTTTATTACCTTTGCAATTCTAATATTTCATTTGCGATTTCAGTTCCTATACTTCCAGCACCAAGAACTGTTCCAGAGGACATTCCAGGTACACTTACTAAAGACTGCTTTGTAGCATCTACAGTTAAAGAAAACAAAATAAAACCTTAAGTTTGCAGCAGTTTCATTATACAGCAAAGAATAACCACCTCAAGGGTTAGTTCTAAAGTGTTTTTTTTTCTATACCTCAATTTTTTCAGCAATTAAATTCCTTATAAAACTAACTCATGAGGGATAGTGCTGTCTCACTTGAAATATAAAAATAACTAATAAAACTGAAAATTTTTGACCTCCAACAAGGAAATTAGCTTTAATCACTATGATCTCCAGTCTTTCTCACAGACAACACAAGATAACACGAGAAAAAAATCCTTGGGGTTTTCACAAACTGAAACCAGTTATTAAAGCCTACAACTGCAAAAGCAAAAATAAAAAACTTTATAGTAAGGTAACAAAACAGCACATAGAAATCAGAATTATGCAATAACCAAGATACATTAAAAACATGTCCATCAACATCTGTACCATAGAATCAAAGAGAAGGAAGGGACCTTCGAAAGTCATCTAGACCAACGGCGCTGCAGCAAGCATCTTACATTCTAGAGGTAAACTCAGACAGTATGCTTGCATTACTACAGAAAAGCTGGCAAAGCATGCAATCTGTGACAGAAGCATAGTATCCTATTTGCCAAAATCCTAGTGATAGAAGCTGCTTGAAGCAAAACATACACTATAAGCAAAACATACACTATAAGTTACATGACTAATGTGAATGAGTATGCTGTAGCTAGAAACCATAGTTCCTTGCACAACAACGCAGAAAAATAAAAAACCTGGACTGAGTGAATCTAAATACAAATGATTGATCAGGAGATGCACCTAAGATGACCACAATAAGCAACACTTGCCTTCTGCAGGCTGGGAACTGTGGGGAACCTGTTCTTCCTTGGACTCATTATGACACCTGAGATTTAAATAAATAAATCAATCGATCAACAAACAACAACAAAACCCAGTGAGTTTTACAAAGGTAAAAGCCAGGATGTTTATGTTTTATTTCAACAATATTTTACACAGAATAGAAACTAACATTCTCAAACCAGAAAAAAAAATAGATACTCCTCACATTTTTCAGTGTTTAATCTTTTTTGTGGCTGCTTCTGACACACTGGATGAAACACCAATTTCCACTTCTCCTCCAAATAAAGAAAAAAAGGCCATTATATTGGTCTGCATTCCATGATAAGAAAACAAGGCTAGCATTTTTCTCCTAAGAGGGAGGTCACTGGTTACCTTCTGCCAGCAGCTGCTCTTTAGATAGCTCTCCTTGCTAGATAGCTGCAGATGCCCAAATCTCTAGGAAAGCCACAAGTGGCCCTTGGCTGTTGGGAATCAGGTACCATCTTAACCACTCTTTTCTGTCTTCTTGGGGAGAAAGGATATGGGCAAAACAGGTGGGTGAAGATATGAACTTGATACAGAATGGGTAGAAGACATCCTTGACAACCTAGTTTAATGGAGATAAAATCGCCTCTCTGTCTCCCTCTCAAAACACCAGTTATTAGCAAAGATCCTCAGTTCACTGGACAATCCTAATTACAGTCCTGATGCAAAGCACAGAGTGATAAAGAATTAAAAATAAAGAACAAAGAATATTGCCTTGTCCCCTGCAATCAATTTGGAGAGTACATTTTTGTCCTGCCTTGCATTTCCTCCACCTATCAATTACACTTCTCCTCCTTCTGAGACATGGGAGGCAGGGTAACACTTAAAATTCGGTTAACTGATGCAATCTTGTAAAGCTCAGAAGGGAAATTAAAACTAATTTCACATTTCTATGTATTTGTATCTACTTTTTCTTAAGAAACCCTTCCTTTCTTCCTTTAATAAGAAAGTATTTGACCCCATTTTTTCTACTGGAAACAGTGATTTTCACGGCTAAGTCCACAACTTAAGCCTGAAATAAAGATACCTAGGAAGTGCAAAAAGATGCTCTGTCATGTTACTCAAGCTACTTTTTGTGCAGTGTTGGTACTTTACAGCAGTATCCTTCTTTGTTAATGGCAAGTGTAATTAAGATAAAAACAATATAGACTTCATATAATGAATTACTTACAATACCACAGTGTTGTTTGATACAATGTACTCCAGTTCTTTGGTCCACGGATTTATGAAACTAAACCACTGACTCCTTAAAGTAACAAAGATTCCATCCTTTGCTCTAAATTTGTAGCAATTTGTATATACTTTTTCTTTATTCTGCAACACTAAAGAAAGGAAACCTGGAATCACCACATTTATACACAGAAAGATAGAATTTTGAAAACCAATCTGTTTTATGAAACCGAAATGGTTTTGATGGCCAAAAATACAAACTGCCCTGTCAGTTGTTTGAGCATTCAGTTTGTAGTCCTATCAAAATCAATCTACAGTTTCACTGATTTTATTAATCTCAAATTAAAGCCCAGTACTATGGTTCTGAAAACTACAACTAGGGAGATTCCTACAACTAGGGAGCTTTCATAATTAGTATCCTCAATTACATGATGAGGCATATTTGATCTCCAGAAGTCCTTCATTGCTCTTAAAAACAAGCAAAACAGGGGTCTGAAAAAAATAATAACATTATTCCCTTGTGATTAAAATACTGTGCTAAGATCCAAGACAACGAAGTTTCTCCCTGCTTTGTTTACAAGCTTTATATGGGTCTCTCACAATGCAGACATAGAGAAGATAATTTAATTTTATCAGTTCTCACATTCTGAATTTTTGATTGTACTGGTTTCACACAACAGTTACACATAGTTGCATTTAGTCTCAGAGGACTGATTATTTTGTACCTTCTTTATGTTTTTCAGCTAGATGATTGTGATCATCTTGATGGCAGTACTCATAACAAGAAGTTCCTAGAAGCTCCTGTGGCAGATACCCTAAAATGGCTGTTGCACTGTTAGAAAGAAAAACACGAACTACAGTGGATTCAAACAATTGCAAAGCTCATTTTCTCCAGTATCTGATAAAAAAGAAAAGTAATATTTAAAGACACAGATGCTCGTGTTCATGCATAGAAAAAGAGACAGCATAAACTTTAAAACAACACGAAATACTATTCACTGCAAACATCCATTAGCAATGAGTGGTAATTCAGAGACAAAATAAAAGTGCTTTAGCATGCAAACCACATGTACACACAAAACATTTATGATGATTAGGTCATCCAATTAGCCATACTGTGGTCATACAAAACCAAGCAGAGATTACATCTATTTTTTCTCTGCCTCATTAAACTGAAACTTCTCGATGAAAGACAAGATGACTGAAAGCAATAAAAAACTTCCAGCAACAATAATGAAAATTAAAAATGAAAATTGGTATAACTCAGTCTACATAACAGACGAATGTCCATAAAATAAGAACTAAGGTTTTATTTCTAAAGAAGTAGTTTGGTACCTCATTTAGACCTAATGTACATGCTCTGAACAGTAAGATCTTAAGAAGTAGTAGTTGTTGGTTACGTGTTCATTACTTAAGAAATATGTATAGCTATGAAGCTCTAACTTGAGATTTTTCTTTATGAATAAATAAGGACATCAATGCATTTTACCACATATTTTTCAACCTCATCTTTTCCTCTAGAAGAATACACTTACATTTATACACTATGTTTGACAAACAAAAAAAAGCCCAAGTACTCATAGATTCATGAACTGCACCAAGGAATTCTATCCTGCTTGAGAAATTACATTTCTGACAGGAAGCACTAGAAGGTGTCACTTCCATTCGTTCTCCATTAAAGAATAAACTGCTTACCGCTGATCTACGTAAACAAATTTTCCATCCATGGCAAACCGTGTGACAAATTCTGTTGCTTTGACTTTTATCTCTCCACTTGTTCGCGGAACAATATAAGGGTGTAACCTCCCAATTGCCACAAGACAGTTAAAGTTATGATTGTCTTTTTCTACATCATTTTCTTCTTCTACTCCCACCTCATTAGAAGGCCAATTCTTCATATAACCCGTACAGTGAATGGTACAGTATTTTTTGTGTTCTAATAAAAAGAAATTAAATAAGAAGCAGTTATGGTTTGAAAAGTAAACTGAATTATTCCTTTTTATCATGAGACAGGAGACTATATTTCATGCTTATCTACAACAATTGCACAAGACTGTAGATAATTTAATTGTATTTTTTGTTGATTTTGTACTACTTCAATTTGGCTTACCTGGAGAGACCACTTCTAACCCTATGTAAGATGTAGAGAGGTAAGTTACAGGTGCTGGCATTCAAGCACATTCTAATAGAAACAAAAGTAAATCAACAGTCTGGCAACATAAATAAAATCACTTTATACAGTTTCATATGTATTGTAGATTAAAAAAGAATAGAGAGGCACTTTCTAGCTTGCAAATCAATTTACCTTTCAGGAACATGCAACTGCTAGAAGTCAGTCAAGAAAACAACCCAAAGATAACTAGTTTATTTTCTATTTTTCTTAGGCTTCTGAATTCCCCAGTTTTCTGGGAACAACAATATTTTTAAAGTCTTATATTACAGCATAAACTGTCATTTTTTTCCTACATCCGGTGGATTTTCTGTTGTTTATGTAATGTGCAAACACTGACACATGCATCAAGGGACAGAGATGACACAGAATGCCCTACAGCAACTAGTTTTCAAAATTTTGACAAAATATTCTTAAATGAAAAACTATGACTTTGACACAGTTCCTCAGATTATAAAGGTGCCTTCACTCATTACTATTTACCTGAGGAACATGTATACTGGTTAAATTCTTATCAAATTAGTTGGCAGATCAAGGGAGACTAAAGTCTATTTATTTACAAAGTCAGATCTATTTCACAATTTACTCTTTTATGGAATATCTCAACAATAACAGGTTACATTGAAAAACAAAAGAAAGGATTTTTTCAGAGTAAAACTATTTCAGCCCACATATGAAAAATACAATACTAAGGCATAAAAGAAAAGCTGAAAATCACATTTCTAAAAAGATCTAGTCACTAAAACCTTGAGCTGACTATAACTCTGTATAGGTAATACCAAAAGATTAACTAAACCAAAATTATCAGAAAAAAATGAACAGAATTACCACTGATAAGTTAACTTCATTAAAAAAAGAATATTCACACTTTTAAAGTATATATAACACAAAAAGTAAATTTTAAAAAGATGGTTTACTTGCTTTTTTGCCTTCAAAATGGTAGATTTTGCAGGCCTCATTCACAGTTATCTTCAAGGCATATGTTACTTAGTTTCATTCTTCTGATCTGCTCCAATGGTTTCACAAATTTCCCTTAGACTTCTAAAATTTTACTACAACAGATAATGGACTCCTAAACAGCCACTGTAACTCAGATTACTCCCTCCCTCTTTTCCAGGAGCAAAAAAGGAGGAGAAAGAGTATGATTAGACTGTTTTTCAGAATATGCCTCTAGTATGTGTTTTTTCTTCTCTACAGTTACTTTTTGAAGTCAGTAAAAACTACAAGGATTACACTACTGACTTGGAATTTAAATATTCCAAGTTTCCAGACAAAAATCCCCCATGTCATCTACACTGTTTGAATACCTTTCTTCTTTGGGTTGGGCAAGCATTCCTTTTCTTCTTTGACTGTGGTCCTCCTACATTTTATCCGACAAAAGAAGGAACGTCGAGCCCCGGAATTCAGTCGAGCTGGTCCAGTTCGAAAATCAGTGTGCACTTGCAAGCCAGCTTATAAAAATTTAGTGAAGTAGTTAAAAAAAATAAAATCAATATTCAACCATAAAACTTCAGAATATAAGGCCTTTTCTTTGTTTTCACTTCCAGTACTTCCTGCTTACTCTTTAGTTGCCTAAATTTTGTCCTTGAAATTAAAATTTTAAAAGTCTAATAACTTAAATAGGGCAAAGAAAACATGGCTGTCACACAGATTCTAAAATTAAAAAGAGCTGCTAAAGTATTTTTAAACTCCTCTTGATATTTTGAGTAGTACCTCAATAAATATGCTTTAAACTTTCAACATCTATCTCTTGCGAGAAAGAATGGCAAAGATGTTCATAAAAGCCAGCTAAAGAATAGTGACTAGCTGCACAGTACATAATATTTTCCATATTAGAAATAACTATAAACAAAATAAGATTTGGTTGAATTGGGATTGACACTTAGCATTTTCAGAGAAGACAGTGATTCTTGACATTGTAGGAATTTATCCCATGTTCAACTACATCAGGTCTTTTGTATTGACAAGACCTATCAAATACAAGAAAAAAAGGTAGTATGCCTGATAGGAAGAATGCCAAACCAGATTTTGCTAAGTATTTAACAATTCAAGCTTCAGTCATCACCTAAAATGATTTCTTTCCCAGAATAGCAAAATTTATTCATCCCTCTTTTAAAAAGACTGATCACATTCAAATGAGACTTACTTTTCCCATCTACAAACTTCTCCCTTGGAGAAATATCCGAAGAAGAAAGTTGCTCCTTAACTTTTGCAACATCTTTTGGATGCAAGTAATCAAATAAACTTTGTCCAATTAAACTGGCCTGTTTAAAACAAACAAACAAAAACACCAAAACCCAAAAGATGTAAGAACCACATGGTTTTAGAACAGGGCCCTATGTATATTACTTGTCTCCGAACAACAACTTCCTACACCATCAAAAGTAAAATATCACAGTTACTGTAAACATCAGTATTTTGATCTAATTTACAATTATTTAGTATTATTTTCATTAAAATGGGGTAGTAAAAACATAATTTGTTATTTTGCCTTTTCAAAACAGCAGATTCTGTTGGATATTAAAAAAACAGCTCTGTAAAACCAAACATTTTGGTTTGGTACATAACATGGTTCCTGATCCTGGCCCAAAGAAGTTTACACACAAAATAGCTGCACTCACAGATTACTGCAGGGGGAAGGTGGGGAAATAGGAAAAAATATTCACATAACTTAATGACTGATCTCTAATTTGGATGGACAAATTTGCACCAGAGAACCAAGACCTCTCTGGAAACAGGAGTCAGCCTCCTTTCATACTCCTCTGTAGGGGATATTTCCAGGAATCTCTCTATAACAATCCATTCAACCTGCTCATCCCGAGACAGTGGTCAGCTGCACTACTGCAGGGAGGACTACTTTCTTCTGAAACAGAAGGAATTAACAGAATTGGGCCAGCTGTGGTTTTCTCTTTGCTTCCCTTCCCTACAGCAGGTCAAATCAATGGGTGAAAAGGAACTGTGTTGACAAGCAGCATTATAGATGCAAAGCGCAGCTCAGTTGGGACCCACACTGCTTGCTATGTTATCAGTGCATACATAAAAAAGAGCACTTTCCTAATAAGCCAAAGACAGAAATATGTCTAAGAAAGCAGAACTTACTGCTACTTTCATATGCCCAGTCTCCATCTAACCCTAACGCAAAGGGAAAAAGTGCTAATAGAGCCTTGTTAGAACACTGCAGAATAGGATTCATAACCTTGAGTGATTCCCAATAAACTAATAAATACATGGGCAGTCAGTCATCTCTCAATCTCTTTGGCTGTAGTCATGACGAAGACCTTATGGATGTGCAAGTAAATATGTTTGACATACGACATAAAAAAAAGTACTTCAGAGTCCTTGAGTAAATTCAAGTTGAAGTTTAGGTTTTTATAGAATCGTAGAATGTGTTGAGTTGGAAGGGACCTTCAAAGGCCATCTAGTCCAACCTCTCAGCAGTGAGCAGGGACATCTTGCAATTGAACGGGCTGCTCAGAGCTTCATCAAGCCTGGCCTTGAATGACTCCAGGGATGGGGTCTCTACCACCTCTCTGGGCGATCTGTTCCAGTGTCTCACCACCCTCATGGAGAAGAACTTTCTAATGTCTAATCTAAACCTGCCCTGCTCTAGTTTAAAACTATTGCCCCTTGTCCTATTGCTACACATCCTGGCAAACAGTCAATCCCCAGCTATCCTGTAGCCCCTTTCAGGCACTGGGAAGCTGCTGTGAGGTCTCCCAAGAGCCTTCTCTTCTCCAGGCTGAACAGCCTGGACTGTCCCAGCAGGTTCTAATACCAGAAGTGCTCCAGCCATCAGATAAGGGCCTTCAGATTTATCCTCTGCCATACTTCAGAAGCTAATCCTGTTCAGGTATATAACACAAACACCAAGTACTCAGGGGCTGGGACAGTAGGTAGAACTAAAAACCACATTACTAAAAATTGCCCACTGCTGTAGAAACTGGGGTACCACAAAATTACAATAGTCCAATCCTTCTCACTGCCCACCCAAAAACTTGTATTCCTTCTTTCTTTTGCTTTATTCATATCCAAGATAGAACGAAACTCTTTTAATTCTAGAGTTTACCAAAGCTTTGCTACATGTGCACTGACGGAGCTGACCAGAAGGCAGAGGTGCCAGGAAGACTGGTATGGCATGCAAAATGCAAAGGAAATGCAAACACTACAAGGAAATATACAAATTTTTCTGCCCCTCTGAGTCCTGAACTTGCACATCCATAATCACAAGATTCTTCCTCATCCAACAAGGAAAGCTGCAGATCTGCTTTATCTTTGTTCCCATAAGGTGATTCACTTCAATTTAAAAAGATAAAGTTTAAAATAAAAATCTGTGTAACAGAGTAGACTGGTTATCATTCGATTTTGAAGAAAATGTATGTAGCGCAAATTCTTTCAAAGATATAAAAGTAGAGAGATGGAAGAACTAACAGGCATAGCCTCTGATTCTGGAACAGCAGTCATGAATACACAGAATGGTTTGGATTGGAAGGAACCTCAAAGACCATCTCGTTCCAACCCCTCTGACGTGGTCAGGGACTAAACTAGATTGCTCAAAGCCCTGTCCAGTCTGGTCCTGAATGGTTCCAGGAATGGGACATCCACAACTTCTGTGGGCAGCCTGTCATACCATGAAGCCTTAATTATTCATGGTAATTGTCCATAATGTTAACATCAAGTAATGGATGGTACCCACATTTTTCATATTTCTCCTCTCCTACAGGTTACCTCACATTATATCAGTTTCACTCAAAAATACACATATGGACTGCTGTTGTGAATGAGGTGTTATGTTGTGCATCTGAGCATAAAGGCATTACAAAGAAAGGTTCCATTAACTTTCATTACTGAACTCCAGATTTCCCTTGACTTTTTAAGCCTCCAAAGATCACTATTTAAAAAGAAATTCCTTTGGAGATAGAAATTAAGACACTTCTAAATTATTCTTTCCTTTCAGGCTAGTGGTTTTCTTAAGGATGACCAGCTGAAACCTGATGCTACCAGGAATCCCAACAGTAGTTGCAATATTTTGTTCCAGGATATTTAGCCTTACTCTAAAGGAGATTAAATGAAGGAAATTCCAAGTAATGATACACAAGGACTGTTCCTTAGTAATATGCAGTAACACAGAAAAGTTTAAAAATTTCTAAGAAAATGCAAGGTAAAAAGCAAACCAAGAAACTGGTATAAACACCTGATCATAATTAAGTATTTTACAAACTGATTCTGAGACAAACAGAATTTTTCCTCTGTTGCATCCAATCACAAACAGGAATCCATCTGCAGCCTGAAAATATAAAGATACTGTCTTAAAAAACACACAATTAAAATATACAATTAATATTGATGACTGCAAGAAAGCATGCTGTTAAATCTAATTTTTTAAAAATAAGTTACAAATCAAACCAAAAAGCAATTAAGATTACAAGGACCAAAATCAGAGCTTCAACTACAGGCAGCTAAAGTTTCCTAAACACAGCTTTAGGAATAGAGGTGTCCAGTTATAAGACAGCCTCATTTGGGAGTCATCTTACAGATCTTGGTGAAGTCTGTTAATGCAGTAAAGGAAAAATAAAAAACCCTCAAAAATACACAAAAGAAAGGGTAAACAAGTGAGAGGATGTGATGAAATGGAAAACTGAGAAGAAAAAATTGTGTTTCAGGAAATATGCATGCATCTTTTTCAAAATAGAATCTTTAAAAAAGTAATTATTTAAAAATAATTGCAAGTATATTTGTGAATCATTAAAAACATTCCCTATACTTGCATGCAGACTTGAATATTAAAAAAATGTATGTATTAAATACTCAGATTCCCTAGAGACTTAGTATCCATTTAAGGGCTGCTGTCAGCCATGTTCACAAATCATCTTCTGTACCCCTTTATGAAAAAGACCTGTATAATGTCAAATGTTTATAAATGTGGTTGTAGAAAAAGATGGGGAACAAAAAACCTGAAAACCCAAGTTAATGACAAGCTTCAATACATTCTCTGTGAGTGTCCTTCCACTTACCCTAAGGATTAACTGTCGGAGCTCATCATCCTTCAAAAATGAAGGTTTATACTGCACTACTGTATAGGAGCAAGTGGAACCTGTAAAATCGATTATTTGCAGGCAAGATGTCAAAAGCTACACTTCAAATTTACTTTTAATAGTTGCAGTTATTTTAGAATTTTCTTCGCAACCATGAGAGCTGAATTTAAAAAAATATTCTAAAAACATTAAAAGTAAAAATCTTCATAAACATTTGCTGCTAACTAATATGGGCAGACAACGTAGGTTTTTTTGGCATTTCTTTAGCATAAAATAAGAAAACTTCTGTTCAGATATCTTTAATGTACTGCTAGAGAAATATTATGAGAAATTAATTTTCTAGAAACATCTTACTGGGCTGTTCCAGAATCTTTAATGTTTACTCAATTGGTAATATTCCAACATGATCAATTGTCATGAATAATGCTTCAGTAGTACTATACATCCAACAATCTAAAAACCACTCCATTGTAATTAAATGGAATGTCCCACTAAATGTAAAGAGATTGCCTGACTACATTTAGTATTCTAGCACTTGTGGCAAGTACTTTAAAATAATTTTTAGCCATCACAAGTGTTTCCATGACTTATTATAAGGTTTTTTTAGGTAATTTTATAATTTTTTTTAAGTAATCAAACTTTTCATCAAATTCAAGCATCCACTATATTCTACATAGTATCTTGTATTTTCTTAAAGCATTTGTTTTGTGCTTATAGATAACCACATTTTTATTCCAAAACAGTGCTGCCAAAAGTCCTGAAAATTTGTGTGCTGCTGATAAAATATGCAACTTATATTTTGCTGTAATTTTTTAGGATAAATAATTCCAAAATTTAGCAAGAGCAAAAGGAGAGGAAAGAATATAACCTTGTTTGATCCTGACTAAACCAATCACTGTGATCCATGATTAACTTTGCTATACGACTGAGGACAGTGACTTCTCTAACTTGTTTTCTTGGTACTCTTTCATGATGTAAGACTTAAATGTAATCAAAGTCATGAATCATAGAATCATAGAATAGTTTGGGTTGGAAGGGACCTTAAAGATCATTGAGTTCCAACCTGGATCATTGTTCTTGCCAGCAAAAAAAGTTTGAAAAACTATGTCCAAACAAAACTTACCTTTTAAAGATTTTAAGTGTTGCACAGCCATCCGTAAGACTGTAAGCTTGTCGAGCTTTCGTGCCATGGGATTGCACTGAGGTATCATTGCAGACAATTCCTCAATCAAATTATTCATTTTGTCTCTTCTGCGTTTCTCTGTTTGACTGTGAGCCTCTCTAAGCAGAAAAAAATATTTAAGAAAAATGTAGAATGCATTATTTTCTCCAGAATATTCAATTTTGGCTGTCAAAATTTAAAGTTATTGCATTTTACATTTGATTACAGATAAGAACAAGTTTTTCATACACTACTTCTATTTGACAACCGAATTGGATTCACTTAGCAAAGCAGAAAGTCACAATAATGATGCAAAATGTTGAGAAAAATATCTAAGCACAACTTGTTTATATGTGACAGACAAGAGTCTATGAAGACTTATAAAAATTCTTCTTGACGCCCTTGATGTCCAAGTGAATATTTTTGACACCTGACTGTATACCAGAGAACTCCTGATCTCACTGGTAGTCCCTAGAAGACATTTCTGCTCCCTGACCCTTATCTCCTCCACCAGGCTTGTGTAACTAAGATGGGATACTTATTCCACAGCTTTTTTTTATTTGCACTTGCTAAAGCATCTCTGAACTCTGTTTTATGAACAACAATCTGAAATGAATAAGATCCTCTTAAAATCTCATTACCTTAAAAATTACTCAGATTGAAGACAAGACACAAATGCAAACATTTATTCATAGCACAGCACAAGCAACAGACACAGTGGAACTGAAAGAAAAAGTTATGCCTAATTTCTGCAGAAGTATTTCACAAAAAGCTTCACTTTTCATTCACCTAATAAGGTGATAGAAAGTGTTTTAGCCTCTGTGTATCAGGCTTCATCTCTTGGTAGGCTTCTGTCTAATAACTCAACCAAAGAAAAAGAGCTTCTCTCATTGGACTGTTTTCATCAAAAGGTGGGAGATAGTGTTCATAATAAATATGTTTGTATCTCAGATCACTTTTTCTTTAGAAAGAAACATACTCTTTCCAGTGGAGTATGTTAGCTTTTCTAGCTGATATCCTTACTTCTAAGGTCATCAGAAGCTCAAAAAAAGTTTCCTAAACACAGAAGACAAGCTAGCCACTGAGTTAAGATGAAGATTATTTTCCTTTCTGGTTGAGACCAAACACAGTGGTAGTTAACTGAAACACATTGTCCCTCAGTTTGGTTAACATAACTCCAAAACTCTTCTCTTAGCCATACTGTAACAAGAAAGTACTGAAGTTAACTACATCTAGTCTACTGAGAAATAATAAACTACAGTTTTGAAGACACAGTCTTCTGTTGTATTGATTATTTTTACGAAAAATAAATCCACTCTACACACAAGCAATTCTGGGTCATTCATTCAAGCAATTAGATTTTCTCCCTCAAAAGCCTTTTTTAAAATTTAATTTTATCAGTTAGGCAGGTTCACACAGCTTTTGCTTCATGTCAGATAGAAAAACTAAAGCAATATATTGTGTATGTTCCTTGAATTGTAAACCTCATGAAGACAGGCACAAACATTTGGGGAAAGAGAACAAACTTCCATAACTCTAAGAGATAGTTTCAAATAATAGAAACCTAAACATGTGGATGAAGAAACTGAGGTGATGATTGCATGATTAAAAAACCCTGAAGTTACATTCCCCAGTTACAAAGGGGAAGGCAGAAAAGAAAGTTTTCAAATTAGCTTGCAAAAAGCAACACCGGAGGGAGATAACTTTTAAATAAACCTTGAGTGTCTTGTTTTTCCCCTCCACCTAATGAAATAAAACTAAAAAGTTAAACAATGCAACATGAAAGTTAAAGCAATGTACAAACCAGAATATTGTATAGCTATCTGGGAAACTCATTAAGAAAACCTTTTTGAATTTAAAAAACCCTGTAAATGTATTTTGTAACACTTACTTCTGTTTAATTTAAATGTCAAGAGCACTTCATAACTAGGATATGATATCAATAACGCTTTTGAGAGCAGAGTGGATTTTGTGTTTCTGCATTGACAGCTGCTCACACAATGAATGAAAGACATTTATTTTTAAAACAGCTTTGTAAGACAGCCCCAGCTTTATTAAGAGGCTTGCATATAGTTTCAAGTATTTGTCTGTATGAATCACTACTTGATTCGGCGACAGAGCATTTCAAATCTTACAAGCAATTTATGTGAGTTTCCATTCGGATTCAAGATGTGAATTCAAAGTACAGTGGCAAACCTAGAATAATTCCCTAAAAATTTGTTCCAAAACAAGAATTTGTGGTTGTACTTTATCTGAATCCGTTTTCACATTGGATAAAGTTTAAATATCTCCAAGAATAGACAAACTTAGAAAAAAATCTTAAATTCATACAGGGTGAGGATTAGCTCTTCCCATTACACATAATCTTAATTTCACCTTGAAAATTTTAATCTCAAATTTGGCGGTAACACGTGACATATCTTGCATACAACTTCCATTGAAATCAGTAGAAAATAAAATCTTCTAGGAGCCTCTAAAAAGTACTATCCACTTATGTGAGAAAAAGGAAGTTTATTGTTCAATATTTGATAGTTTGGTACTCCCAAACTCTCATTTTACTATTGTAAATCCTAGTGTTCAATAGCAAATGGTACTTTTATTGTAAATTAGTACCTGAAATCTTTTACTTTAACTTGCTCTTCATCTTCACTCCTAGAGAAAACAAGATACAGTTTTACATTGCATATGTAATATTAGACACTTTTATACTACAAATTCAAGAGGAAAATACTACAAATTTACTGTGGCCTTAAAAAGCAAAAATTCCTAACACAGAAATAATCTAGCAAGTGATACATAAGAGAAAAAGCTTATTTTCCAACATTCATATTTACATGACCATATTACGGGGAATATTTCATAATAAAAGGGCTATTTCACCCCTGGAGAAAACAAAAGTAATGAAAACATTCAAATTACTTAAGTACAGTATTTTTTTTTCTTTAAATAATTTAAAAGACTCTTCATCAGTTCATATTTTTATTTCCAAAATCTTATTGTCAAAACATGAATAAAACAATCTTAGCCAAGATCAGACCTAAAAAGCACTTGAATTGTTCATGGTCATAGAAAGTAAGCCTTAAGTATTTTTCTGTACCATACAGCAATGACTGCAAAGCCTATATAATAAAATTGTAAGTAAAAGATGTAGTGCCTGTATCATAACTAATACTTGGCAGCTGCTTCCACCTGCAACAAACCACTGACCCCAGCCAGAATCCAGCAGCCAGAGCTGCATTAACAGGACTCAAAGATCCTGCTTCACAAATTAGAATTGATAAACTAGAATTAATAACCCCAAATGCAGAAGCAGGTTGTGCTCATAAGAACAACAACTACTACTCTCTTTTCTGTTTAAAATAAACTATTATCAGAAATGTGCAGTATGTACTATAAACTCCAACAGAAATTACATTTGCTGTAAAAGGAAAGAAGGTAATGAGAAGCCAGGCACAAGTTCCCACTGACTGGAAAAGGGGGAATACAACTCCCATTTTTAAAACAGTACCCAGAGCCCAGTATGATCATGCAGCAGAGGCTCATGGAAATAATTCAAAGATGATTATGTAAAAAGAAATAAGTTCACATTCCACATCATTTACTCCTTAGATAAAAGTAATAGCAAAAAGATTTTTCAGTATTTCTACTAAGGATGGAATGTCTTTCTTCTAGTCCAAGGAATTGTCTGAATAGTTTTTAATTGCTTTTCAGCACCTTGGTGGAGATACAACCCATATTCTAGTTAAGATATGTGGATGTCCCTTTTACATTTTGAAATTAATATAAAAGTTTTAGAAAAAGAAAAACATTTTTGTAGAGTCTGCGATCAAATACATGAACATAGGGCGAAATTTTTCCTCACTGCTACAATGCAGGTATATTTAATTGGCACTAGAAAGAACAGAATCTGTATTAATCAGGGAAAAAAGAAAGACAATGTCCTCTATTTTCTCAGCTTATTAAACATACCTCTTTATTTCTTCTAAAATGGAAACAGAGGTGTGAAAGAATAATTTTTATTCACACTTTTCCATCATGAGCACTGTTTAAAGGAAAACTGCAAAAAAATAATTTATCCCCATGGAAAGACATTTTAAAACTACCCAATAAGCCATTTAGCAAACACTGACTACCCTGCAGTATGGGATTTGGGGGTGCTGGTTGATAGCAGAGTGGCCTAGCAAACAGCATTCTGGGGTGCATCAAACACAGCATAATCTGCAGGAGGTGATTATTCCACTGTATTTAGCATTTTTGTGGCTCCACCTAGAACAATGGATATAGTTCTGGGCCCTACAATTTAAAAAGGATTTTTAGGTACTTCAATGTGTACTGTGGAGGGCAACAAAGCTGGTGGAAGGGCTGGTATGTCCTGTGTGGAGTGGTTAAACACTCTAGTTCTGTCTAGTTTGGAGAAAAGGATGCCCAGAGGTGACCTTGTTGCCCTCTACAGCTCTACAGACCAAGGGAGGATTACACTGGATACTAGGAAGTATTTCTTTACCAAGAGAGCTGTTAAATACTGGAACAGCCTTCGCAGAGAGGTAGTTGATGTGCCAAGCCTGTCTCTATTTCAGAGGAATTCAGATAATGTCCTCAAGAACATGTTTTAACTTCTGGTTAGCCCCGAAGCAGTCAAGCACTTGCACATGATTGCTGTACATCTCTTCCAAATTATATATTTTATAAAAATGAATACTGCACAGCTATATGTAAGCAAATATATTTTTAAAGAAATGTGCAGAATGAAACAGGGAATTGAAACAGCTAGGCCTGGAAAGGGGGGGAAACAATTGAAAAGTAGTCACTGAAAGTGAAGATGTTACTGAAGAAGTGAAGAAGCTTAGATGTTAGTTAAATAATGTAGCCAAACGCTGATTAGCTCAGGCCTTGAGTCTTAGTTTTGAGGAACAAGAGATAATAAGTCTAGCCAGCCAGTAGATAAAGGAGAAAGCAGACCATGAAGACAGCTTGCATCAGGCTGTGACTGCTTTCTCTGCCAGAGGAGACCTAAGAGATTTGTTTTCTTAGATAATAATATTAAATACATCTGTTAGAGGGATATAAGTTTTGGACAATTCCTTTTCTTGGTACGTGCATAAGGATGGAGTAATCCCTTGCGTGTCCAGCACTGCAATAAAGAATACCTGCTTAATAGTCATCGGACTATTCAGCTTTTTTTTCCCAGCATCATATAAAAATAATATCACAGTCATCATGTAATTAATAACTACCTAAAAAATAGAGGGTTTACTTGTACTGCACAGTCAATATTAACTCTCTTTTTTCACCTTGTAATAGTATTATTTCAGTATAGTTGTGGTAGTGCTATTTTAAAAAAGCACCTAATGAAGTTCAGAGAAACAAGCAAACAAAAAAACCACACAGATCAATCCTAGAAGAGTAGGAGACCTCTCCTTCACCTCCCTGTCTTTTTATTTAACTGTACCTTTTCATTCATTCATTCTCATTGTTACCTTAACTTCAATACTAACAAGTCTGGCGGTCATAAGCAAGTCAGTGTCTCCTTAGAAAGAGATACCAGAAAACCATAACATTGGATAGACCTATCCAATGAAACTTGGTCATATGTGTATCATCTTGAGCTGTGCAGAGACCTGTCCTTAAATAAAGCACTCCTGAAGCAAAATATGCAGTTTATAAGGCCAAACAGAAAAAGGTTACATGTTCACAGTGCTGAAAACAGACATGGATACATTTTAAAAAGTACCTTTTCTGAGGATCAACATCAACTGTATCCCTGCAAGAACAGATAATAAAGTAAACAAAATGCAGTTTGAAACACAAAAAGATGACTTGACATGAATAATTTGCCTTAATGCACTACAGATATGCATAAAAACACAAGCCACAGGAAAAAATTAGTGGAAAAATCACTTTATTAGTTATTTTCAGCAAGAATACTAGTTTCTAGAAACTAATTACTACTTTTTATGAAAGAATACTTTTTTGGAAACAAATATTCTTTACGATGCAAGTTTCATGAAAGCAAAGATCCAAAATTCAGGAAACACTGTTAATGAACCAGAACATTTACTGATCAGGTAAAAATCAACAATTGCTACTAAAACATAACAGACTCCTTTTTTCAGAAACAAATATGTTTCTGGAGTTTTCACAAAGATACACTCAAAATGCCAGCATCCACAGTACAGCTTCATAAAACAGATCAACAGACATAATTTGCCTTCACTATCAGGCAAAGAATAAAAATACCCAACCAAATAGTTAGGATCCAAATTTCAGCATTAGAGACATCTTCTCAAGGCACTTCAGGCCAGGAAACAGTATTCCAGAAACCTACATATATCCCTCAAGGATTTTTTTTTTTCACTTCTTAACAACTCAGGACTGCCAAAGAATCAAGTTGGAAGAAACCATAATAAACAATGGTTATAATCATAGAAT
>VZTY01028642.1:44972-99240 GCA_013400935.1 Turnix velox | reverse complement strand
GGAGGATGTCGAGAGGGGGTGGAATGGGCCGAGCTTCTCACAAACCAGGGCTATGTGCGAGGAGAAAGTGCATCAGAACGGGGAAAACCAGCCTAGGGGGCACTTCCGAGCAAGGGAGGGAGGGATTGGGAGGGAGACAAAGGGAAGGGAGGACATGAGCCTAGGGAAAAGGGAGAGAAGGGGCCATCAGCTGAGTTAAATCAGGCAAGAAAAGCTCTTTCCCCTCTGACGCATCCTCCAGAAGAGGTTTCCCCTTCCCCACACCCCCGCCTCTCACCGCAGCCACCACCACTCCCCCGCCTTTGGGCAAGAAGACAAAGCAGCAAGTGGCCCCATGGGGAAAGGGGGCGAGCAAGGAGGGGAGACGGAGGGGCAGCCCCGCTTCTACACCTGGGAGGAGATCCAGCGGCACAACCTGAGGACGGACAAGTGGCTGGTGATAGAGCGCAAGGTGTACAATGTCACCAAGTGGGTCAACAAGCACCCGGGGGGGCATCGAGTCATCAGCCACTGCGCTGGAGAAGATGCCACGGTAAGGACAACTCCCACCCCTCACCATCATCATCACCCTCCCACCCATCCACCCCCGCATGGACACCCATGTGGCTGTCACCCAGCTCCCACCGGCAACCTGAGATAGGTCCCCCTCACCTTCTTGGTGCTGAGACTCTCGTGAGATCTCTCTTGCAGCTCGACTCCCCTCCACTTGCTTTTAAAAGCGACAAAATTTAGGATGCTGCTTCCTTATCGACCATCTCCCTCGAGCCATGGCCATTCCCAGCCCCTGGAAGATGGATACAGTAGATTGCTTGGTTTCCTCTTAAGTCCTGCTTTTTTTCTACCTTTGTCTTTTATTTATGTGGTGCCTGGAGCTCTGAATTCACGAGCAAATTGTTCCAAAATCTTCCTCATCTTCAGCATGTGACTTGTGCCACCTCCGAGTCCCAGCAGCAGCACAAAAAAGGGTTAAACCAGAGGCCAGTCTGTGCTTCAAAGTTGCTTCTGTCAGGAGGGTGAGCTCCAAGGCTTTAAAACAAGGAGCTTTTTAGCTTCTTTTTGCTTCCCCAGGAGAAAGTTCTCTAGGGAATTTAGTTACAGGTTTCTACAGAAAAAGAGGAAAAAGAAACAGAAGAAATCCTTTTGCTGCTGCTACAGGCTGCTGCTGTGCTGCAGAGCTGGCTTCCTCTCATGTTTCAGCAACTTAAAATAAAAAACCCAAAGCACCGAAAAAAAACTAAACAAACAAGAACCTTTTTAAAAAGGAACAAATTGCCTTGGGAGATTGTTATCTGCAGTTTCCCTCCAAACCACCTTCCTCAGCAGTCCACCCCAAGGCCGTGTTCTCTCCCCAAGGCATTCACCCAGAGTTCATAAAATTTAAGCTCCTCTGAATATTGTACTTTTAGGGCAGAAGAGACCAAGCTGTGACATTAACAGTCCCCATTCCATGGCTCTTAACACCTCATCGAGGAGGGAGGTTCTGTTTGTGTGGCAAAGAATTACTAACACTTTCCTTTCCATCCTTCTCCACGGTGGTCTGCGATTCTTTTCCCTGAAGCCCCGAGATGCGTTTTGGTGTTCCTGTCCCAATAAATCCCCTGAATGAATAGCTTGCTCCCCCCAAAAGAGATGGGCCAGGTTTTACTTTCAGCTGCTCAAAGCAGGAGGAGTTTGGCTCCTATCCCTGAGAATTTAACCCACAAGATTCCCCACTAGGAACCAAAAAGCACCTGCATTTGTCTCAAATCCTTGCAAGGGAGAGTGCAAGGGTCTGTGATTCTACTTCTGGTCTTCCTCCCACCTCCCCACCCACTGAGCTCAGGGATGGATATGTAAAATCGTGGCCTTAAAGCTCTGAAGTTGTTTTGTCACCTCTCACAGCACTCAATTAGAATTAGCATCTGGCTTCCTGCTTGCCTGCAGGGAATTAACAGTTTGCTGTCAAGAAAATCTCTCTCTCCTTCAGGGTGAGAAATCCTTAGCCCCGTCGTGGCTTCAATGACAAGTTTCATTCCGTGTCACAAAATATCTCTATTGGGAGAGTTTAGGAGGAAGAAAAGACAATGGTAAAAATTCAATTTAAGGTCATCACTCTTCTTTTGCCTCCAGCGTTCTCAGATACTCCTTGGTAACACCTGTAGTTACCACCTCCATGCACGCATAGAGTCACAGAATGCATTGAGTTGGAAGGGACCTTCAAAGGCCACCTAGTCCAACTCCCCACAGTGAGCAAGGACATCCTGCTCTGGATCAGGCTGCTCAGAGCCTCAGCAAGCCTGGCCTTGAATGTCTCCAGGGATGCAGCCTCCATCACCTCTCTGGGCAACCTGTTCTAAACATGCAACAAAGGGACCTCAGCATCTTCTCCATTTATCTTGGATCAGTTCTCTAGAGGATCATTGTATATCCACCTACCACAAGTTGCCTGCTGATGTGCTCATTGACCTCCACATCTCTGCCAGAACCCAGGGTGAGAACTCTGCATCTCACCCAGGAAGGGAGTAAACTCTTTGAAAGGGATGACAATAGCAGGACTAGGGGAAATGGATACAAATTGAAGGAGGNCTGTGATTCTGTGAACACTCTAGAGACACCCTGTTTGGTGATAGGGGAGCTGTTTCATCTCAGGACACTCACAAGATCTCTAAGTGAGAAGTTTCCATGACTCATGTTTGGCCAGTCAGATTATGAGCTCCCAGGAGAACTTAAACATGAGTTTCCCCTACAGATACTAATGACACTGAGCATTCATTAGGAATTAGACAATAGGAGGATGGTGATTAGACACCATGAGGATGGTGAGGCACAGAGAACAGGTTGCCTAGAGAGGCGGTGAAGGTCCCATCCCTGGAGACATACCAGGCCAGGCTTGCTGAGGCTCTGAGCAACCTGATCTAGTGCAGGATGTCCCTGCTCACTGCGAGGGGTTGGACTAGGTGGCCTTTGAAGGTCCCTTCCAACTCTGTAATTCTATGATTTCACCTGAAGTTAAAGAAATTATATGTGAGAAGTTAGAGATGCAGCGTTGGTGAGGGAGAGAAGAGCTAGCTACAGGTGTAGGAGAAAATTAAAACTCCATGGAATGATTTAAAGATTGTAAAAGCCATAAAAAGTCAGATTCTATGAGGGAAGAAGTAGATGTCTCACCACCTTCATGGGGAAGAACTTCTTCCTAATGTCTAATCTAAAGCTGCCCTACTATAGTTTAAAACGCCTCATTCTGTGAAGACTATGAAGTTATTTAGATCATCTTTCTCTCCCTCCTTCCATGCCTCCCACAGTAAGACTTCTATGGTTATTTCAAAGCTCAGTCCAGAGTCTTGGAATCAGGTGAAAGTTTCTACTGATTTTGGTGGACTTCAGGACCAAAGTTGTTGGCTGATATTTTTGAACACTCTACCAAGAGTCTTGATGGAGCTGCTAGCATGTTCAGCTGGACACGGCAAGTGCTTTCCAGCCGGAAGAACTTCTTCCTACCAAGCAGAGTTGGGGGTGTTCAGCCTAGAGAATAGGAGGCTGAGGGGAGACCACCTTGATCTCTACTAGTACCTGAAAGGAGGATGTAACGAGGTGGGAATTGATCTCTTCTCCCAAGGACAAGAGGGAACAACCTCAAGTTGCACCAGGAGAGGAGAGGTTTAGGCTGGAAGTTTTTACCCTGAAAGAGTTATCAAGCCCAGGGCAGGGGTTGAGGCACCATCCCAGGAGGGATTTAAGAGATGGGCAGATATAGACCTTAGAGATATGGTTCTTGTCAGAGTTGGGTTGATCATTGGGCTTGATGATCTGAAAGGTCCCTTCCAACCTGGACCATTCTATAATTCTATGAAAAACGAGTGTAAAGGGAAGGAGTACAGAAAAAGAAGAGCCAGGCAAATTCAGGAATGCCAGGATCAAAAGGTCTGCAAACAAGGCACTGTCCTTTCATATTAAAATTCTTGAAAGTACCTAAGAAAGCCAGTCCCAGTTGGCCAGTACATTCAGTAATGTATTTTGTATCTGTATTTCTGTCCAGGTTTAGTCACCACATCACCCCCTCTTTTGAATTGCCTCCAGGGAGCCGACTTTGGGAGGGTATTTATATCCCAGTGGGGATTTGCACAGCTTCCCCTCTGCCTGCCTTCTAAGCAAATTAACAGGATTTAGGTATTTAGTTGCTTAGAAAAAAAATTTCTTGAGGTGCCCTTTCACCATATGTCTACTTTGCATCCCAGATCTTACCATTTGCATCCTACTGGATGAGCAAATTCCTTCATCTTCTGTGGAAATGCTGCACTGAACTGTAATCACAGGTGTGGAAATCCAAAGTCCACCTTTCACCATAGTGGCACAAGTGCAGAGAAGGACAGCGCTGCAGATGAAGAGAAAAAACACAGTGAGTAACAGCTTACTCTTAAATCTCACCCATTTTCTTCTATTTCCACTCCAGGATGCCTTCCAAGCCTTCCACATCAACCCCACCTTGGTGCAAAAGTTTCTCAAGCCGTTGCTTATTGGAGAGCTTGCTCCAGGGGAACCCAGCCAGGACAGAGACAAAAATGTGAGTATTTGGCTCTGAGCTGGGGTTTGTGATGGGCATGTTCCACCATTTCTTTTCCTCAGGGGATGTCCTCCAGGTCAGAGGTGGGCAGAACAAAAATAAGTTTTTTCACTACAGGTAGTACCAGAGAGGGAGAAGACTTTATGTCTGAACATCTCCTTGTAGCAACGTGCACATCCCAATATTGAATGTGTGTAGGAGGGGCTGTATAAGCCTTTCCCTCTCCACTCAGCCACCAACAGCTCCATCTGTAGTAACCATACCCTATTTCTAGCAGCTCATTCCTGGTGCCCAGGCTGAACTGAACCTATTCTGGAGAGAAATGGGAACTGGGACATGCATACTGGGGAAGTCTTTACTGTGAAGGTGGTGAGACTCTGGCCCAGGTTGCCCAGAGAAGCTGTGGCTGCCCCATCCATGGGGCTTGGAGCAACCTGGTCTGGTGGGAAGTGTCCCTGCCCAGAGCAGATGGTTAGAATTAGATGATCTTTGAATTCCCTTCCTACCTAAACCATTCTATGAACTGTGCACCAGCTCTTGTGACTGGTGTCCCTTTTTCCATTCCTTCTCTGCCAGTCAAGCTCTCAAGCACATGTCACCACTTGCCTATTATGGGGGAAGGAGAGGAGTAAGCAAAGAAGGCTGAAAAGACTTCCAAACAAGTTTCTCACCACCTTAACAAGACTTGAATGTCTTTTACTCTTTGCTTCACAGCTCCCCTTGACCCATTAATTCCCAGGAAAGCACCACTTTGAGACACAAACTGGCTTGTCCTGCTAAACCTGGTACTAGTAAAGCTCTAGAGTGCTTTGTGCTATTCCTGGCATGAGCAGTAGACACCTGAGGGTGAGGTGAACCGTACGTCCCATTCTCATAGCCCTTTTTAAGAAGCAGCAGCCCAGAAAGTACCTTTTCCATCCTCTCAGGATGCTTAGGGGAGCTCTGTATCCCTCCCAGAAAGTTGGTTCATCCATTATTCAGGCACAGAACACAGCATGACTGGCTCTTGCACGAAACTCAATCCTGTTCCCTTGTTTGTGTCTGGCCTTGATTATGATACATCTGTATCACTCACTGTAGAGGAGACAATGCCAACCTGCATTAACCCCAGCCATACTCTTCATGAATGGTTGCACAGGAGGAGCTGACCCACCTATTAAATAGATGACAGGTGCTCTGATATTGGGTGCTCATCATCAGAGTTCTGGAATTATGCATGAGGAGCAGAACTGAATGCTTTCTTCCTCCAGCTGCCTCTTTAATACCTGCTGCAGCTCGCTCAGATGAGAGTAATCAGCTGATGTAACTCTCAACAGAGTGGAATGGTGCTGCTGGATCACAGCAACAGGCTTGAATTACTCTCCTGGCTCAAGGTGCACAAGGTCAGGACCTGGGCAGGATGTTTATTCACAAGCAAGTGCTACAGAAAGACAGAATGCAGGGCAAAGGTGGAGGCAGGTCCTTCCTTACTTCTGGAGTAGCCAACCAATGCAAGAAACAGTCATGTTCCTTAGTACTGAACTTGGTTTTCCTTCCTTGGATATTCTCAGACTGACTTACAAACTGCAAACTGTGTCCTTGCATGTTTGTTGAGGTGGTGGAGGCCCCATCCATGGAGATGTTCAAGGCCAGGCTTGCTGAGGCTCTGAGCAATCTGATCTAGTTCAAGATGTTCCTGCTTCACTGCAGGGGTGTTGGACTTGAAGGCCTTTGATGATGTCTTCCAATCCCAATAGTTCCAATCAATTCTATGATTCTATTTTGCAGTCCCAGCTGGTGGAGGAATTCCGGACCCTGAGGAAGACAGCAGAGGACATGAACTTGTTCAGTGCGAGTCCTTTGTTCTTCTCTCTTTACATGGGCCATATTATTGTACTGGAAGTTTTGGCCTGGTTAATGGTGTCATACTTTGGTACTGGCTGGATCACAACTCTCATCCTCTCCTTCATCCTTACAACTTCCCAGGTGAGAGGCAGTAGGCACAGATCACTCAAGAGAAGGCCAGTGAGGACTGGACGTGTCATCTTAGATTAAATACCAGTGTAAAACATTCACATCAGGGAAAAATATTTACAATATTCCTGCTACTGTCTACTGCTGATTGTGATTCATAGGTTTCTTTCACCTCTTTGGCCTTTCTTCCACGTGTGGGTTGACTTGGTAGTGTTGGGTTTACAGAGGGACATCATGATTTCAAGTGTCCTTTCCAGCTTGACTGATTCCAGCTCCCCACAGCAGTGAGGCTTAGAACTGGATGATCTTTGAGGTCCCTTCTAACCCAAACCATTCTATGATTCCATGTTCCACTTCAGAATGAAAAGAGAGATTTTCACCTTTTCACTTCTATTAACTCACTCTCTTCCTCACATTCCCAACTTGCCTTTTTTCTCCATTTCCTGTTGTGCTTAACTTCAAACAGCATCCTAACAACTTGCTTTCCCTTACTCCTAGGCCCAGGCAGGATGGCTGCAACATGATTTTGGACACCTGTCTGTCTTTAAGAAGTCTTCCTGGAACCACCTTGTCCACAAGTTTGTCATTGGACACCTGAAGGTAAAGGACATTATGGACCCAGGGCAGTTGGGAAAGAACTGTGGACACTTTGACTGTGTCAGATGAGGAAATTACAGGTCTAAAACTTTCCAGAGTGAGCAGATGCACAGAGAAATTAGCAGCCACTGCACATGAAGCTGTTGTGCAGAAGAGAGGAGAGCATAGCCATAACTATTAGAGGACACAGAGGTTCCACAAGTTTCTGCGTAACCATAATTTTTTATAGCAGCTAAGTACAAAGCTTATTAAGTTGCATAAAACATTATTGTAACACCTTATTTTTGTCTTCTTCACACTAAAGTATAGTATTTTTTTAAATGACCTGTCCTGCTCCATTCAAGATGCCTTCAGGACTTCTGTCCTGGGCAAAGTCCAGTGCAGCCCAGGCCTTTTAGGATCCACCTGCACAGCCTTATGGGGATGGTGCATGGCTTTTCTTATTTTCCCAAACCCACTTTGTATGTCCAGTTCCTCACAGGCAACAGAAAACAACCAGTATAATAACCCGGAAGGCAGTAAGAGGGTTTGGTGGTGGACTTCGTGTTAGCTTAATGGTTGGACTGGATTATTTTACTGCTATTTCAAAAGCAAAAACCAGCTTGGCCATAATCAGTTGTACTCTTTCAGGTTTTATATAAATAGATAATCCTACCATTAGAGTTTCCCATGGATGAGCTCCTTGTTCTTGTATCTGCCCAGGGTGCTTCTGCAAACTGGTGGAACCATCGTCATTTCCAACACCATGCCAAACCAAATATATTCAAGAAGGACCCAGATGTGAACATGCTGCATGTTTTTGTTCTTGGGGACAGCCAGCCTGTTGAGGTAAGGAAAAGTTGGTTAGAAGTGGAAAACCATTGTTTTAAGGGGTTCGGAGAAGGAACCTGTGCAGTAGCAGGAGCTGGCTAGTACTGGTAGAAAATCACTTACAGTCAAGACTTCCAGGAATGCTTAAAAAGGATATCCAAGGATTTAATCTGTCTCTGTTGTCTAAGAGGATTTTGGCTCTCACACCCTCACAAACTTTGGGATTCAGGAATGACTGTACAACTCCCTATCCATTTCCTATGTTGAAAGAGTGTTTTGGGGTAGCTTGGGAAAAGCAGTGAAGAATGGACTCTAAAGAAAGTAGAATGCTGCTAAAGACAACTTAAACCTGCTGGCTTGAAATTTCCACACAAGGGGAAGATATGCTGTTTCTCAGCACTTCATCAAGACCATTTCAAAATGGTCTTCTATTTCCATGGAAAATATATTCCAGTACTAGTTAGTCTAGTTGTTCTCCAAACTACCTAGAATCATAAATCATAGAATAGTTTGGGTTGGAAGGGACCTTAAAGATCATCGAGTTCCAACCTGTACAAGGTCATCTCCACTGAAGCCTTTGCCATGCAGTTGAGGGGATGCTGCTTGCTTAAGCAATACTTTCTTAGAATAACAATGTGCAGGTGAAATATCAGACTGTGTGAAGGGATTTTAATTCAATCTGTCCATCTACAGCTGAAATATTTACTGTCTATTGCATTAGAACCTACATAAAAGATAAATCATGTACCATCCTTGGTCTGTTTTACAATGGATTTATTTCAAAAGTAAATTAACAAACCAAAGAAAAGAAACCAAGAAACATCTGCAGCAAGTACAAGACAGGGATATAACATTAAAACATTAATGGGTGCTCAGACAGATTTTATACTACTGAGAAGAAACTCCAGACACATATAGGGGACATAAATACTGCTGTGTGGACATGTCTGAAGAGTCTTCTTAAAAATACTCTCAAGAAAAAAGACATTATCTGATTAACAAGCAAAAAGTGTCATAACTCAAGCCTGATCTTTCTCCTCTGTGTCCTGCAGTATGGCAAGAAGAAGCTGAAATACATGCCTTACAACCACCAGCATGAGTACTTTTTCCTCAGTGAGTACCTGCCCTCCACTCTTCCTTTTTCCCCTCGGTGCCAGTTGACCCTTCCAGCCCCTACTGGGACTCCTTAAACCTCATCTCAACTCACCTTTGGGACAACTGTCCCCAGTGCAGGTCCCAACATCAGGTATCTTGATGATATCTGAGCATCTTGAGCATGGGCAGCATGGTTGTGTAGAGCAAGGAGAACACCTGAGAATGGGAATAGTCTCCATGGAAAAAATGCATGATGCCCAACTTGGATAAGTCAAGATGATGGAGGCAAAGCAAAACCTCCTTTCTTCACAGAAAGGAAACCACCCCACCATCACCAGCAACTCTCTGAGCAGACTTTCCCTACAGCCAGCCCTAAATCTCATGCCACACACTTTCCCATCCCTCCTATAGCCAAAACATTTCCCTTTTGCTTTGCAGTCTTCCCACCTCTGCTCATCCCTGTGTATTTCCAAATCCAAATCATCTCAACCATGATCAGGCGCAGGTTCTGGGCGGTGAGTGAAACCTTCCCTTGGCTCTTTATGGGGTCCAGCTGGCTCAGAAGAAATCACCTTTGAGTAGGGAGGGAGGTCAGACATGCCTGTAAGAGGCAGAGGGAGGGTGGCAAGGGATCAGTTATCCAGCAACCCTAATATTACCAGCAGGGAGACATCATATGAGATAGGCAATGTGATGCCTAATGTCTTCTGTCTTCCCCTAGGACCTAGCCTGGGCCATCAGCTACTACATGCGCTACTTCATCACATACATCCCATTCTATGGCGTTCTGGGATCCCTGTTTCTCCTCACTTTTGTCAGGTAGGAGATAACGGGCATCCCCATTGCTCTCCCCTCCCTCCAGAGCCAGATGGAGCAGCTCTCAGCTCTGCTCTGCCCCATGTGTCCTCCCTGTTTAAGTTCTCTGCAGTCATCGACCTCACTGTGTGTTACCTTGAGTATTCTCACTGCTTCATGCTCCTCATGTCATCTCCCAGTTCTACCCTGCTGCAGCAGAGCTGGTTCTGGTCCTCAGCATCTTCCCCTGCTCTTGTGGTGGTCCAGCCAGAATTCTCCTTCTTTTCCTCATTCCCTGTTCCCATACACTGCTCAATCCCAACACATTTATGTGTTTTTTTCCACTCTGGTCAAGAGTGTCTTGGCTTTCTGGGAAGGTAATTCCTGAGCCTTCCTGAGTATTGTCTGTGCTTCCCAGTTGGTGAAATTCTCACCATCTCCTCCCAGTGTAGAAGACTGCATGGCCTTAACTGTAGCTAGTACCACAGGATGGCAGTTAGTCCCACTGTCATTGTTAGTATTTAAAAAAAAGTCATTTTTTGTGTAAAAAGGCACCAGGAATACAAAACACTTCACAATATTAGAACTTGTGCTTCCATGAAATTTCACATCACCGTTCACAAATTCAATTTTTATAATTTCAAAACACTTTGGGCTTAAGGAAAAGAGGACATCCAAAAGACATACATTTGTGTGAGTGCCCAGACAAGATTTTCAGACCGAAAAAAAAAGCTGGAAAAACCAACCAACCTGCTATTTCCAAAACTTCCATATTTAGATTAAGCTAAAAGTGGAGGAAGAAAAGCAAAATTGCAAAGTTAGATCATTGACCCTTTCAGAAAATAAGCCTAAAGGCTAGAACAATGCTTCTGGACAACTTCTCTACATAAATTGGAGTCTCAGAGGTTGTAAAGAGGCAGGGATTGGTATTTTCTTCCAAGTAACAGGTGGCAGGACAAGAGGAAAAGGCCTCAAAATTGCACCAGAGGACATTTAGGATGGATATTAGGAAAAATTTTACACTGAAAGAGCAAAAGGCTGCCCATGGAAGGGGTTGAGGCACCAGCCCCAGAGGGATTTGAGAGATGAGCAACAGAGCTTAGAGATATGGTTCTTGTCAGAGTTGGATTGATGGTTGGGGTCAATGACCTGAAAGATGCCTTCCAACATGGGCCATCCTATGGTTCTACCAAGAGGAGAAGAAAAACGCACTGTAGAAATTATTCTCTCCGCTTTGCATAGGAAGAGAAGTATTTACTTCCATACCTCAGAGAAATACTTTCCCGAGAGGTTGCATCTCCTGCTGCTCCCTGTTAACCCCACTCCATTTACCTCATGTCCCACATCCACAACATCAATTGTCATGCCTTTTGCAGGTTTCTGGAGAGTCACTGGTTTGTGTGGGTCACTCAGATGAATCACATCCCAATGGAAATTGATCGTGAGCAGCACAGAGACTGGCTCAGCTCTCAGGTAACTGGGAGGGGAAAAAATACACCTGACTCATCCCTAAACAGATTAGAAAAATAAAGACCAGACAGTCTGGTGCTATCCCCAGGTGCTCTCTGTGAGCCCTCCCAAAAAGATGTTCTCCCCAGAGCCAGAAATGCTGAGTTAAGATATGGAAATCCAAAGTTCTATAATTAATTTGACTATCAAAAGGTTCCTTCAGATTTGAGGTAGTATCAGGTTCAAGAAGAACTATTTAGCTTTTCTCTGTGACTTACTTATGTTTGCATATATGTATGAGAAAATGAAGAGCCCCAATGAAAACCAAAGCTGAAAGAGAGAGCTTAAATTTTTAAAGTTTATATTTCAGCAAAAGGAGCTGAAATGAAAACCAGCTGCTTTTTACATCTTTTTAATGTCTAATTAGAAAAATCCTGACCTACTTATAGCGGTTCCAGTCCTATATCAGACTTAGAGGATAATAAGAGCAACTTTGATGCTGAATTCAGTATAACTGAGGTGAGAGAAGACATCATCTCATGTGTTCATTAATGTAATTAGCATTTGTAGTTGCTGTTTGGGCTTTGAGCTGTCACAGCCTGATGATTAGTTTCTCTCCCATGTGCTGAGAGCACTAAAGCATCAAAAATAAAGTGCTCAAAGCAGTCCTTTGTGCTAAAAGCTCTCTTCTGGAAAGCACCTGAGAATCTGTATTAAATTAAGCATATGAATAAATTCATGGGAGCATTCAGATGCTCACCTGCAGCTTTTGCTGAAGTGCTTTACACAACTGGAATCTGAAAGTAGAGAGAGGATTTTATGTAAGACTACCTTACAATAATTTATAGCAAGAGTAGCTAAGCAACATTTATCTGAATATTCAGACCTTGCCCTCAAGGCAAGCTGGGAAATAACTAGAATGGAGAAAGCAGGCTTTCTGTTCTCCAGCCATTTTTTCTTCCCCCTTTTTCTACCTTGGTACTGCTGGACCAAGGGAAGCTGAGCTTTAGGAGTCTATTCATGGACTTGTCACCAAATGATGACAAACTGCCTCATAATATTGTCCCCTCTACCACTGGTCAAACCCATGGAGATGCACAGAGTCCACGAGTGAACTTAAGCCCTGAGGGATGATTAAATCTCCCTTTGCTCTAAAAGCTCAGTAGAGAATAAGACACACAACCCACACCCCATGCCCCTGCCACTTGCAAGATGAGCTTTGATCTGATTTGAAGGTGAATTCACTAACATTCACAGCTGCTTTCTTGCCATCACAGCTGGCAGCCACCTGCAACATTGAACAATCCTTCTTCAATGACTGGTTCACTGGGCACCTGAATTTTCAGATCGAACACCAGTGAGTACAGGACCAGAATACTTTCACCGTCACCAGGTTGTGTCATAACACTGAGCCTGAGGGGAGGGAAGTTCACTAAAGGCGTGGGTGTGGGGTGGGGCAGGATCTTTGGAGCACCACCAGATGCCAAGGAAAGAGAGTGATAGGCTCCAGGGAGTCATGGTCTGCTTCCACTACAGCACAGTATCTTTCTCTCTCGTTACTGAATACTTGAGCTTTCACTCTCCTTGTTTCAATTTGGGGTTTTAGTTTGGATTCAGCAGTACGTAGCTACCAGTTACAATGGTGATGGACCCATATCCTAAGCAAACTGCTTGAACCTGAGTACCCATTTCAGCAATCTCTCTGTAAGAATCTTCTCTTTGAGAAATCTGCAAGGAGACCTTATAGTGGTCTTCCAGTACCTGAAGGATGCCTACAAGAAGCCTGAAGGAAGACTCCTTGTAGGGATGTGTAGCAATAGGATGAGGGGAAAAAACATTTTAAACTGGGAGGGAAATTTAGGTTAGATATCTTGAAGAAATTGACTGTGAGGGCAGTGAGTCCCTAGCCCAGGTTCCCCAGAGAAGGTGTGGCTGTCCCATCCCTGGAGGGGTTCAAGGCCAAGTTGGTCAGGGCTTGGAGCAACCTGGGCTGGTGGGAAGTGTCCCTGCTCATGGCAGGCAATTGGAACCAGGTGATACTTGAGGTCCCTTCCAACCCAAACCATTCCATGATTAAAAGCAACTCGGTGTTTAATAACGTGGTAAAGCTGTGTGGGACTGTGTACTGCTGGGTACCAGGGTCTAGGTATGGGGATCATATAGGCATGTGGGTTGCTAATGACTACAAAAAAATTAGAAGAAGTGGCATTTAGGGTAAAGCTGAGTGGTCTGAACATCAAATTAGAAAATCTCCATTGAACAGCACAGGGCAAGGTAATCCCAAATAATTTTTTAACTGCTTTGTTGTTCCATGAGCTTCTAGAGGTGGGGAATCAATGCATTCAGTTTTCACAAGCCTTCTTGAAACCAAAGACTGTAAAGCACAGATTCCTCTCGGTGCTTTTTTCTTTCACTTACTTGAGGAGAAGGAATTAGCTAATTAGCTCTGCTGAGGAGGGAGAGATGTCCATCCCTTGGGGTTGGTCTTTGGAGCTTTCTCAGGTTTGTTTTCTCTTTCTCTCTTCTAGCCTGTTTCCAACAATGCCACGGCACAATTTTTGGAAGGTGAAACCTTTGGTGAAGTCGTTATGTGCCAAGTATGGAGTCCAATATGAAGAAAAACCTCTTGGAAAAGCATTTGTAGACATCGTTGGGTAAGGTTCCTTCAGCATCATCCTCAGCTTGCAATACAAACCACAAACATCCTCCCTCTTCTTGTACAGAGAATTCATGATGCTGTTGACGTTTCTGAATTACCATCTTGATATGATGCAATTTGGTGTCACTGGATTAGTGATCTTCACAGTCCAAGGAACACCTGCAGAAATGTTGACCCACGTCAGAAAAGACACTAGGACAAATCACAACTCGTGTAGGCTGGGTGACAGCTTCTCTACATCATGGAGGGAAGAAATAACCACCCCCCAGACTCTGTAAAGACCTTGTAGCAGCCTACCTGTGCCTGTAGGGGCTACAGGAAAGCTGGGGGGGAGGCTGTTTGCAGGTGCATGGAGCAATAGGACAAGGGGCAGTGGTCTGAAACTAGAGCAGAGCAGAGTTAAATAAGACATTAGGAAGAAGTTCTTCTCCATGAAGGTGGTGAGACACTGGTTCAGGTTGCCCAGAGAGGTGGTGGAGGCTCAATCCCTGGAGACACTCAAGGCCAGGCTTGCTGATCCCTGGAGACACTCAGGCCAACCTGATCTAGTGCAGGATGTCTCTGCTACTGCAGGGGGGTTGGACGAGGTGGCCTTTGAAGGGCCCTTCCAACTCAACACATTCTATGATTCTAAAATGCTATTCTGGCTGCTGGTGATTCTTGTTTTCAGGAGCTGGCAATGTATCTCCAGCCTGAAAACTGAGATGAATCAAAGAGGAATGAGTCAGGTTACAGTTCGTGCTGTCTCCCATTTGAGCCCTGACAGCAGCCCAGGGCTATTCCCTATGGGAATCATTTAATAGTCCTTGTCAGGCAGCCTGTGTTGATGTTTCCATCTCAGTTACTCCAAGGGGAATAATTCATGACAGGAACATGAGAAAGCATTCTGCAGGCCAGAGATCTCTGCTTGGAAACCATTCTAAGCCATTGCAAAGGGAAGCAGGTTGGCCTCAACATGCAAAAACTGCTTCAATCCCTTGCATCCAGTTAGCATGGGATGGATGGGTTATGCCCACAGCCCTACACAACATCTCAGGAACAATCTCAGCAATTGTTTGCCCTCCTGGTAGCAGGATCATCTCCTACAAACCATATAAAGCCACATTTCCACCCTCCAGACTGCATTCTGTGGGTCAGAAGACCTCTTGTGAACAAACCAGTTCAGATCTGTCACACAGTAGTGATGGTGCTGATGCAGATGGGAAATTGCATCAGGGGTGAGGGTTCCTAAGGGAAACTCCTTCAGCGGCACAAGATGTCTAGCCCAGGCAGTACCT
Source organism: Turnix velox (assembly GCA_013400935.1). NCBI lineage: Eukaryota > Metazoa > Chordata > Aves > Charadriiformes > Turnicidae > Turnix > Turnix velox. The sequence goes on along the minus strand of VZTY01028642.1, from coordinate 84,065 downwards.
CTGTGCTGTTCATGCAGTGCCAGAGGGACTATGGGTAACACAGGCTCTCTGAGCCTCAAACCAGTCACTTTGGGGCTCTAAAAAACAACACTGGTAGCCCTTCTTGCTCTGCCTGTACTGGGGAAGAGCAGTCAATGCCTTAAGGATTAATAGCCAAGTAATGAGCTGCTTTGTAAGAAAAAAAGACTAAGGGAAGATTCACATCCCAAATAAACTTCTTTTTGTTTTCTCTCCCCAGGTCCCTAAAGAAATCTGGAGATCTATGGCTGGATGCCTACCTCCATAAGTGACTGCAAATCTTAATGGGGAGGTGTGAGTGACAGGGAGGGGTGGGAGGGATGTACATTTTCTGGGGAGGGGAGAAGTCACAGATCTTTTACTCTCAGATTTCAGTCTGTACCTAACGTGCATGGTTGGAGGGGAGTCTCCTGCCTTGTGAACTGCTACTGGCAGGGGCTCAGGCAACCTCTTTAATCCAGAACAGATTTAAAATGCACTTCCCAGGATGAAGCATTTGTGCAGCACAAAACAGAGGAACTGGGAGAGGATGGAGAGAAGAGTGTTTAAAAAAGAGGCATTAATAATCCAACCTCGGCCTTCTTGTCACAACATTCACTCTAATTCCACCTAAATTACACAAGCCCCTGATTCACTTGAGACTCAGTGAGCATTTACAACCCAAGGAAACCCCAATCAGCTCTTGCCTCCCTCCTTATTCCCATATTCATGTAAATGAAGTCAGCACAGAGCTTTCATTTCATTATTAAGGAAAAAAAAAATAAGGTGGTCTGTGATCACCATCCCAAAGAAGAGCTCTGGTGGGCTGTGAAGCCCAGCAGAACCTGTGGGAATTGCATCCCATGGGGACTGGCTTGTGCTGTACCCTCATAGGGCTTCCATAGCTCCTTCCTCTCCCTCCTCTCTTCCTCTTATCATAGTATCACTTTAGGAAAAGCTGTGATACCCACCCTGCAAGACTAACTTCTAACTGCCTCTCAGCAGGGCCAAAAGAGCTGTATTATTACCACCAGCCCCTATTTCCAGGGGTCTGTGGAAGATTTTCTGGGCTTAAACAGTGAAACATCTCCTCTAGGAGAGGGTCTGTTTTGTCTTTAATGAGCAACAGACCTGGCACAGCATTATGGTTGGCAGCAGCTTTCACAGAAGGCCAAAATAAGTCAGATAATCAGAAGTTACTAATTGCTCCCAAGTGCTCCAGTTGTAACCACAAACAGTCTTTTCAGCTGAGCACTTGGGCAGCGTGCCCCAAAAACACACAGGTCCATCAGGCAGAAACCAGCTCTCTCCAGATTGTCAGAGGTCAGGAGCAATGAAGCTCACCCTTCTCTTGGGAACAATCTTGGGAAAATCAGTTCTCCCTGACCCTGGAGGAGCTGCCCAACCACTCAACCTGGTCCCCAGGTCCTTCGTGGAAGCAGCTGAAAACAGAAATCACCAGGCTGCAGTTAGTGGAGAAACCTTCTGTAGAGCCTTCTTATAATTTGTTTAAACTCTTATTTTCTACTCAGCACCTAATTACTGCATTCCAACAATCTAGGGGTATGGTTGAACAGCTTACAGGTGTTTTTCTAACAGGTAACCTGATCCCAAATAAATCAAGGATTTACTTGGGATTGACTTGTAATGCAGCAGAAGAGACAAAATCATAGAACCACAGAATAGCCTTGGCTGTAAGGGCCCTTTCAGCCCAATTGAGTTCAACCATCAACCAATCAATGACAAGAACCAGCCCTAAACTGTATCTCTGAGCTTTATGTCTGCCCACTTCTTAAATTCCTCCAAGGATGGTGCTTCAACCCCTTCCCTGGGCAGCCTGTTACAATGGTTCACAACCCTTCCAGGGTAAAAAATCGTTCCTAATATCCATTTAAAAAAACTCTTTAGTTTATAATTTATGGTTGTGATTTCCAAAGTGGTCTCCTGCTAGAAAAGCTGCCTCAAAATACCAAATGGGGATGCTCATTATTAGGCAATGACTTTGCAAGCCTCATTACTTTGGTTTGAAACTGGATCCTCTCTTTCAAATCCTGGAAGGCTGACAGCGTCCCACAAAATCAGCAAGGTTCTTTGGGAACAAAGACAACTCCAGGACTTAAAAAAACAAATAACATATTCCCACCTCCCCTCTTTGGAGAACAAGATGAGATTATTTCTTTGCTTGCAGATGGGAAATCATAAGCAGGGCCACAGCTGAACCTAGCTAGTAACACTTAAATTTAATAAAGTGCTTATTTTGGATGTTCTGGCTCACCCATGAGCTGGCAACACCAGAATAGCACACTCTGAATGGGTAGGATGAAAAGCTACTGTTTTTCCTGGGTGACTGAATCTCAGATGGATTTTGAGAAATGTTGATAGTTGATTTCTAATAGCACAAGCAATAATGTACTTCTGGATGCTGTAAAATCCCCAGCCAGGTAGTAACAGGCTAGCCCAGGCTTGTGGCTAACATTGTACAGACTGCCTTAATATCTCTGTCACTTCCTGACTCCATGAATGTATCTCACCATCTCTGCTCCTACAAAAATGACCACAAGCACACAGTAGCATCAGTGATGCCATCTTTTCAACATTCAGCTTGGTTTTCTGACAGTTCATGTATTTTCACCCCTCCAGTTCTTACTTCCAGAACAATTTTTTTCTCAATACAGATACCTCTTCCTCCGTTGTACCATCCCCTCTTTTCTCTTTTACCTTTTTTCTTGGGAAACTGATTTTTAAGACCTAGAGCTGGGAGCTCAGCCTGGATAAATACTCCTGCTTTAGCAGCTTGCCTTCCTTTCTATTGCTGACCAGTCTACTGGAAGGACTGTTTTTCTGACACAAAACCCCCAGAGTACTGCCAACACAACAGCCTGGCCCAACAGTGCCTACAGACAACAGCTACTACTGACTATGGCAGAAAGAACTTGAAACATTCAAGGAAAGCAACCAACCTGCAGAAGAAAAGACCAGCTCTTTGACAAATGGGCAAGTTCTGTCCCAAGATACCAAAGGGAAAAAGGGGGGAACAAGAGAGATCTTGGTATTAACTCTTTCTCAGCTACTTCCTTCTTTCAGACTCTCAAAAAAAAAAATCTTCCTTTTCATGAAAAAATGTTCAGTTGCTCAAATCCAGATAATAAAAACTTGTGCAATGTTATAGTCAGAAGTCATGCATGATCCTCTTCTGCAAAGAAAAGTCACTGATACTTTGTAATTTTCATATTCACAGAATCATAAAATGGTTTGGGTTGGAAGGAACCTTAAAGTGCGTCCAGTTCCATGCTCCTGCCCCGGGCAGGGACACCTCCCACCAGCCCAGGTTGCTCCAAGCTCCTTCCAACCTGGTCTTGAACCTCTCCAGGGATGGGGCAGCCACAGCTTCTCTGGGGAACCTCAGCCAGGAGCTCACCAGCCTCACAGTAAAGAATTTCTTCCAGATATCTCAACTAAATTTCAACTTTTTCAGTTTAAAACTGTTTCAACTCATCCCATAACTTCCTCTCCTGAAACAGAGTCCCTCCCCAGATTTCCTGGATCCCCTTTAGGGACTGGAAGGTGCTTAAAGGTCTCCCCGGAACTTCTTGTCCAGGCTGAACAGACACAACTCTCTCAGCCTTACATGTGCAAAAACATTTGTCTGGTGAAAAAGTAAGACACTCATTACTTTTTGAGGCAAAACCTCTCTGACTCATATGATTTCTTTGTCTCATTCCAAAATATTGCAGCCTTCTGTCTCAGAATTCAGGTTGATTCATGCATTCTGTAACTATAGTGGGTCAACCACAGCCCTCACAAAGTGCCCTGGAAGTCCAGAGCTATAATTTTAAGTAACACTAGAGAGAAATTAGGAAATGCCCCAGAAGTTTCAGTAAAACTGCAAGTTTAGGTAGATACAAGGTTCACATGACCTTGCTTGACTTGATCTCCAACCTGGGCAAAACACATCAATCAATCACATCTGAGCATTCCTTTCAGGTTACAATTAGCCATCAAAATGGTTTAAGCATGGAAATTTAAGGAGAATTTTGCTCTGAGGACCATCACTAAGCAGTTTCTCAGAAAATAACGAGACAAAATCTTGTCCAGTTTCTCTCTCGATCAAAGCCATTCATTGGTGCTGTAATGAGACACAAACAACACACACACAAAAGAAAAAAAAAAAACCCAATCTGTAAAACATGCTGAGAGCCTGCCAGGGTTTATTTAACCCAGCTAAACCACATTACTGGCTACACCAGCACTTGGCAATGGAGAGGAGCCACGAGTTGGAAACACACCATTTGTTTTAGGGCAGATAATAAAACAATGGGCTGAAAAGAGCTGGCTTTGTTCCTCTACAGTCACTTGTTAGCAAGGGCTGGAGAAGCTGGAGGATGAGGATGGTCAGACAGCTGGCTGAGAAATGCATTAACTGAAGCAAGTGCAGTGAAGGCAAGAGAAGCCTCTGGGCAGGTGAGAGAGGAGAGGCATATGTTTTGGGAGTAGGACAGAAATGGGAGAAATGAAGGGATATATGCAGAATGGGGAAAAAATACTATAGGGGTGGAAAGAGAAGAAAAAGCAACTCAAAATGAGGTGCCTCAAAGTGTCCCATTTATGCCTAGTATCTGCCTGGACAATAGCTTATGCTGGGGATACCAGGTGAGAAAGGGCTGAGGACAGGCTGGAAGGAGATGGCAGAGGCTGGCAGCACCACCAGGCATCTTGTGGTGAGCTGGATATTTCTCTGAGAGCAGGGAGGGTACAGAGGTGACACACGTGGTGTCCCTCAATTGTGAATTTCAGCCCCCTGTGAAGCTCATACTATTCCTGGACTCTGGCTAAAGCAAGTTAGAGCTGTAACCTGTATCTTCAGCATAAAAAATTAACTCCACTGAAGGCCATGGAGCTGTGCCAGCTTTGTGAATTACCATGAAAACTAGTCCCACATTTCCAGGTAGAGGCACAATGGGAATTCAGGAACTTACACTGAGATTTTTAACTTGGGTTGTGTCTTTGAGGAGTCCAAGATCCCAGTTTCTTACTGGACTAGGGCCCAGCACATCAGCAGAGCCTCATCAGGATTTATCTCCAGGCACCATCACTCTTTATATGTGGGCTGGCTGGATTTTAGGTTTTCATTCAAACAAAGACTTCCCTTTTTTTCCTATAATAAGCTGCCACATTCTAGCCAGGGCCTCTTCCAGTAGATGCTTTCCTAAGAAAAGCTTCCTAACAGAGCCCTAACTTTGCAAGTGTTTTCTAGGAGGTGTTGAAGCATCCAAACAACATTCCTTATAGGACAGATCCTGATTATTTCATTCCTTAGAGAACAAAGTATTACAGTAACTCAAAAAGAATAACTATTTTTCTTGTGAATTTAAACACTCAATAAAATCATAACAATTTGCTGACCATAAAAATTATTTATGTGCTTTTTTCCCCAGACACATCCAGAGACACTACAGAGCTCAAAGAATCCATTTCCTCTCAGAGCACCTTCAGCAACAAAAACTTGCTGGCAGGCAGCAAGGAAAGGTCAACAAGGTGGTGGAGGTCCTATCTCTGGAGACATTCGAGGCCAGGCTTGCTGAGGCTCTGAGCAACCTGATCTTGTCAAGATGTCCCTGCTCACTGCAGGGGGTTGGACTAGGTGACCTTTGAAGGTCCCTTCCAACTTTTATGATTCCATTCTTTTCTATGTCCCTGCTTACTGCAGGGGATTGGACTGGGTGGCCTTTGAAGATCCCTTCCAACTCAAAACATTCTATGATTCTATGAACTAGGCCAGCTAGGACATTTCTAGGGCATAAATGTCCCTATCCAGGATTGGTCCCCATCCAGGTTTTCCAAGATCAAGAACACATGTACAAATTTAAAAATTCTTAAAGAGTAAGGATAGGACCAAAAACTAGATGAACACTGGTGAAACAAGCTCTAGAAAGGGATTTGGGATCAGACTTGTTGATTATGGCTTATCTTTTATCCCCTAACTCTGTTTTTTTACAGAGTAGCTATTAGCTAGCAATTGTGGAAAGTCCCTTTTCCACTTCACAGGATACCATTAATGAAATCACTTTTATAGTATTGACTTTTACAGCACGTATGGATTTCTTTATCACCCATCATGAAGTCCAGGAACAGTGATGCTGTTCACCCTCACCCTGTGAGCAAGCACCAAAGAAAAGGACACCTTCCTGTAAAAGGATTTGCCCAGCGATACAGAGTCAGTCTCCAGGTCATGAGGCAGCTGGGAGCAAAACTGATGCAAAAACTTCCACGGAAGCTTCCTCAAATTTGCCTCAAACTCAGTTTTCTGCTCATTAATGACTTACCAAGAGGTATGGTGAGCAGCTTGCTGCAGCTTTACCAACCAACAACTTGATCCAACGTTTCAGTTGGCTTCAGGTCAATACTATCAGTGGAGTTTAAATCAACATCAGTGGAATTTAGGTCAAGGTCATCAAGTAGGCTTCACATAAACACCATCAGTGGAGTTTGAATCAAGACCATCAAATGGGCTTTGGGTCAATACCATCACTGGGCTTTAACAGAATTCACAGACCTAGCTCTCACAAACTCATTTGAACCAGCACACAACCAGGGACAGAGGCTGTGAGTAGGAAAGGCATAGGCTCTCCTAGGTCAGGAGACAAAATTATAGTCAGGGAAGGCCAGCCTGTGCTTATCTCTCACCTCAAATCAATAGTTTTCCAGAGTACACATTAATTGCTTCATAGGTAAACTCATTCTGCTCAGAAAGTACTCTATGAGAAGTCATAGAACTCAAAGCAGAAAATGACCCCACCTTGTTCCACTATTAGTAGCTCTATTTGATCCTAGAATAAACACGTTTCCCCTAACACAAACACAGGCAGCTCTTACACAAAAATAAACTGTCCCAAATTGATGTATTGCCTGGCTCTCTTCCCTGGGAAAGCACAACCATTCCCAGAACCCCTGAACATTCCCAGGCAACATGGCTCCAAAGGGAGCAAGGACATGACAGCTCTGGATTCAGACACTTGACACTTCAGTCACATCTCACAGCCACACCAAAGCCCACTCTGCTTCTACCTCTACTTCTCCCTCTGCTAGGAATCCACAGGCACAAGTCAAAATATGGCAAACAAGACAGTTTTACCTTCCACAAGTTTAGGCTTGGCTTAGACAAGTGTCAGCTCATCCTCTGAGATCTTAGATCTGTCCCTGTGGATACAGCAAAAAAGTGGTTGTATTTTTCTTGTGTTTTTTAAAATTTATCTAACTTTAAGTTGTGACAGATTAAACTTCTCATGGGCTACCTGAAATTAAGCATTTTCAACACCCTCCTTCCCTTGAAATTAGCAGGTGGATGGCAAGGTCTCTAAGGCATGAAATCAATCTGAAATGTACCTGACAGTCTTATGTTAAATATTCATGTGCCTGGCATCAAGACCATCTGTTCTAACTCTGCTTCAAGCTACTCAAAGACCTAAAAAAATAGAGATTTATAGAATCATACAATGGTTAAAGGTTGGAAGGGAGCCTTCGGAACACCAAACTCAACCAACAACCCAACTCTGACAAGAACCAGCCCTCAACTATAACTCTAAACTCTGTGTCCACCCATCTCTTAATTCCCTCCAGGGATGGGGCCTCAAGCTCTGCCCTGGGCAGCCTGTTCCAATACTTGTTAACTCCTTCAGGCTAAAGATTTAACCCTCCCCTGGTGCAACTTGAGGACATTTCCTCTTGTCCTCTCATCTTTTCATTGGGAAAAGATATCAACCCCCACCTATGACTGGCAAGGTCTATAAAGAAGTCTTCATCATGAGCAACATTGCTTTTTTGAAAAAATAAACTATTTTCCTTACTCTGCAATGGTCCAGTTTCAGACATCTCAGGAAGCTGGATGTTTCACAACACAGTTTGTGTGGCATCAAAACAGTAAGAGATGTGACAGTGGAGCTCACACGTAGTTTCTACTCAGACAGCACAAGAAGGTACCTTGTCACATTGTTCTCTCCTGAAATTCTGTTCAGAAAAAGACAACAAGTTCAAACTCTGAAGAAACTCAGTTTTGAGTCCAGCATTTGGGCTGATGCTACACTTGCTGGTTGGACTCAATTTGAAAGGTCCCTTCTAACCTGGGTGATTCTATGATTCTATCTTATATTTTGTGGGGCAGCTTGAAATTTTGGTCTGAATTCCTCAAATATAGCAGAGAATCACTTCCATAGTGATCCTTCTTTTGCTGTCCCTCTCTGCTGGCAGCTCTGCAGTGTCTACAAACTTAGGTGAAGTTTCTGGCCTCACGTAAAGCAAGTATTTCATTCACATTTCCTGATAGACAATCATCATTTGTTTGAAAAGCATGTTATAAATAGTGAAGGAAATAATGCAGTATTCTGGGATGATGAAGCAAAGCAGGAGGTGAATCACTCTCCCAGAGCAACCCTTACACTGTCCTCTTGATGTGATTTTCTATTGTGCAATGTGGTCATGGTAAGAAACACTCCGGAAAATGTCAGTGTTCAAGCATCCTAATCAAGGCAATCTTCCACTTCTTCAGGAAGATCCTAAGATCCTCCATGATCCCCAGCCAGTCATCCAATTAAAAAGCCCAAGTCACTTTCTATCCAAAATATGCATTTTTAGAAGCATCAACATCCCCAGTCACCACAGCAATCTGGTGATTCATTTGCAAGCAATCACTGAGCCAGGAGCTGAGCAAAAGAGAGAGAAAAAGAAGAAAAAAGAGAGAAGGAAGTAAAAAAAAAAAAAAGACATTTCAGAGTCCTTTAGTCCTTTCAGAAACATGTTAAGAAGACTTTCAAGCAGCATGAATTTTATGATGCTGATCAGCCTCTTACTAGTGAGTGAGGAAGAAGGAGATACTTATGAAAAATATTTCCTTGGTGGATAGAAGTGATTATTTCTGTGTTTTGTTTGCTGACGCAGTCAGGATGTGTGTGGACTCTGTTTCCTAAACCACAAGCAAGGTGAAAACGATTACTTCACTAAGAGCTACAGTGCAATAAACTCATTTACTCCTCATTTCTTAGAAATGTAGAATTTTAAGGGCCCTCCAAAGGCCAATTGCCTGCAGCAGGCAGGGACATCCTGCACTGGATCAAGTTGCTCAGAGCCTCAGCAAGCCTGGCCTTGAGTGTCTTCAGGGACAGAACCTCCACCACCACTCTGGGCAGCCTGGGGCAGTGTCTCACCACCCTCATGGGGAAGAACTTCTTCCTTGAGTCTCATCTAACCCTGCCCTGCTCTAGTTTCAAACCATTGCTTCTCATCCTGAACCTCCACACCCTGGCAAACAGCCCCTCCTCAGCTTTCCTGTAGCTCCTTCAGATACTGGGTGGCCACTATGAGGTCTCCCTGGGGTCTTTTCTTCCCCAAGCCAATGAACCCCAAAATGATCTTCTCAGAGTGAAAAATCTACTGAGCCTAAATATAAATGCAGTGCTGAGGCTGCAGTGTGAGTAATTTGCCTTTTTTAGATGAATTTTGGATTGGTCCATGAGTTGTCTAAATTCACCTTCTTTCTTTTGAGCAACACCAATGTGCTTAAGCTGAGAATTCGAGTCATAGAAATTAATCCATTTAAAAACAGTGTCCATAATTCTGAATAAGGCATGTGGGAGACATCTATTTCCATGTGGGCTTATCAGAAAACAGAGTGAGTGTTGTCCAAATGTTCTCAGATTCAGAGCAGCTTCAATATATTTACCATATATTTAGTTTTTTCCTAGAAAGATAATACAAAGTGTTGTTTCAATTATTACTATAGCTATAGTATGTAGGACACTATATATAGAATCATAGAATGGTTTGGGTTAGAAGGGACCTTCAAGATCATCTAGTTCCAATACCCCTGCCATGGGCAAGGACACCTCCCACTAGCCCAGGTTGCTCAATGCCTCATCCAGCCTGGCCTTAAACACTACATCATAAATATTATATAGCATTATTTCAAATATTATATAGATTACATCCATAGCTGTATTATATATATATTACATGCACAACTTTATTATATATGTTATATGCTATGGAGTATTTAGTCCAGTTCTGGAGTCCTCAACACAAGAAGGACATTGAGCTGTTGGAGCAGGTCCAGAGGAGGCCACAAAGATGATCAAAGGACTGGAGCAACTGCCTTATGAAGACAGGCTGAAGGAGTTGGGGTTGTTCAGCTTGGCAAAGAGAAGGCTCAGGGGGGACCTCAGAGTAACTTCACAATACCTGAAGGGGGCTACAGAAAGGCAGGGGAAGGACTTTTTAGTAAGATGTAAATTGGAAGTGGGGAGATTCAGGCTAGACATAAGAAAGAAATTCTTTATGGTGAGGGTAGTGAAGCACTGGAAGAGGTTGCCCAGAGAGGTTGTGGATGCCCCCTCTCTGGAGGTGTTTAAGGCCAGGCTGGACAAGGCACTGAGCAGCCTCATCTAGTGGGAGGTGTCCCTGCCTATGGCAGGGGGGTTGGAACTCGATCTTTAAGGTCCATTTCAACCCAAACTATTGCATGATTCTATGTATAAAGAGGTGCAGAAGTATAACTATCAGTTTTAACAACAAACACATGAATAAGTCTTGGAGTGGTGGGTTATCAAACAATGCCTCATTTAAAACAAGTTCTCTCAGATAAATTCACTCCAGCTCCTCACAGAAGACTGTTCAGCCCCGAGCTAAGAACCAGTCTTAGAAACACCAGTGCTGAGCAGGCCCAGAAAGGGAAAGCAAAGCCTCCTGGCCAGGGAAACAGCTCAATACATTCCAGCGAAACCAAACCACAAACATCCAGCTGCAACCAGTAGGATCCCATTCTATGGTTTGCAGCCAGCTCATGATTTACATGCAAAGCTGAGGCTGGTTCCTGAAATACTGCAGTGTAATTTTGATGATTAGAGGCTGTGATTTATGGGCTGTGATTTACGGGCTATTGAGGATAAACTGACTTTCATGGTAATGAGTGCTGTGTGTTGAGAGATATACAAAATTCATCCATAAAATAAAGATGTTCCAACTTTTTACCTTCAGTCAATTTTTTTCTATACTTTATGAGAGTCCTGGATCCAAGCTTCACGTTGGGTGGCATTCAAATTCAGAATCCAGATCCCATCCATCGCTGAGTCTTGTCCATCAGGGTTAACTTCAAAGATTTCTCCAGTCACTGAACAATACTGGATTACAGCTTTGCTCTGCTTCAAGGTGCCTTTTCTAGCACCCCTGGTAGTCAAATTGTCCAGGCTGCTACAGAATTAGCCAGCGTGGGCATCCAATTCCACACATGATAAAGGGGAAAGGTTTTTAAATGAGAGGGGAGATTTAGATTAAGTATCAGGAAGAAATGCTTTCTTTTGAGGGTGGTGAGCCCCTGGTCCAGGTTCCCCAGAGAAGCTGTGGCTGCCCCATCCCCAGAGGGGTTCAAAGCCAGATTGGATTTGGTTTGGAGCAACCTGGTCCAGTGGGAGGTGTCCCTGCCTAGGGCAGGGACCTTAAAGATGAGATTTAAGGTCCCTTCCAACCCAAACTATCCTATGATAAAAGATATCCAGTAGTCAGGATGATGACAAGAATGACAGCTGTATTTCCACATATTGCAGAGACAAAGCCATCATCATTCTTAGGCTGTACCTGTGCACGAGGACTCCATTAAAGCCACCAAAGTGTGATGTTAATAAAGGTGCTACCTAAACACCTGTGGAGGTTGCCTGGTTGCTAATACGAGGAGCTCCACCTGTGGGAATAATGGCTAATTCCTTAAAACCTCTCAAGCTTTGTACCACAGCTCTACCACCCACTCCTAACAATTGTGTGAACATCCCTCAAGCACAGGCTACTCAGGTTAAGTCAAAGGAGACTAGTGAGGCTCAGTAAAAATCCAAAATTCTCAGGAAAGGAGTGGGAAAGAGGTCAACAAGAAGGATCCTCACACTGAAGCACCACCCTTACCTGAAGCACTGTTCTTAGCTCAATTAGACAGCTATGCAACTCACTGGCCAGGTGCTGAATTTGTACATGACAATGCAAAGATTAATCATAGCAATCACTTGTGATTGCATACATCCCAGATGAAATGGGTGAGGCTGATTTACTTCTCTGATTCATTTAATTGACTTTGGTTATCCTGCTCTCAGATCTGCATCACTTTGCATAAAGCAGGTATAAAACACAGGAATTGTGTTGCATTCTCTTTGGTGATATTTTTCTTCCCTTTCTTTTCAGAGAAATCAGCACAAAACAAGAGCCTGTGTGCATGGGTCCAACTATAAAACACTCTCTGGGACCAGCCCACACCAACCTTCATGGGCTTCATAACCACCCCTGTCTGGGCCATTTCACCACCTGCTACCAGAACACTACGTAGCAGCTTCAGAAATTATTTCAGGTGCCTTCTGTACCAAACAACATCCCAAATCTAGAAAGAATCTCTGTGAAGACATTTGTGAGTTATCTGGGCAGTCACTGAAGACATTAAAGTGTCATCTGAGACCAAAATAATCATAAAATGATCACCTTACACTAGACATCACACACTAGATCAGGCAACTCAGAGCCTCAGCAAGCCTGGCTTAGAATGTCTCCAGCGATAGGCCCTCCACCACCTCTCTGGGCAACCTGGGATCAGTGTCCCACCATCTTCACGGTGAAGAACTTCCTCCTCATGTCTCATCTAACCCTACCCTGCTCTAGTTTCAAACCATTGCCCCTCATCCTGTGGGTTCATTCCCTGGTAAACAGCCCCTCCCCAACTTTTCTGTAGCCCCTACAGGCACTGGAAGGCAGCCAGGTCTCCCCACAGCATTCTCCAGGCTGAACAGCCCCAGCTCTCAGTCTGTCCTTGTAGCAGAGGGATTCCAGATCTTGCATCATCATCATGGCTATAAGAAACTCATCATAAGAAGCATACTTCACTGAATAATCAGACTGATACTAACATTAGGATTAGTCCAAAAAGAGAAAATTAAAAAATTAAAATTCTTCCTTTGGTTCCTGAGCCTGCATTCTGAAGATGCTGGTGGTTTCTCACCTGAAGTCAGTTCCTCCTCCTGGATGATCCCATAAGCAAAGCCAGATCAATCACTCTGAGTTGGAATTGCCATCCTTCACAGTCATTCCTGTAGGTCACACTCATGATGCCAAATGGACAAAGCCTATCCTTCACTGTCACCTGAGGGTGGTGGAAATGAAGCATGAACGTAAACAAAGGTGTTGCTGCCAGTACCAATTCCAGTCCTTTGCTCATTCTTGTCTCCTGATCATGCCAAAGCTCAAAAAGTGCTAGAATTAATAATCTGATTTGGTAAAGATAGGTAACCAAGAGACAATCCAACAGCACTAGAGGGCAAGGCACCAGCAGGATGGCTTTAAAACTACAGCACTCATCACAACATTCCAGCATCATGACTCCTTTCACATCCTTGCAAAAAAAAAACAAAAAAAAAACCCCAGTAATAAAATGTCTGGGCTTGAATGTTGGAGCATAAAATTCTGCTTCTCACCATGGGCAACTCAGGAACTAAATGGCTCTTAAAGGACCTTTCCAACCCAAACCATCCTATGACTTTATGTGCATTTCTGCCTGTGTAACTGAAAAATCCCTAAATAAAAACTGAAGATATATTGCATCAGTCTCCTCCATTATGCACAAATGAATCAGAGAGATTAAAAAGCAGTTTCCATTATACAGCATCTCTGTCACCACTGCTAAATAGAAAGGGGCAATTTTCAAAATCTCTACTAAAATATTTTGAAAGATGAGTTTTTAAAAAAGGACAGAAGTGCTGTTCCTGTGACAGCAAGGGCAAGTCAGAGCACAGTGACACACATGCTGCAGCATGAAGGTTTAAGATATTTGAACATTTCTGAATACATGAAGCCAGGGTTTTAAAAATCAGCCAGACACACAAAGATGCTGGTGACACTTCCGCTGGCAACAGCAAAGCCACCTTCTGGGGCTTCAAATTTGAAAACTTTGATTGGCCTGACCCAGCTCCCATGTAGCCCAGCTACAAGCAGGGCACAGAACTAAAAAACATATGGGGATACTCCTCCTGGAGTGTTGTGTCTGGCTTTTAAGTCCTCAGCAAAAGGACACAGACTTGTTGGAGGAGCACAAGGATGACCAGGGGACTAGAGCATCTCTGCTATGAGGACAGGCTGAGAGAGTTGGATCTGTCCAACCTGGAGAAGAGAAGGTCCCAGTGAGACCCCAGATAGCTGGGGAGGGACTGTTTGCTGGGGCATGGAGGTTCAGGAGAGAGGCAACGATTAAAATTGGAGCAGAGCAAGGTCAGATGAGACATTTGGAAGAAGTTCTTGCCCATGAGGGTGGTGAGACACTGGCACAGGTTGCCCAGAGAGAGGTGGTAGAGGTTCCATCCCTGGAGACACTCAAGGCCAGGCTTGCTGAGGCTCTGATCTAGTGCAAGACATCTCTGCTCACTGCAGGGGGTTGGACTAAATGGCCTTTCAACATCCCTTCCAACTCAGTGATTCTATGATAATGTAACAGGGTGCTGCAAAGACAACCTAAATGGGTGGTTAAATGTGAGGTCTTCTCTCAGGCCTATCATGAACAAATGAACAAAATTTGATCCTCATGTCTCCTCTTTAAGTGTTCCCAGCATGGAAGGGTCTTCAGGCTTATGTATTAAGCCAGAGCTAACAGATTTTTTGGACAGGCCCACCCAACACCCAAAAAGCACTTTTGCCATCCATGCACAAGGCCATCAGACTCACCTCCAAAACATTATTTGTCAAGCTCACTGTGATCAGTTTATCTGAAAGTTGGATTCATGCTTCATTCCTTATCATTTTTATCAGCTGGCCACTAGCGGATGTTCTCAGGAAGGTCATCCAAGGTAAGGGATGAGTAACATCTTCCAACTCCAAATGCATTTCTGGTGCAGGAAGAGCAAAGGCCTCTTTCAGCTGTGACTGGCATATGTGTCCATTGGCATGAGGCATCTTAAATTGACTCTAAGGTGATTAACAGAGCAGAATTAGCACAATGACCTGGGGGAATTAAGGGCAAAGAGCTGTCCTTGAGCCAATGACATGTCTATGTCTGCCAGAGTAAAAACCTGCAGTTCCAGAGCACAAGTGGAAGCACAAACAGGGAATGTTATTGAAATTTCTTGTACTGTACGTAAGTTTAAAAGCTCATGAGGTTCTGTGTGTCTATCCAAAAATCACTGAAAGCTCTTTAAGTAGCATGTTAGCAATTGCTGGATTTTTCACTGCAAAGCTTTCCAGGGATCATATCCAATTTCTCTTTCAAATTCCTTTTCCCAGCTCCCCTCTCTGAGAACGTCCCATGGGGAGCTACTTTGGGTCTTCCTCCTTCCAGAATAACAGTCACGAACAACTTTTCCATTACTGAAGTAAGTAACCAGATGTGCACCAATGACTCCATTTTTACTGTTCACCTAAGCCAGCCTGGAATCTTCTCCTACAGAGGGAACCATTTTGAGTTGAACCTGACCAAAAAACCCCTAAGAATTACCTTTTCCTTCCCTTCTTCTTTCATGTTGCATCAGCTCTTCTGGAAGGGACCTCACTGTCCACTTGACCTCACCACACAATAGATAATGGCACATTTCTGCCTTCTGCTTGACCCAGACCCACCAGCATCAGGCATTGGTGGTGTTAGGTGTTGGATGATCTTTAGGTGATGTTAGGTGATGATCTTTAGAACAGGCTGTCCAGAGAAGCAGAGCAGGCCTCATCTCTGGAGTCATTTAAGGCCAGGCTTGATAAAGCTCTGAGCAACTTGATCTAGACCAAGATGTCCCTGCTCACTGCAGGGAGGTTGGACTAGATGGCCTCTGAAGGTCCCTTCTAACTCAACACATTCTATGATTTCATGATCTTAAAAGTCTTTTTTTCCATCTTAAATGATTCTATTTCACTGCTGAACAGAATTTGAAATGTCACAGCCACAGAGCAGGAAGGGCTAAAAGACATTTTGCTATTCCAATTTACCTCTTGCAAACAGGAATTACCCCACTGGGAGCCTGTCCTAGCTTCTGACAACCCTGTGAATGTTAAGTAAACCAGTACAAAGTCCAACCTGCCTTAATGTGTTGGCTGAAGTCAATCTATCAGCTCCTTTCAGCTCTGTCCAACAACCCCCACAAAAACTGGGGAATATTGACATGATAAATAGCAAAACTGACCTCTTGGCTCCCAGCACCAGTGGTACCACAGGAATTGCTCCTATAAGGAACGTGCTGCCTTGGCAGAGCTGACCAGCTCCAGCCCTGAGTGACACGTGCACGCGTAGAGTTGTGTCAGGACATGGACTTCTTGCTGGCAGGGTCACACTCCCCTGACTGTCAGAAACGACTGGAATTTTCCCACAGAAATAGTGCTGCCTATTCTGCAGTAATCTGGGCATGGTTTGATACATTTCTCATAAAGGAAGGTCTTCATGAAAGCTTTCAAGCAACCGATTTTGAGGCCATCTGCTCATCTTTTCCTTTCTCCTTGTGTGCACCTGAAGCAAACAAACAAAAAGAACTGTCTTCATTTGTTGCTTCCTGGAAACCTATTTCTCTACAGGGTCAGCCTGACCAACTGTGCAAATACAGGCTGAGTTACAGCCCTGAGCAAACCTTGAGAGCAGAGTAAGAGATACGACCAGCAGATCCAGGGAAGCAACAGAATCTCCAGGACCCTTACACTGATTTCTGACTTCTTGCCATTCACAGTCTCCTAAATTCTATACTTAAATATGTATTAATATTTATCTGGTTATTAAATTTGTATTTATATGTATATTAAATGTATATTAACACTTAAGTACCTAATTAAGTACTTAATTGTGTACAACACTAAAGCACTAAAGCACAAAGCACACCACTAACCTCCCCTGGAGATACAAAATAACCCTTTTCTCTCCCAAACCCAAGCTTGTTTACTGTTTAGATCAAGATACCACATTCAGGACCTGCAAACCCTTATCACTCACAGCCATGAAGACAACCACAAATGCTCAAAGCCCCAAACACATGCAGATCAATTATATCAGGCACACACACTCCTACCCCACTTATGAGTCCTATTAGACCTTTAGACAGGAGCTGCCCTAAATGCCATTGCCCAAAATTGCATCTCATGGTGGAAATCAACACTATCCCAGCTGGACAGATGGGGTAATTGAAGTTGGGTGGCTGAACTGATAAAATTCAGGATAATCTACCCCAGACCTGGTGCAGAAAAACCCCCACAGGAATATCTCTGGTCAGAGGCTGCTGGATTTCATGTTGGTAGGACAATGGACACACCATGAGCTAAGGGTATATTTGTCCTGGTGCACCTACAATCAACAGCACTACCACAAAACATCATTTCTCAAGTTGGCCAAGCCTTCATGTGAATTGTCATAACAATAACTGAGGACCCACCGTCCTTCATCTTTCTCTTGCCCTAAAGTTAGCAGGGCATCTCCAAGGCAAGCAGCATCAGCTCCTATTCATCCTCTCTCTCATGAGCTCCCAGAAGAAATCAAGGTCATGCACAAGTACTTTTCTGCTTACAGACCATGGCATAAAAATACCTCTATGGGAGGGAAAAAGGATTTAAGAGACAGAGGAAGGAAAACAAAATCCTCTTCTATGGTTTTGCTCATCACCAACTCAAGCAAGTCAAACCTAAGTCATACATCAATTCAAGCAAGTCAAATGCATGTACCAAGGCAGATGTTTGAACAACCATCCCTTTGAAGCTCTTTCTTAGCCCAGGACAAGCTATTGGGTCCTACAGTGTGGGGCAAATGGGTGCTTGCAGATACACCATTTATACAGGTGCATGTACAAGAGGAGCCGGAGACTTTGTTGAAGAACACAGAGAGATTTAGGCAGCTGGACCATGGTTTATCACAGAGAGGGAGAAACAACAGGAAAGCACTAGTGGACAAGGTGGGCAGATGGAGGCAAGGGACAGGGCTGATGTCTTCTCACACCACAGAAACTTAGGAGCCAACCTCATGGCTCAATTCCCAGCCACGGAGAAGTCTCTGAAGAGCAATCCTTACCCTAGTAAGGACATCACAGCTAAAGACACAGACAACAAAACATTCACAGTCCCTCCAATGCTTTGCACTGCTCCTCAGGCTTAACCCAGAATCCTTGAAGAAATCCAAACCCTTCCTTTCTTTTCCACATCATGGACTTTCTGGTTGCCTAAGGAAAACTAAACCCATCTAACATCAGTTCTCAGAAGAGATTTTAGAAAAACACCTGATAAGAGGTTGCAGAAGACAATTCAGGGGGTGTGCTGCTTTCAGAGGCAGGAGCAGAAGCCTGGATTTGGAGATGCTCCACTCCAACAGCGAGGACAGTCCTTGCCTGGTCCGCCTGTGCCCTCTTGTGGCTGTCTGACTGTGCTACACAGGGTAGGACCAAAACGCCGGAGAAAAACAGAAGGCTACTCTCCCTCACAAAAAACTCCGGTATTACTTTTTAATACAGACTCTGTAGCATTCTGAAAAAAAAAAATCAAAATTTATCTGTTTAACACAGAACAGTTCAGAAGCTGAAAAGCACAGAGCAATTTTACAATCATCCAAGCACAAACAGCCCACTGGAGAACCACCAGGAAAGGGATATGGAGACAGAATTTTGAGTCTGGCAGGAACAGAACAGCCCATTTGATTACTCCATCCTATCTGTTGATGACCCTGTCATCTCCTTGAAGTCCCCATCCATCTGGAGGAGTTTGTTCTGGCACCTCTCCTCTGCTCATACCTCTGTTCTACTCCAGCACTGGAAGGGAGGGCAGAAGGACAGACAGATACCACCATCTAGCTCTGTTCCTGCTTTGCTATCACCATTTGGTTTCCTTCTCCACATCCAGATGACTTGTCCTATAAAATGTTAATGTGAGTAGGAAGGAGACACGTGCCCAGTTCCTGGTTTTAAACACAGGATGGAGAAGGCCATGATGTCTCTATCACATTGTAACAGCAAGCACCAGTAACAGGATCTCAGGAGTGCACACAAACAAGTTAAGTCCAGACCACCCATGCATCAAGAATACAAAGGAAGCCCACGAGAGCTCTGTGGTCCATTGGCCCATGGTGGGGAGAATCTCAGAACTCACCCAGGGACACAAGGTTCCCTAGGGCTGACCACCTTCTTACTCAATCTCGTGCAAGTTTACTGTAAAGAGCAGACACACATCTCAAAACCATGTTGTCTAATCCTGTTTTCTGCTCTGGCTTTACCTCTGCTCTATTTCCCAAACGCCTTTGATGCTGGGCCATGGGAAATCCAGCCAGAGTCTCTTTTCTCCTTCTATAAAGGACAAGGGTCTGAAGGAAGTGGATTTAGTAAGAAAAGACAGCCTTTTTTAAGTCATCTTGCATCTAAAACCAGCAAAGGTTAACAGAACAAGACCAAGTTCAGTCCACATGTTTGCCAGCTGCTGCCTTTGAGTCCAAAGCCCCAATCCCCTGTGCAGCCAAGGGAAGACCCGCCAAAGAGAAGACCATAACCCAAACCCCTCCAGAAAAGAAAAATGTTCTTTCTACACTACTGTGGGATCATTAGCTCATAAGAAAAGTAGGAGACTGCTCAGCCCTAGAAGGAAAAAGGAAGAAATTCCCTGAATTAACCAATCTTTGGTACATTCAGCACATCCCACACAATGCTTCACGCCAGCAAACTGAACCAGACCACAGCTGAGCTGGAAGAGACCTCAGACTTGAGTAAGAATCACAGAGACCTGCTCTGTCACAAGAAATACCTGTGGTAAAAACTCTCTCTTCCCTATCAAAACACCGTCAGACCCTTGGTGAAGCCAAGGAGCAGGCTGATGAAGAAAAACATTAAAACCCCAAAAGAAACAAAGAGCACAAAGCTAAACTTGCTTTTTCTCTTGGCTACTGAGGACACACGCCCCAACCAACCCAAATCTAGAATGGCAATCAGTCCTTTTAAGAGATTAATAACAAATGTTTATTTTTTTTTTTTAATAAAGAGCAGGGCGCAACCATCCTGCTGTTAACGGGAATGACTTGGTATTAATTTCCAAATTGTTCTCTGTTTTAAATGTAAGACAACCTTATAATAACACATTTCTCAAATTTCTTTCATCTCAAAGTGCTTTGCAATGTGACACTGGGGAGGGAGGAAATCCCACAAACCAAAACATCTCCTGCACAGAGAGATCATTTCATTCCCAGTGCTGCAATGCAGCCACCATCTGTTGTGCAATGTAGTACAGGATGATACACAAGACACAAGAGGTGAGGGGGAACAGATTCAAGGAGAAATTGCCAGGGACAAAATATACCTGAGCCAAAATCTGCAGCTGGGGACAGACATTCCTATTTTTTCTCCTCTGCCTAAAGCTGATGTCAATCTGGCACAAGGCTGTAAATGCCAAAGAGATGCATCTTTCATGCTTCTTCAAGACTCAGCTGGATGTATTTTTCCAGGCTTTTACTCCACACTTGAAGCATATTCCTTTGGTGAAGAGTAGGACATGCATGCACTCATCTAGCTAGGGTGAGCATCATAAGCTGGGACACTCAGCTGTGGGAAGCAAAAGCAAAACTGAAGTGTTAGAACAACTTGGACCTGCAGGTTAGCCCTTTCTGAGCTGGATTCAAAGCTGGAGTGTGCTGTCAGGAATGTGTTCTCTCAGCTCTGAGGATGACATCTCACATTTCACATAATCCTTGGCAAAGGATACCATATGCCAGCATAGCTTCAAGGACAGAAGTCCCATGAGGAGCAACTCAGCAGCAAGCTGTGAGTGTGCTCAGTGACAGCAAAACTTGTGCTCACCAGGGTCTTCTACAGGAAGATTTCCTCACATCTACTGTGAAGCTGTCCTTGTCTCATGTGCCAAACCAAGCTTTCATCCTCCCTGTCTATTCCTCCCTCCCCTGGACTAAACCACAGCAGCTCAGTTAGTTTTCTTCCACTGATGACACAGAGTACCCACTGTGGCATCTCCCAAGAGGGGATGAAACCTCACAGAGCTGAGGATGGTGATCTGCTTCTGGGCATCAACTTGCCAAGATGAGAGTCATGTTGATGGCAGAGAGACAGGGTTACATGCCAGTCAAGAGTGCAGAAATGTCCCATGAGATTAAAACCTCAGAGTGGGCAGCAGCTGAGATGATTTCTCAGTCACTAAAAAAAAAGGCTAGATTTGCTACAAAACACTGTCATGGCTTTTGCATGGTTCTGTGCAGACCAACTGGACCTGAGCTCATGCTACTGAAGGTCTCCAGATTCCAACAGCTTTAGTGGCACCCTTCCCAGCACACTCTGAGACAAACAGGAGCTTTAGCACTCAAATGTGCACATAAAGATGTCTACATTTCCCCATTGAGGCTGGGAATCCAGGAGAAACTGGGTTTCCCAGCAGACATGAATCTACAGATCTGATGTAACACTAGGGAGAAAATACCAGAGCCTCAAGATTGTGCCCTGGGCACGATTTTCTCAGTCACTACTGGAATCATGGTTTCGGTCTAAACACTGGGAACAATCCCGCCCAAAGCTCCCTCAGAGCAGTAACAGTTCAATGTCAGTGGGAGAGCTCTGCATCTAAGAGCACTGTGGGGAACCTCTGCACCAAGGATTGTCCCAGGGCACAGCACATCAAAGTCCACATTGGTTTGTGACAACAGCAGCAGAATCTCTGGATGAGGAGAAAACATCCCACAGACTGCAGCCAAGCTGTGACCAGCTGTGAGTTATGCAACTTCCCTGCTGGCTTTCTTCTGCTGAAGGCCCCAGGTGCACTGCTCCGGCCTCTGTTCCCCCAGCCTGGATCACCCAGTGCCAAATCACAAGCTGAAAAACCAGAAACAAATCCCTCTTTGTGACTCAGTTGGCAGAAAGCTTCTCTTGCAGGCTCCTTTAGGAGGAAGTACAGGCTGTTGATGGGTTTCCATAAGATTCCTGCATGCTGGTGGCATTTACAGGGCCATCAAGGCAGCAAGTGAGCAGCAGAACCAAGGTTCAGGACTGGGCACAGCACCCTCCATCTCAAAATAGGAGCGGAACAAATGGACAGACAACCAGCATCTGTCTTGGAAGACTCACTCACAAAGTAGGTCCAGGATTCCTGCTTTGCACAGGGCTGGCCTCAGACTATGCCAAAGCACATTGCAAAAACAAAAGTTTTTTTTTAAAAAAAAAGAAAAAGAAAAATGGATATACATTGCATATAGGAGACTCCACAGAGAACAGTCTGTAGACAGTGACCCCAAAGTAGCCAGGGCCAGCCTGGCTCTGAGGGGGTAGCTTGGAAGCTGTATTCCAGTCACTGCTGGAGAAGTGGGACAGCTGATCATGGAACTTGTTCTTCTTGATCTGCTTCTTGATTTTTTTAAAGAGAGAGAGAGAGTAAGGCCCACTGCAGGAGAGGTGCTGAGTTCATCTGTTTGGCAGACTACTTTTGACAAGCCATTCCTACAGGAGCCACTTCCTTCCATGCTCAGGCCCCTTCTTACATCTCAATGGGATAAAAACCAAGTTTGGCCAGAGACATCTCCCTCCGGAGTCGCATCACCTCCCAGTACATCAGTTCCACTGCAAAGCAAAACAGGTATGAGGAAGAAAAGCAAAAAAAAAAAACATACCAAAAATCAGTAAGCAAGGTGCAGCTGGATATCATCTCACTTTCTGCTCTGCTCTCAGTTCAGCCCATTCAGACTCATCCTCAAAACAAGGGAAACAAAGGACAGGCCCATCAGGTCACCCCTTAGCAGCTCTACCCCAGAGAAAAACTCCCAACAAGCAAGGAATCAGGATGAGGGCCATGAAGGGCTGGAGCAACTGCCTCATGAAGACAGGCTGAAGGAATTGGGGCTGTTCAGCTTGGTGAAGAGAAGGTTCAGGGGGGACCTCATAGTAACTTATCAATACCTGAATCGGACTACAGAAACGGAGGGGTAGGACTTTTTAATAAGATATGTGATGGGAGGACTAGAAATAATGGATGTAAATTGGAAGGGGGGAGATTCAGGCTAGACATAAGAAAGAAATTCTTTATGATGAGGGTGGTGAAAGACTGGAACAGGTTTCCCAGAGAGGCTGTGGATGCCCCCTATCTGGAGGTGTTTAAGGCTAGGCTGGACAAAGCACTGAGCAGCCTCATCTAGTGGGAGGTGTCCCTGCCTATGGCAAGAGGGTTGGAACTCGATCTTTAAAGTCCCTTCCAAACTGAACTATTCTATGATTCTATGAATAGGTGCATCAATTCCTCCTGCTCACATCTTTCTTTTGTAATTTAACTGTTTCTGGAAGATGGATGGAATTCAGAGTACCCCAAGCTGTCTCCATTCGTGTCATGCTAAACAGGACCTCTTACTTCCTCCCAAAAGCCCACGGAAGGCATCCCCACCACAGCATCCTCTCCTTACCGTCCTGCCTCACCAAGCCCTGCTGGATGTAGCGGATGTACGTGAAGAAGTTGCACACTGCTGTTATCTGAGAGAGAGGGGGGGAAAAAAAGAAAGAAAACAAAAAGAGTTAGCTGCAGAACTGCTTTGCCTGTCATGAGCCCTGCACAGCACCTCCAGGAGAGTTCTTTGTGATCAGCACCTGAGCAATAGTACCACATACCACCAGATAAAAAGAGATGGGAAGGAATTTGGTTAAAAAAAAAAAAAAAAAGTAAAAATTCCAATCCCTAGATATTACACCCTTCATTTAGAGACACTAAATGTGGAAGAACTCTGATTGTCTGCAGATGTGAGACATAAGTAATCACTACTTAATGTGGCAGTAAACTCTATGAGCTACCTTCCACTCTATCACAGAAATTCACATGTTGTAGGGTCAGCTCCTCTCAGGAAAAAAAACTCCTAAAATACTCTGTTGAATCAGTGGCCCAACAGCAACATTAACAAAACATTCACCTTCTTCCTCCCCCCTAAAGAAAGGACAGCTTGTTCTCCTAACCATTTGAGTCACTGATCTGTGCCGGAACAGTATCAAGAGCCAGCATTTAAAGAGCAGAAAATCACTGTGTTTTACAAAGGAGAATTAAAAAAAAAAAATAAATCAAAACAATCAAAGCCCTGTACTAAATCAAACCATGCAAGGTGAACACACTGAAGACAAGTTGCCTGAAGAACAGCAAGCAGGACATCAGAACCCAAGGCAGAGCTGGAGATATGCAGCCTGGTCACCAACCAAGATCCAGCTCAACTCTGGGAACAAACTCAAGGTCAGGTCTCTGTCAGTTTGAGGACTGACCCAAAGTATCTGCTATCTCAGGGCTTAGGACAATTTTGGGTGGCTGATGCACCCTGGGAAGATGGAAGACTCACCCTGGCCCTGCAGGATGGTGAAATGTAGAAGTATTTCCCAGAATCCCCCAGCATGATGCGATGTTTGCAGGTCCTAGGCAGGCCACTCAGAGCACATTTCCTGCAGACAAAGGAAAAACACTTCAGCAATCAAGTAGCACAGCAAAGATTCAGCAAGCTCAAGAATATCTCCAAGAGAAAGAAGTAAGAGCTCAGAAAGCAGACACTGTGTCAGTTCAGCATGAAGAAAAACCTTGGCTGATAGGAGAATTTTGCTCCTCCTTGAAAGTGGCAAGTTTAGAGGCCTTAGGCTAAATATCTGAAAACAGCAATTATTCCAAGCCTAAGCAAACCAAGGCTGTACCCTTTCCCTTGCAGAAACAAAACCACAAGAGGTGAGGCTGGAGCAGAGGATGAGAAATACTGTCTGGTCTCTGCTCATCTTCTCCATGCTCCAGGCAAGTCTGTTGCTTGAAGAATTTCTAGCTCGGGTGCATCAGCTTTTCTGATAGGATGCAGACATGCTGTCTGAGGATCAAATCTGGTCTCAAAACAGGTAAATCCAGCACTGGAGCAGAATTCACTTACACCAAGAACTCAGAATATGCCAGGATCCTATTAATTAGGCTACTCTGGCTGAAGCCACTGGATGGAGTCACTTCGTACTGATTTAGGGGGCTCTGGATAAGGCTTGAAGTTCCTAACAACAAGCCAGTCTTTTGGTGCAGACAGGGAAGAAGCTTGGCTTCACAATTGTAAGGAAATTCCAAACCAAGTGAAGAAAATAGCCTTTTCAAGATAGCTCAACTCTCAGAGAGGCCACCAAAAGACAAAACCAACAAGGGTGCAGCACATCTCTATTTTCTTCCCATTTCCTTCTGCTTTTTAAGAAGGCAAATTGTTCCCAGCAGCAGCCCCTTGCTCTTCCTTCATCCCCACTTAAAGCAGTACAGCAGACTTCTCTGCTGCATGCTTGTCACCACGTTCCCCAGAGACTTAAAGCCTACACAATGAGTAGAGAGACATAACTTGTCAGCTGAAAAGAGTTGCTTTGTGGACTGTGAAAGATGACACATACAGGAAATGTTTCAGTAAGCTGGGCTTGCATTTTCACTGCTAAGACAATTATTAGCTAAAAGTGCAAACACAGGCTGTAAGTGTTGACATGCAATGAGAAGAAATAATTGCCCAAATGCTAACACAACTCACAGAGATCAAGATCTTAGAAGGTTCAAGATGATCAATGCCTTTGTAAACAAGCTATCTTTATGAGGTGTTAAATCTGAGCATTGCAGAGCACTGGATAAAGAGAGATTCTTGCTGATCACTTCTGGTTTGGTTGATACCACTTGGTGTAACTTCAGCTATCACAACTGTAGCTGAATGTAACCTATACCACAGCATCTGGACATCAGCACTCACACCCCAGAGGACTTTGTCAGACAAGCCATCATGGAAGTCAGTTGGTCTCAGCACCTTCTGGCCAGCATTATGTTCGGATCTTGTATTTTTAAATATACGTTTTAAACTAGAGCAGAGTAGGTTTAGATGAGACATTAGGAAGAAGTTCTTCCCCATGAGGGTGGTGAGACACTGGCCTAGGTTGACCAGAGAGGCAGTGGAGAGAGGCCCCATCCCTGGAGACATTCAAGGCCAGGCTTGCTGAGGCTCTGAGCAACCTGATCTAGTGTAAGATACCCCTGCTCACTGCAGGGGGTGGGACTATATGACCTTTGGAGGTCCCTTTAAACCCTACACATTCTATAATTTATAAAGGCATTGTCCCATAGTAGCCAACTCACTCCCTGCCCATATAGACTCCTCAAACTTCTGCACCAAGGTCTGTGCAGTAAGGTGTAGAGAAGTAGGTCTGGTAGGTCCCAGATTGGGCAGGGATCCCAGCTTTCTCCTTTCTGGTCCACAGCATGTCCAAAGTCACTATAAAATCAGTGGTTTGCACCTGGGAAGTGGAAGGGAACAAATCCCTTTTGGGTCCTTTATTGCCAATAGCAAGATATCCTTACCATCCTGCCTGGGTGGAAATTAAACAGGGTTAAAAAGTTAGCTAAGTTCAGCTCTAGCCTCAAAGCTGCTAAATCACACCACATTAGTAACTTGTTAATGGATTAGAGATCTTTGATCACTGACTGAAAAAATAAACACTTCACTTACGTTACAATTTGTGACCGGAACCCGCTGTGAAGACCCAGAAAATTAAAAAAAAAAAAAAAATCAAAAGGAAACCGATAAGGATAAACACAGGATGGCTTGTGCTTGAAACAGGCCTGATACATACTCGTGGGATAATTTACCTAGAGGTGACAGAAAATGCAAAAGAGTGGTAGGAAACCAGCATATGAGCAGTCTTACAGGAACACATTTGCTTAGAAGGTGCTCAGCTTGAAGGTCAGAAGAGGAAGAATGAAGAGAGCAAGGCCTGACTGAACCTAATTTCAGTAATTGAATAAAAACCCCTCTCTTCATCTGAAATATCATGTTGCTCCTCATTTTTGAGGCAATCTCAAGTTGTCTGTCACATCAGATGTACCAAGGCACAAGCTCTGGAGCAGCCCTAGTCTCAATTCTGATGATAAAGAGACAACATCAGGTGGGGAAGATGACAGGCAGCAAGAGATCTCCTCTGATCTATGCTCAAACTGTCCTGGGTACTCCAGCAAGGTGAAGAATGCAAGTTGAGCTCATGCTCCATAACATGCAAGAATATAAGATAAGGCAGCTCTAAAACTTCTGTTACTCAAGGTTATGCATAAACACACCTTCAGAGAACATTAAACATGTCGTTACCTTGAGGAAAAAAAAAAAGACAACTTGCTTAGCCAAACTCCACTGGACAGTACAAAAAGACCAGTAAAAAAGAGAAAGTAACTATGGTTTCTTACTTTGGTCCTCCACTCTCCTCTGCTGACACCTTCACCACAGGCAGGGTCTGGGAAGCAATGGGCTCAATGGTGAGAGTGTTCTGCTCCACAGCCACTCGCACCAGCTCTGACAGCTGTGGCAAGAGAAAAAAATGAGAGCAAACATGAATGTGCAAAAGTCACATTTGTAAAGCTGCAGCTTGGGTCCTGTGCAGTTTTGGTCCTCCTTTTCCAGCACTCACCTCCTGCTTTGTGAAGTCCAGACAAGGTCCTATGTCTTCTCGATATATTCTATCCAGGAAGGGGCAGGATTTATCCAGAGTTGGAGATTCCTTCCAGGCCTGGAACTCAGCAAATAAAATGGAGTCAACCTGTAAAGTGCCCAAAAGGAAAGGGGAGAGAGAAGCTGGATGGAGGGAGAAATACCATTATCAGAAGGTGTCCATTACTGTGTATCTGCTTTGGCATCTAGAAAGGTTCAGATGTCATAGAGGTGTCTGAGTGAAGGTGGCTCCAAGGATATGTCATCTCCTACCCATCAGCAGTTCTGTATCAGACTGACACAGCCATAATGAGTTTATTTGGCCAGAAACACGCAAGCACTTCTCCATCCTGTCTTATTCCAGGACAGGGCAGCAGAGAGCCACCATGCAACCAGTGAATAGCCCAGGTACCCACTTAGCCCCTGGCAGGAATGAAGAGAACAGCTGAATGGCAAAAAGCACAGTGGCAATGGCACCCAGGAGGCAGAATCTTTCTGTAAGGAAAGGATTGCTACAGAAAATAATGAAGTGGAAAAAGCTATAAATGAACAGCCATCAGCAGGAATACATTCAGTGAGTACAAATTATGAGCTCACAGGGTATGCCAGCCCTTTAAAGAACACTCAAAGTCCAGAATTCTGGAGTCTGGAGAGTCACAGAAGTAATGGCAACACTGGGCAGCCACACAGGCTCACAGAGGGAAGCTGTGCACACAAAAGCAGGTATCTCAAAGGGAGCTCACAGACCAAGAATAACTTTCTCCATACTAATCATAGAATTTCAGAATGTGTTGAGTTGAAAAGGACCTTCAAAGGCCATGTAATCCAACCCCCTGCAGTGAGCAGGCACATCCTGCACTAGATCAGATTGCTCAGAGCCTCAGCAAGCCTGGCATTAAATGTCTCCAGAGATGGGGCCTCCATAATCTCTGGTTAACCTAGGCCAGTGTCTCACCACCCTCATGGGGAAGTTTCCTCCTAACATCTCATCTAAACCTGCCCTGCCCCAATTTAAAACCTGCTCAGTGCCTTTTACAGGTAGGCCCACAAGCATTATCACTCTTCAGCAGCAATGGATCCAGGACAGAGCTTGATCCTCTCCCCTAAGCCATTGGGAAGGTCACTCACTCCACCTATTTCTGGAAGAAAATTCTTCAGTCCTAGAGATTCTCTGGGGCCCGAGGCAATCATCAGCCAATTGGTGCCAATTGACCAATGTGACTGACAGGACCTTAAAAGGCAAGCAAATCATGTTAAAGCTGCTGAAAGGAAAAGAAAAGCTTTTCTTGCCTACAAGAAAGCTGAGGAGAGCCTGTTTTCCAGGACATGAAGTGACAGCATGAGGGGTAATGGTTTTAAACTAGAGCAAGGCAGGTCTAGATGAAACATTAGGAAGAAGTTCTTCACCATGAGGATGGTGAGACACTGGCCCATGTTGCCTAGAGAGGTCCCATCCCTGGAGACATTCAAGGCTGAGATTGATGAGGCTTTGAGCAACCTCATCTGTTGCAAGATACCCCTGCTCACTGCAGGGGGATGGACTACAAAGAAACCCTGATGAGCAACACAAAGAGCATGAGTGAATCAAGGTCTGGGTTCTAGCTTCAGACTAATAAGATGGAAAAATCAATTGAGAAAAAAAGCAATCAGACAAAAAAGAATAGAGCATAGCTTACAAGGTAGCTAGAGAGGCAGATGGGTCCCACCCCTCCCTGATGCTGCCCAAAAAGGTTACCTGCCGCAAGGAGGAGGAAGCATCTGCCCCCAAGGCCTGCCAGCCTGGTTCATAGGTGATGTGGATAGCCTTCCCAGGGAGGATACAAAGGAGCAGAGAGAGGAGAGCAGGTAACCCAGACTTTGAGGGTAGAGGGAGAGACAGACAGTGAAGGAAAAGGTTTAGAGAGAAACAAGCAAGAAAGGAAGATAAAAAAACTGAGACAAAGCAGAAGGTACAAAGTAAGGCTTAAGCCCTCCCTTCCAGAAAAAGTGTGTTGCTCAAGATGTCACAGGGCCACAAGCTAACACCTTCTAGCTTCAGCTAAAAGACAACAAAAATTCTGTCATTTTTAGGTTAAATTTAACATGACACAGTTTTTCCCATGGAATACTAAGCAACAACTCTCTGAACACCAGATTCCCTTTCATCACCTCTCACACAGTTCACTAAGAAATATGAGAAATGTAAATGAACAAGTTAACAAAAACCAACTCCACCCTAGATACATAAACTTATTAGTCCTTTTGGAAGCTGCAGCCCTGAGATTTTAGGTCCCAGGATATCTGCACCATGTGGAAATTACCCACACAAAGAAATAACAGGTCCAAATCTTGAACAAGCAAGTCACAAGAGCCAGCATTTCTCTAAAGCTCATCAATATGAGCTTTGTTAAGACCGAGCAAACAACAGCAAAATTAATTCCCCAGCAGGCAAAAGTTATCTCTGCTTATTGTAGGCAGAGGGCAACGTCTACAGGGCAGTCAGTGGTACACCACACTGGGCTCTGAGATTAGAGCTCCTCTGTTCTGACTTAGAGAAACTGTAAGCATTGGAAGAGGTCACACAATTTAAAAAAGACTAAGAATTACTTCTTACTGGCCCTCAAAGCAGCTTCTAGCTGACTGTACTTGACCTCAGTCTCCAGCACATCTGCACTGCTCCCTTCTCAACAAAGAGAAACTAGTACACTGGGCCTTCACAATTACTGAGCTCAGGTTTTCCCTTGGCTTTCTTTTTGGCATAGCTTTTGTTCCTCTTCACCTGTGAACAGAGTTCACAGTTGTTTTCCACTGTCTCAGGACAATGGCAAAAGCCTGTGCTGCCTGAAGCATTTCACCCAAACTCTAGCAGGAAGAGGACATTCACTGAATCCCCTGCCAAAAGCAGAGGTTACAACAGTAGCCAGCACCATCCTGTTTGGGGAGAGCACTCATTTCCTAAGTGCCCTCATGCACATGTTCTCACACACTCAAGTGACTTCACATTCTGTCAACAACTCTTCATGACAGAGGCCACAGCTTCCCCCCAAAAAATCACTAGGGAGACATACTTCCCCACCACATTCTCACTCATTTCATTCTTCCTAAGTTAAGTTTCATAAACCTTCTCCTTTCTGCTCCCCAAGACAGGTGTATGCACATCTGGCTAATGGAAAGTTCAAAAATGAAAAGGGTTCTGCCAGCAGGAAGAAGCATTGCTTACACCCATGGTCACAGCAAGTGGGGAACTATCAAATAATCACCAAAGGGAATTAAATAGGATTTGTTTGAATGATAATCACAAATGCTTTGTATTCCTCTCTGTCCAGCTGCTTTCAGTGAGGAAGGAACTAAATACAATCAATTAAATGTATGCTCTGCAAAGAAGAGCAAGTAACATGCCAAGAACACAGAATACCAGAGACTAGAAATTGAAGGAGGTGTCAGGATGTCCAAGCCAAACCAGGTGGAGAGAAGAAGCAATAGTAAATCACAGCAGAGCAAGCAGTGGTCTCATCTACTAAGATGCAGCAGAACTGGTTTCAGCTCAGCAACTCCTGACATAGCCACTCTCAGCACTGATAACTCCTCAATCTGTCTGAGCCCTGCAGGGACCCCTCAACTGCTTCCTCTAACAGATGTCCTGATACAACCTTGAGCACACTTCCTAGAAGAGGAAATCTCCACAAACGGAAACCCTTCAGAGCCTGCCTCAGCAGAAATTTAGGGAACAAGGCAGATTACTGCACAGACAGCTTATTCCAACACTGAAACCATAGAGCTCTTCAGGAAGCCCAAGTGAGAAGCTGCTGAGCACAGTGACAGCAGTGGCTCCAAGGCCCTCACCCACCTCTTTGCGTTCATGAATGACTGGCTCTGGAGTGACATTGTGGCTGGCAGCTGAGACCATTGCACTGGTGCTCTTGTTTCGCCCATGGCCCTTCCTGAAGACAGTTTTGGAAGGGCTTTGGAGCTGAGGGTGGAGCTCCCGGTTAGGAGAGGAAGGTGTGGATGTGATCACCAACGTCTTCAGAGCTGTTACCTCTGCCTGCAGCATGTCGATCTGAGGGGACAAGGTGAGAGTCAACAGCACATTCATCATCTGCTGAGCTCCCACTAAAAACCAAAGCCACAGGGAATCAGCCTCAAGGTCTTCTTCCCCATTCTCCCAAATACCCACCATCTCCCAGAATTTTAAACGGGAATAAACAGTGGGGAAAGTTTGAGAATTCATCTCTCTGCTCCCCAGTCTGAGCACATACTACTCAATGCTCTTTTAGACCCAAAATCCCTAACTCTTTCCTCAAGAAGGAACGAGTTGAGCAGCCTTGTGGTGCAGACTCATCAGGAAATTCCAACTTCCCAGCTCCCTGCTCTGTCCATCCCAGTGGCTGTGCCACAGCTATGGCAATTAAACAGCTTATCATTTCTCCATATGGATACCTTTTCCTCCTGTCTGGAGAAGGAGCAGAGCAAATGCAGCACATCTCAGAAAGACTGAGCTGCAGGCACTTCACTCTCCTCCAGCCACCAAAGAGCACTTATGTTCACTCTGGGCTGCTCTGGTACCAACCTTGCAAAGACATTAAGACACAAAAAGCACAGTTCTCACCTTCCCCCGTGCCTCCCTCAGCTGTTTCTCTGAGGCTGCTTGTTTAGTGTTTGCTTCTCTCACCATCTTGTGCGCTTCCTGGACCAGAGAGAATTTTAGTCAGCCTGTTGCAGTCCCAGGGAAGCAGGGTGGGACAAAGCTCTGGGCAAGCAAACAGGGGACAGACACCACTGCCACATCCTTTCATCTGGGAAGAGCCTTCCCCAAGAACTTCCCAGTGCCAGAGCCTGGAGTGTATCCTCCTTCTAGAAGCGTCCTTGGCTAAATGAAAGAATTGAGCTGGCCAAGCCCAAGGTCACCTTTTTCACTGATAAGGGCTGCTGTGAGCAAAGCCAAAAGCAAAGGCCTGCCCTTCCCTGCCTTTGGGAATTGCTTTAAAGCTGAGCATTTCACATTAGTACCCACCTGTGCTGCTACTTCACAGCTATGGCAGAGGGGTTGGAACTAAATGACCTTTAAGGTCCCTTCAACCCAAACCACTCTGTGATTCTATGTCTGCACCCGGTCCAGTACCTCAGCTCAGACTCACTTGCTTGGCTTTCTGCTTTGTACTCAGGACTGCATTGTCAAGGTTGATCACTGGACTGTTTTCTAACCCTGACTGCTGTCTGTGGTGCAGATCCCAATCCAGACTTGCTGCTCCATGTCTTGGTGCCTCACTGGTGAGGTCACCGCTATTGCCTTCCTTGTTATTGCACTTTGCTCCCACTTCCTGGGCGAAATGGCCAGCCCTCACTGCTCTGGGCATGGCTGCAACACAGCAGGAGCTGTGGCTCAGGTGGGGGCCAAATGGTAGAGGCCAGATTAAAAGCAATTTCCACAGGAAGGGTGTGAATCCCAATTAGGGCCTCCCTGGAGCACCCTCTTGAAGCACTCCGTTTAAGGCCACCAAAAGGAAGGGACAGCCCTCAGCTACATTATCTCTAAATTAACCCTGAGCCCACGCAGACAAATCCCTAGGAGGGGGATGCTGTCTTGGCTCTCACACTCAGCATCAGCCCCTGTTTCAAAGGCACAGATGGGCTCTGGCTTTCTTCACTGCCCAGTCAGATCCAGACATCTGAGCTGCTGGTAAATGGGATTTTGCCAGGATAGAGCTTGGCAAGAATTATGTTTCAAAAAAAATAAAAACCCAACCAACAGGACTTCTAAACACTCACTGGAGCAGAGAATAAGAACATCCAGCTTTATCCAACCCCCAGCAAAGGCTGACACAAGCCAGGGAATCATCTCCATTACACAGCAGCTGCTGTCCAGGCTACAGAGTAAGCACAGGAAAGGGACGAAGATCTCCAGCTCGCCACATCTAGTTTTGCTACCAGGTGTATACACCATGCAAATGCTCTCTGGAAGCAGGTAAAAGTCCCTGCTCTGAGGTTCTGTCTGCACCATTGCCCAGCTCTTTCTCCAAGCAGGAAAGAATAACAGGGGAAAGGAGGAAACTGTGGGAGGAGACAGCTGGAAGTTCAGGGAAAGCCTGTCTAAAGGGAGTTGGATGTAAGCTCAGCATAAGAAAAAGGAGATGGATGTAAACTCAGCTCAAGAAGTGATGGGAATAGGAAGAGGGTGGTACCTCAAATAAACTAGCTGTTAACTCCTCTAGTTCCTGCTCCAGTTGTTCTCTCACTTTTGACAGTCTCTCACATTCTTTGTCCTTCAGCTTCAGCTCCTGTTGAGGAAATGGAAAGGGATGGGTGAGGTCATAGCAGATCCCAGAAGCGGTGATCCCTGACTGCCTCCACTTATCAATCAAAACTTTTCCACCATGGATCTCTGGCCAAGGACTCTGGTCACTAAACTCTGTACCACACTGTGTGTCACTCTACAAGCTATAGCAGGCTTTTCAGGCTAGAATCGCTCAGCATTTCAAGGTGCTTTCTGCAGATTTCCAGGACTAATATGGATGGCGGGCATGGTGGTTTTGCTCTAAAGCATTTTATGGTCACTTCAGCTCAGTTTAGCTCCTCTTCTGCCAGCTCCACTGCAGCACAGGCACATACAGACCCTCAGTACCACTGCTCGGATCTGCACCACCATCCACAGGAATTCTCACAAACTCTGGGCTTACCTTTTGTGCTTTGTGCAGCTCTTCCTTCAGGAATTCAGACCCCTTTTCACGGATCTCCACTGAAGAGCTGCGCAGACGTGACACATTGAGCTGCTCAGTGGACTGGGTCTCATCTGCACCTCCAGCATCTTGGCTTCCAGTCTCTGGCTCCTCCTTGCTGCCTTCAGATGGCATTAGTGTCTTCCAGTGTTCTACAGCAGGCTGCTCCTGGCCACCTTCCTCCAAATTGGCCTGGCTGTGGCATACAAGCAGAGTGAAACTTTATGTGGGGGTGATTCAGTGCCTTCTTCAAACAGTGGCAACACATCCACCCTCCAGTCTCTCACAGGCACTGAAGTGAGCCAGGCAGGGGGGTGGCATATGACAAGGGCAGGATTGGCTTACTCTGTGCTCAGCAACACCAGTTCCTTAGCCTGTGTAGAGACACTGACTCCCTGGTGAAGTGCTTCACTCTCTTAGCACGGATTGCTTCTAGACCAGCAACAGAAGCAGAGATGACAGTATAAAAATAAAGACTGGGGAAACTCTCCATTCCTGTCCTCTCAGCTCAAGAAGGACATGGACCTTTTGGGTCCAGAGGAGGATCATGAGGAGCCCCTCTGCTATGAGGACAGGCTGAAAACGCAGGAGCTGCTCAGCCTGGAGAAGGCTGCAGGAAAACCTCACAGCAGCCTCTCAGTGCCTGAAGGGACTACAGGAGAGCTGGGGAGGGGCTGTTTGCCAGGGCATGGGGCAGGCAACGTGATGAGGGGCGGTGGTTTGAAACTAGAGCAGGGCAGGGTTAGATGAGACATTAGGAAGAAGTTCCTCTCCACGAGGGCTGTGAGACACCGGCCCAGGTTGCCCGTAGATGTGGTGGAAGCCCCATTCCCACTCAAGGCCAGGCTTGCTGAGGCTTTGAGCAACCTGATCTAGTGCAAGATGTCCCAGCTAGTCTAGCAGGGAAGGCTAGACTAAATTGCTTTTGAAGGTCCCTTCAAACTCAATGCATTCTATGGTACTGTGATTCCTGGCATCTTTAAGAATCACACCAAGTCTACTCTGAGATGCTCAGCCTGCACCGCTTTGAAAAAGGGCAGATTTCTCAACAAGAAGTCCTCCCGCAGGTAATTCTGGATGCACAACACTCAGTAGACAAAGCCATGCTCTTAGTAACTCCTGGGTTTACTTTTCCCAACAAGCATGTCCCAGATGCTATTTACTTAGTGTAAAGCAAGAGAATTAAAGGCAGCTGCTACAGGAATCCTTCTCTTGCCTGCCCTCTGAGAGAAACAGACTGCAGCTGGCTAGATCTCTGGAATACACACAGTAGATCTTAGTTCAGAGACAGTGTCTCCTCCTCTGAAGGACAGTAGCAAGAAAAAGTCCACACAGCTCTCTCACCCCCTCGCCATGTACAGACCCCATCACAGCAAACCCAGTCTTCCTTCCCCCCCCAGCCACTGCTTTCAAGAAGGATCTGTTTTCAACCCACCAAAGTCCTCCAAAGAGCTGTCTAAAACAGACCCTTTCCATTGGGCTGAGAGACAATGCCCTATTTTTTATTTTCAGTGGTAAGGGATGTACTGGAAAAAGGGAACCAGAAGAGTTGTCTAGGACATTGTTCCCCGGTGCTCAACAGGACTTGGTAGACAGATTAACATAGAACCTGGAAGAGGCTGGTGAATTTTGCAGGTTTTGTAGCTTTCCTCTCCTAATAGGAAAATGGGCCCTGCATAACAGGGTACTGCCATCATGGCATCACCTAGAGCGTGTTCATCATCCCTTCTTCACACACTGAACTGTCCCCATGTGGTCACTTACCATTTGAAGTCAGCAGGAACACGATCAAGCCCTGCACATGTGGAAACTTTCTATCACCTTCAGCACACGCCACATGGCAGATTAACCTGCTGCCAGTTATCTCTGGGTCACAAGCCTCAGCTGAGCTGTGGTGCTGCCCTCTTTAACCTACAGCACCAATCCCCCCTCCCACACACTCCTTCTGGCAACTGCTTCTTGCCCATACATTTTTCTGCAGAGAAGCTATTGCTCTCTTTTGGTTAAGTTCACTTTTTCTTCTTCTCTTTCCCTAATTTCTGCATTTTCCTCTCCTGATTTTGCTCTACCTCCTGTATTTCACACAGGTCACGCTCTTCTCCCTCACTCTGACTACAGCCCTGTACTGGGATTATCTCCTCAGCCATGTGTGTTTTAAAAGAGCTTTCATCTCACCCAAATACAAAAGGCAGTCAGATCGTGAGGCCAAACAATGGTCTTTATCTCCTAGACTGAGCCTCCTGGTGCCACCACCTTTTCTACTCAAACTGCTACCTTTCTGACTCCTCAAAGCTGTCCAGGAGCAACAGTTGTCCAAAGCCATCTTCCAAAGAGGGAAACAAGCAGCAGTTACCAGCTAATTCCACTCAGGTGCCACAGAAAAAGCACACAGGGAAGGCTCTCTGAATCCCTGGAAGACGACGAGCATGAGATCATTGCCACACCATGCCAACCAGGCAGCATTTTGACTACAGAACAGGAGTAGGATACAGTATAAATTTTTCTATCCTTGATTGAGCAAGAATAAATGAGAGCAGCAGTGCTAAGAAAGGAAACAAACTGGTGACCTGTAGACTTCACATGTTTTTACTGGACATTCACTGGGAAGACCTAGAAAAGGAGGCTCATCCTGGTGATACTCCTAAATTTGGAAATGTGAAAAACAAAAGTGCACGTCGGGGAAAAGGCAAGAAAATAAACATTAGTTTTGGCCAGGGGGAAAAGGACAGTCAGTGCTGCCCAAGCAAAGATAATTCATCTGGAGCTATTCAACATGCTGGAGCTGCTTGATAAAAGAGAAATATGCACAAACATGGAGGGATACGCCTGACCGAGCAAGCCATGACCAACAGGAACTCTCAGACCTGCCAGGCTTCTACATTCTCAGGTGCACGAGAGCACGGAACTGTGAGACGCCTGGTGTTCAGAGTGTGCAGGGCCTGCTCCATCCAGTTAGGCTGCTCTGCTGGAACAATGGGTTAATCAGAGGAAAGGCAGAACAGCATAGAAGAAATAAAATGGTTTAGAAAGGTCAAGATTAGCTAACAGGGATCACTCACCCAAACAGTCGCATTGCTACCAGGATGAGGAGGTCTCCAAAGGCTCTAAACACTAAGGCAGGGGACGGATCGAGCAAAGAAATGACCCAACGAGAGGAATTAAATCCATTGCAGGAAGGTAGGGATGTAGTGAGAACAATTCATCCCAAAGATCAGGGGAGGTTCTCTGCAATGGATTTGTGACAGAGCAGTATATTCCAAAATAGAAACAGTTTGGTGGACACAATTTGCTCAGGTGGCATAACAGAAGCCCTCTATGATGCAGATTTTTGTAATTAGAAGATGAAATTGCAGAAAATCTCTACAGGTTCTTCTGCATTAGAGAGGAGACACATCTAGAGGTCCTTGCCAGTCCAAGTCACTCCATCTTCTGTGACCATAAGGAAAACAGCACACAGAAGAAAGGCTAAATTCAAAACCAAGCACCAATTAAAAAAAACCCTAAGTACCACCAAGAAAAGGGACAATTCAACAGTCCACCAAATACAAACATGGTAAATCTAACCTATGGAAAAGAAAAAAACAACAGCATTGTTTCTTCACGATTTTCCAAGTTTTCAGATTAAAGTCGTTTGCCTTAATAGACAGGTATTCCAGTGCATTTCCACACTTTTTGGAAGAAAATAGGAGGGTCCAGAGGAGTGAAATAGTCCCACCCACACAATCTGTAAAGGTATGGGACATAAAATCCATCTTGAATCATAGAATAGTTTGGGTTGGAAGGGACCTTAAAGATCATCGAGTTCCAACCCCCCTGCCATAGGCAGGGACACCTCCCAGTGCCTTGTCCAGCCTGGTCTTGAACACCTCCAGAGAGGGGGCATCCACAACCTCTCTGGGCAACCTCTTCCAGTGTTTCACCACCCTCACTGTAAAGAATTTCTTCCTTATGTCTAGTCTAAACCTACCCCCCTCCACTTTATATCCGTTTCTAGTCCTCCCATCAGATATCGTATTAAAAATTCCTTCCCCTGCCTTTCTGTAGGACCCCCTCAGGTACTGATAAGTATCATCTCATCTTTTTATGATGGAACAGTGGCATTCTCCATGCAGTGCAAACAGAATCCCCACAAGTGCCTTGGCTATGCTGGTTTCTGCCCATCTCCAGGGTCCATTTAGGGCTTTGAATTATCCCCCCTCAAAGCTCAAAAGACCACCAGGCACATTACTACTCTTTTGCTATCACTGATCTGACCCGTGGCTATCTTTCTAGCAAGACTATACCAAATCCTAAAGATCCCACAAGGACACAAGAAATACAAACTGATCACAAAAAAAACCCTCAACCCCACAACCTTGTAAAGTTGGATTCTGTAGAAAAAGCAGAAAAATGTGCAGGATCTGCACTTTTTTTCCAGCGGGCCCCCCATGTTTCCTGCAGCACTGATCCGACGGGGTTATTTCCCAGGCAAACAGCTTGTGGTGGGTCTCTCCAGGTTAAACTCTTGCCCTTGGGCTCACAAAAAGGATCCGACTTTTCCATCCGGAGCAGGATAGAAGATGAGGAGGACAAAAGATGTGCATCGCTATGAAGAGGCATCACTCCACAGCCTGCCCACCACTCTGACAGCTCTCAAAAACTTCTGCAAACCATATGATCTCTTCGACTACAGCCGAATGAATAAAGCGTCCTCCTTTTATTTGCCTCAATCACCCACTGTGTCCTTTTGTGTGTGCGGGTGGCTGTCGGGTACCTCCTTACTTGACTTCCATATGACTTGCACACATAAACACACGACCGCAGAGCTTTGAGACCGACCTGACCCGTGAGTTTTTCGCCCGGCTGCGAGGCGTTAACAGCAAAAAGCAGCAAACACTACAGAAATCCCAAAGGAAACGGGCAAAGACAATGAAACTCCGAGGGGGAACCTCAGCTCGGATCGTCCCAGCACTTGGAGGCTGTGAAGCCCTGGGACAGCCGCCGCTTTCCCGC
>VZTY01028642.1:0-44939 GCA_013400935.1 Turnix velox | reverse complement strand
CCTGAGGCGGGGGGGAGATGTCCGGCCACCACAGGCCCGCAAAACCCCGTCGCCTTCCCCCTCCAGCCCACAGGCCCCCGCCTCACCGCCCGCAGCTTTCCCGAGCCGGCGGGGCCGAGCTCCCGGACTTACCCCCGCGGCATAGCTGTGTCTGTCGCCGGCGCAGCTCAGAGAGGAGGCGAAGGAGCGGCGGTCACGGCACTCCCCATGCCCGGAGCCGGGGCCGTGCCGGGCGCTGCGGCACCGCCTGAGGGACGGGCTCCAGCCTCCCTCAGGGAGGGGGGGCATCACGTGACACCGCCGCGGCTCGCGCGCTAGGGGGCGCGCCTGGGCAACGCCGCCCGCCCGCGCCTCGGGGAGAGGCGGCGGCAGCGGGAAGGTAGCAGCAGCCGGGCTCGGTAACCGCTCCGGGGCTTCACAACCCCGGCCTTGATGTTGTATTGCTGAGCCCAGTCCCTTGGCAGCACTACGGCCTCTTGGGGAAGGCGACCCCGAGGTGCTCCGCCTGGGCGTGGCGTCCCATCCCCTCCAGGTGCGATGATTTTGTCACCGGAGGGGGCTGTGTGTTACCCTCAGGTTGCCTAAGTGGAAATGACAGAGATCTCCCCCCGCCCCTCCTGAGCAGTCAAATCAAGGATCTTTCCTGACCTGTAAGTCCATGGAAAAGTTTGCAAACCCTGGAGAAATACATTAGAAACTCCAAGCTCAGAACTTAGATCCTGATTTCAGAGAATCCTAGAGATGGAAGGACCCATCCAAGGCCCTCAAGTCCAACCCCCTGCAGTGAGCAGGGACACTGGTTGCTCAGAGCCTCAGCAAGCCTGGCCTTGAATGTCTCCAGGAATAGGACCTCCACCTCCTCTCTGGGCAACCTGGGCCAGAGTCTCACCACCGTCACGGGGAAGAACTTCTTAATGTCTCATCTAACCCTGCCCTGCTCTAGTTTTAAACCACTGCTCCTCATTCTATCAGTCCATGCTCTAACAAACTGGTTGCCTGGGTGGAAGTCACAGTGATCTCCCCTCTGAACTATCAAACCACAGACCTTTCCAGGCCTCTTAGTCCATGGAGGAATTTGCAGACCCTTGCAAAAGACTTTATAAACACAAGTCTCAGAACTTCTGTCCTGTTTTGGGCCTCAGGATGTAGGGCTGGATGTGCCCTGCTGGAGTGAACTGAGGTGGGGAGAGAACCCCTGACATGATGCTAGTTTTAGTGTGCAAGGGGATATCACTGGGATGTGCCCAGACAGGGATTTAAACTGGTACCAGCAGCTACTAAGGTGGTGGAGACCCCATCCCTGGAGCTATTCAAGGCCAGGCTTGCTGAGGCTCTGAGCAACTTGATCTAGTGCAGGATGTCCCTGCTCACTGCTGGGGGTTGGACTCAATGGCCTTTGAAGGACCCCTCAGCTCTGTGATTCTATGATAACGCCCATATGCTCCCTGTGAACACATTGTCCCTCCCTGGCACAGAGCCTGCCCTTAGCCTGCTGCTGACACAGCTCTGAGCTCAGCCTGGGACACTGTCCTGCTCTGAGCAATACAGGATTCATTTCTCTCTCAGTGATCTCACTTTGCAGCAATGCCTCCTCAAATGCTTGGCAAAATTGCGTTTTTACAGGACTCTGATGTCTGAATTTGTGAAAAGATTTACCTTACAGCCACTTTGGTGGGAGTGTATCTAGGTCTTGGTAATTTTGAGCTCACCAGGTACAGGGATGAGGAGGTGCAAGACCCAGCTGCTCGACCCAAGCTTCCAACAGGGTTATTTCATACTATGAACAGCACATTCACTAGAAATCGGAAACTTTGCTGAGGCTTTCTGTCTCTGTGGCTCTCCCTTGGGGGCTGCCATCTTGAGAATTCCTTGCCCCAGTGTCAGAGCCCTGAACCCTTCCCTTCATCCCAAAGGCACAGACATTATCCCACATTGTCTGTCCCCTGCTGGGGAGACAGAATGGGCTGAGTGTAATCCTCATATATTTTGTAAAATTACTGGGATCACTACTGGTTCTTTAGTATTGTTAATTATCTAGTGTTACTCTGTTAAATCAGTTTATATTTCAACCCTCGTGCCTCCTTGTTTTTTCCCTGATTCCCATTCCCAAGTGGAGAGGGGTCACTGGTGAGAGTATAATTATCCAAATGACAGAAATAAAAATTACTGTTTCTGATTGTGGTGGGCACCAGTGGGACCAGAGCAGGCCTTTTAGACTTGGCATTCAGGGGAAGTACTGGGTTTCCAATCCCTTTTATGAGATGAGTTGATCTGGTTGTCACTGAGCTTTGGACTTTGGATGATGTGGCTCCAATTTTTAGCTAGCTCATCCTTGCACTTTTTGTATCCAGGAGGCTCAGGTAGGTGGACAGAAATTCCAGCAAAGCAGTGGGAAGAACATGCTGTTCTCCATCACCCATTCTATTCCCCTAGTCACCTGTGCATGAAGGAGCCCCTTGTCCGTGGCATACTCATGCCAGAAGCTTTTTGCTCACTTGCCCTGCTGCAATAGAGGGGCAAAAAGGAGATTTCTGGGCATTTGGAAACAACCAATCCACTCCACAATGAAATTGACAGAAGCTACAGTTCCAAAAAGTTTACCCTCTCAGTGGGACATTATCTACAGACATTTGACAGCCACAGCACTGTGGGTTCCCATCTCCCCATAAAGGGCTTCAGGGAATACACAGCCTGTCGTCTCTGTGCCTGGGGCATGCCTATCTGTGGGACAAAACCACTCCAGCTGGCCAATGCAGATCCCATAGCCACCTCTGTACTAACAGCACCACAGTGCATTTCCCCCCATGTATCACACTGTGTCCTACCTTGCTGTTGTCTTCCACTTTCCTTCAGGTGGTAGCATCCCCTCCAAGCCTTCACACACAGCACCAGCTTCTCCTTTGGTCTCAGCTGCCCCATCCTCTGCCTTGCTGGCAGACACAACACCAAAGGAGGGCAAGTTAGACATGGTGGGCCTTGTATCCACTGCAGAGAGGTCCTGTGTGGGGTGCAGCTCCCTGTTCCAGCTTCTCCTGGTTGTCCATGTCATCTACATCCCTGCCCTCTCTGCTGTCCAGGATCCACTGTCACAGCAGAGGCTGACTCCATGCTCTGAAGACTCAAAGTGTCTGAGGGGTTTGTGTCAACAGCTGTAACCTTTGTCATCTTCAGGGAACTTTTGGGAGGAGGGGAGAGATCTTTAGCTCTGCAAGGCAGCACCAGAAGTAATTAGTCTTTATAATTATTAACTCCCAAGGCCTGTCTGTCAGGGTTGGAGGGTCCTCAGATTAAGAAAAGTAGAACTTCCAGGATTCAACAAAAGCAGGAAGAAAGAAAACTGATAATGCAGATAGGAAGCATTAAAAGAGGATGCATCAGGGATGCTGTATCCTAGCCCCTTGCATAAATAATTGGTCACAAGGTGAGAGCAGTGTGTGCTCCCCCCTCAACCCCAAAGATATTGTCTGGAGAAGTTCTAGGGAAACCTTACAGTGGCCTACCAGTACCTAGTGAGGACTACAGGAAATCTGGGAGGGGACATTGCTATGCATGGAGTGACAGGAAGAGGGAATATGTTTTTTTTAACTATACCAGGGCTGGTTTAGATGGGACATTAGGAAGAATCTCATCCCCATGAGGTTGAGGAGACCCAGGGAGGTGGTGGTGGTCCCATCCCTGGAGACATTCAAGGCCAGGTTGCTGAGGCTCTGAGCAACCTGATGTAGTGCAGGATGTCCCTGCTCACTGCAGGGGGTTGGACTAGATGGTCTTTGAAGGTCCCTTCAACTCAACATATGCAATGACTCTGTTGAAGAAGCCTGGAGAAACCCTGAGACTTCTCCATAACCAGATGAATGGGTTGGTCCAGCAGAGCAAAACTCAGCATGCATCACTCCTGATTTGAGAGTTATCATCTGAATTGTCTTGAGGCAGGAAAACTCATCCTTTTCCATGGCCTCTGCACAAAACTAGCTGTACTCAGGCAGTGGGACACATCTCAGTGTGTCCAACCCAGGGCAGCTGGAGAGACAGACCTCCCACCT
The DNA here is from genome assembly GCA_013400935.1 of Turnix velox. NCBI lineage: Eukaryota > Metazoa > Chordata > Aves > Charadriiformes > Turnicidae > Turnix > Turnix velox. Next base: position 40,896 of record VZTY01028642.1, on the reverse strand, counting down.
CTGGTTTAAATTGATGACAAACCACCAGACAAACCTTAATGTCTAGGTACACTTGGAAGCTCTAACCCAGCACCCTTGTTCTCACAGCAGGGAAGAACCTTGCTCCCCCCCAACATTATTTCCCATTACATTTCATGGAAGTTGAAAAAAATCACTGACCTCTGGGCAACGAAATGTCATGAAATCAACTTTGCTTCCTGAAGGTCCCCAGCACAACACAAACCTGTTGTGAAGACGCCAACATGATACTTCCCCATGGCCACAGGCATATTTGTCACCCTTTTACTCCCATATCTGTCTCACTACCACTCCACCTGATCTTTCATTCCTCTCACATCCCTTCTGCAGGTCCACCTTGTCAAAGTGCTGACCTTGACTCTTCATCTTTTCTCCCATCTCATCCAGGCAAAGAAACACCTTCCTAATGCTTTCTGTGTCCTCTTGAAAGCCATGTACCTTTCTCCCCATGGCTCTTTCACAATGGAAAAGACACCCCAAATCCTTCCTCTGTGTTTCTCAGACCTAGGGTTATACATAAGTTGGGTGTTCCAACCCAGCTTTGCATCTCCAGTTTGAACAGCTCTTTTGGCACCCTATCACTTCTGGAGACACTCCACATCATTCTTGGTGACTGTATTTCAGCCCAGGAACATACTGATGTGCAGTAGCTGGCCAATTCAGAGACTCCCATCTGGAGGAGGCTGTTTCTGGTAGTTTTGATTACCTCCTCTAGACAAGAAGCTCTGCCTCCATATCATCCTGATCCATCTTATTCCCTCCCAGAGCACCCGTATCTTCCTCTGAATGGGTCATCAATGAAGACTGAGATTCAAAATCCTGCATCTGGTTCAAACAAGTTACAGGACCACCCAGCAATGATGCTTCCCACTCCCAGATGCTCCCCCATCCTGAATTTGGTTCAAACAAGGTACAGGACTACCCAGTACAGATGCTTCCCACTCCTGGGAGAGGGCTTAGGCCTCTGGGCTGCCTTACCTGCTGATGGATTCAGATCCTACAACAATTAAGAAGAAAAAGGAAAAAGAAGGAAAAAAAAAAAAAGAAGGAAAAAACCAGACTCAGGATGGGAAGGGAAGGAGGAACAGGGATTATCTTAGAGCCTGGAAAGCAGGACTACACCCCTGACCCAGCAAACCCAGACTGGATGTTATTGCCATGAAAATGAGAATGAAAACAAATGGCCTAAGGCTCCAGGCTTCATCTACCCACTCCCTCCCCTCTCTCTTGCCAGTCTTGCCCAGCTGTGCAGTGCTTGCTCAGCTGCCTGGAAGGGCTTCGGGAAGGGTCCTCTATGATATCTGGGTCCAAGATCTCAGATTTCATAGAAAGGATCTACCTTGATCACTCAATAAAGTGCAACCCTTGTTCCAGCATCACAGAATCATAGAATAGTTAGAGGGGACCTTAAAGATCATCAAGTTCCAACCCTCCTGCTACCTCCCTCTAGATCAGGTTGCTCAGTGCCTTGTCCAGCCAGGCCTTAAACACTTCCAGAGAGGGGACATCCACAACCTCTCTGGGCAACCTCTTCCAGTGTTTCACCACCCTCACTGTAAAGAGCTTCTTTCTTACATCTAACCTGAATCTACCATCTTCCAATTTACATTCATTATTTGTAGTCCTCCCATCACATATCCTATTAACAAGTCCTACACCTGCTTTTCTGTAGGCCCCCTTCAGATATTGATAGGCTACTATGAGGTCCCCCCTGTGCTTTCTATTCACCAAGCTGAACAACCCCAACTCCTTCAGCCTGTCTTCATAACGACTGAAGACTGAAACAGCAAAACACTCAGCTTCTGACCAAGAGCCAGGAGAGAGAGGGGATCAGCCTGCTGGGGCAGCTTATACAGATACTACAAAGAGCAGCTATGCTGTGGGACTGAGTGGATACCCACCAGAAATGCTGCTTCCCAGCTGCAGAGAACTGACAGAGAGAGACTTCCCACTCTGGAGCATCCTTTGAAGGAAAGGTTCAGCCTGAACCCAGAGGAAGAGACACCAGATGGAAAAGGAAGAAAAGCAGCTGGGAAACTCACAGGAAAGGAAAGCTGTTCCTCATCTTTTTAGGAAGGTGTTCCTTTCTCTTGACTGATTAGGTCACCATTTATCCAACAAGAAATTTATCAGTCCTGCATCTCTGCAACATCTGGAAGATTGCAGCAGGCAGATGCCAACACAGTCCTCCCTTTGGAATCTCATTCCCACCACAGTGGCTAAGGCAAGAATAGGAAGACCTCACTAAGGAGTCTTTCCTCTTCTTCATGTCTTTACAAACTCAACTACACAACCTCAGAGGGAGAGATATGATACCTTCTGGATTTCTGAAATTAAGGATGTAGAGGGTCAGGCACTCAAGGTTGCAGGAAGATATAGAAACCTTAAAGCAATAGAGAGATGTGCTTACATCCTTCTGATCTCTGCTGGGCAAAAGCATACCTAGATGTGTCAAAGAGTGATGTTAAAAAACATCCATTGCAGTCAGGCTGTCTGCACACCAAGCTGGGATTCCCAGGCATCCTGCAGCTTGCTCAGTGTCATCCAAGTTGGCTGCTTATACACACACACCAACTCTGCCTCACAGGAGAAGGGAGCCCAGATGGCACTTGATTTGGCACAGAGCTGAAAAGAAAAAAAAAATAGACAGACGTTTGTAAAAAGCAGTATTGCTGGCAGGGATGAGCTTCTCTCTCCCTAGCAGCCAGTTACTCCCTCCCTATATCAGATGATAAACATAGAATGGTTTGGGTTGAAAGGGTCATTAAAAACCATCCAGTCCCATGCCCCTGTGGTGGGCAGGGACAGCTCCCACCACCACCATCCTGTCCTTAAGCAGGGATGATGGAGCCACAGCTCCTCTAGGCAATCTGGACGAGGGACTCCCCACCCACCAGCCTCACAGCAACGAATTTCCTCCTCAGATCTCATCCAAATTTCCCATTTCACTTAAAAAAAATGTTTCTCTCCTCCCCTTGTTGTATAATCCAGGAAAGAAGATGCCACACCAAGCCTGAGTGCTACTGGCAGCACCCAGCTCTCAGGGTCCTTCAAGGAAGGCAGCAGCAGGACAATATGGATCTACATAAGGGGTACAAGTCTGGGGGGTCACAAAGGCACTGAAGGGCATTGCATTGTCTTGAAACATTTATGTTTAGCTCAAACCTTAGAGAAAATCCTGTCTTTGAAAAACAGCACCTCTTCTGTAGTACCACTTTTTTTTCTATTACATCAGGGAAGAACATCAGTTTGAGAGACACCCCTTATGCCAGCTGCTTCTGCCTCCATCTCAGCAGTGAAACTGGAGAAGGAAAGTGATTTCACCAAGCTTTTGGACCCATGTTGTCCTCCTAAGAAAAGCACTGGTTATTCTCTGGCAGACAACTAAGAGGACATCTTGCCTTCCCCAGACAGCTGCAGCTAACTCAGCTCAGAGAGTGGGCCTCTGAAGTTCCCAAAGCAAGAATTCCCTTCCCCTTACAGTAACTTAATACCCATATCTGTAAAATGGAAAAAATCAGAATGATTCCAGGGCTGTGAGACCAAGGATGGCTGTCAGCACCTCTTTGCTTCCTCCTCTGCTTCTCTACATTGCAGGTTTTCAGACCAGTGCCTTCCTCAAGGACAGAAGCTGCAAGGGACTTGAAAAGAAATTCAAGCAGCTCTGCCATGCTGGTAGCCCCCAAATTATTTACTTTCATGTTAAATTTCATAAATATTTCATGCTGTCCTAACAGCAGCTCTGAACCAGAGGAGTTGCCAGCTGAGCTGCTCTCAGCGGAGGGCAGCAGAGTCCCCCAGATACCAGCAGATCCCTCCACAAAGCAGGACACATCTGCTGTTAGTTTCCAGAGGAACCTGAACAGCTCCAGCAAATGTCTCACTCAAGCCAAGTATGGGGAGGGGGGCTCAGGCACCAGGACCCTCAAGAACTGTCTCAGCCTGCCTGACCATTAATTCCTTCTCTCTGGATCCCTCCACAAAGAGCAAGACTAAGCCATGGAGCAGAGTCCTTGTGAAGATCACCTTCAGAGAGAGTCTGTGCTTGTGCTCCCCAGCTCTTGCCCTCATTCACAAAGCACTTTGGTATTTTGAGACATTGTCATGATCCTGAATCTCTTGGGGACACCATATCAACTCTGTAATCCTTGCTGGGAGCAGATGCAACTTAGGAACAATGTTTTGGGCACCTCACAGAAAGCCTAGCCCCATAGCAAATCAGATCATAAACACAGTTATATACACCTCAGCCCAGAGCCTCAGAAAAACCAGAGCATCCCACCTCCTGTCCCAGAGAGATGCCATTCACACAGAAGTGGCCACCTCAGGGTCTGAACCAACAGCCCTTCCTTGCTCTAAAGCTTCAGAAATGGAGGACTAGGTATTTGGGTCCTGGTGGACACTTCTCTCTTCCTGAACTGGCAGGTGCTACACATGAGAGTAGGCACAAAGCTACACACTCCTTTAGTCACTATAATGAGTTTGCTGTGTCTGGGCCAGTGACACAACCCTGTACTCATTAGCCTCTGGCCACTGATAAAAGCTTTCATCTAGGTCCACAGCTGGAATGCAAGGATCTTCCAGTGGCCCTCCATGTGCCTCAGCTTCTTCAGACAGGTCTGTATCTCACACTGCAGAAGCATCATGTGCCTGTTCTCTTCTGCATTGCTCACCCACCCAGAGCACATCACTCCTAGTAGGGGGTGCTCCATGGCCAAGGAGCAGCAGCACACCCAGGGATGACCAACATTCATGCAGGAGGAACCCAGGTAAGGTCAAGTGCTCCAGGTTCATCCCTTTCCCTTACAGATATACTTGTTCTCCTAACACATTGTTTGGCAGCCTCACAGATGTGGCAGTTTGCCCAGAGGGGTGATGGAGCCCCTATCCCTGGAGACATTCAAGGACAGGCTTGATGAGGCTTTACTCCCACCAGATGTATGCCCATGTCCTTCTGCCTATTGTGATCCACTCCAGTACAGCTTCCACGCAGAGATCACCAGAAGTCAGACTCTGTAGTTTTGGTGGCAGGTAGAAGGAGTGACGATTGTACCCTCCATTTTTGCCCAAAAGGAATCAGGATGAGAGGTAACCCAATATACAAGAGCCTACACCAGAATTAAAACCTCAGATGCTGGCACTGAGTCACATGTTTTAGACTATGATCTTCTCTATTGACACTGATTCCCAGCAATGCACCAGAAACCTCCTGTTAGGTGGATGCCAGGCAGCACTTAGTTCTGAGAAGATGTGAAACAACACCCTCAGCTTGTCTAGGCTGAGCCACACAGAAAGGAGAAACCTACAGATAGGACAAATTGATCCCCAATGCTAAATAAGTGTAAAAGACAGATAGAATCATAGAATAGTTTGGGTTGGAAGGGACCTCAAAGATCATCAAGTTCCAACCCCCCACTACATCAGGCTGCTCAGTGCCTTGACCAGCCTGGCCTTAAACACCTCCAGAGAGGGGGCATCCACAACCTCTCTGGGCAACCTGTTCCAGTGCTTCACCACCCTCACTGTAAAGAATTTCTTTCTTATATTTAGTCTGAATTTGCCCCCTTCCAATTTACATCCATCATTTCTAGTCCGCCCATCACAGATCTTATTAAAAAGTCCTTCCCCAGCACCTGGTTATTACAAGAACTAGCTCTTAATTTAATTTCACTGGAGAATTTGCTGCCTGCTTGCTGGGAAAAAAACCCCAAAACCCAAACATATGACAACCCCACAGAGTCTCACTGAGGATTCTCCAGCTGCTCTTACCTGCAAGGACCAGATCTATACCCTATCTCCACTATATTCCATGGCTGTCTAAATGATGGAGGTCAGGAGGATCAGAGCACACTTATGAAGTCAGGTTCTGGTGATGAGACACCAGGCTTGGCTTAAGGCTTGACTTAAGGCTCAGAATATTGTGTCCAGAATATTGTAGCATCTCAGCAAGGGAGGAAATATTTGTGTTCAGTGGGAAGACACAAATAACTTGGGCAACAGGGACTGTTTCCTAAAGGACTGAGCAGAAGGGAGATGAAAAGACATAGAGGTTTTCCTAAAGAGCTGAGGACAGTGCCAAGTCCTGTGCCTGTGGGCATGTTGTTGCTGCCCAGGAGCCTTCCAAGAGTCTTGCCACAGCAAGATTAAGGATCTTGATTCACAGGCTCCTGTGGGAAATTGATAGGAGAGAATGCAGGAGAAGAGAAGGAGATGGTGGAAGAGAAGGAAGGTAGTAGGAAGAAGGATGACAGGAGAGACAGCTTGAAATGGTGGAAGAGAAGGGTGGTCACAACAGCAAGGAGCAGCTTGTCAGCAAAGGGATGAAGGCTCTGGAAAGAGAGAGGCAAGGAATTCTCTGGCTTGAGGACTAAGATAAGAGACTGTTTCCCAGGGTGGCATGTAAGAAAGAGCAGTGACAACTCCTGGGTGCTGCTGGAGAAGCAAGAGGAAAAGAAAGTGGAGACGTGGAGTCTTTGGGAGCCAAAGTGGGAGCCTTAAGCATCCAAACCACAGCTGGAAGAGATGACAAACTCATCCAGGCACAGCAGAGACAGTGAGGAGTCAGAGGGCAACATCCTCCAAGAGCCACCAAAGCCAGCTGTTTCACCAGAGCTTCCAAAGGGAAGAAAGGGCTGAGCAGCCTGCTAAGGGTGACACATTTTCTAGCCTTTGTGGAAAATTCCAGACCTACTTAAGCTCCTGGGGCTCCTGTAAGATTGTGACATGGAGCAAGGGACCAAACAGGAAAGAATTAGAGGGAAAATGCCTCTCTCCTGGCAGCCACCATGGCTGTGCCAGGAGTTAGCAGCAGCAAGAGTGTTGGAGCAGCCAGCCCTGCCTCCCCCTCCTCTGGCCGCCTCTATAAACACTCAGGGCTTACTCAGAAGATTAGAAGGGAACGGGGCAAAAGACAACAGAGTCTCTTTTGTAATGAGGAAGGATTACAGCATCAAGTGACCGGCTGCAGCTCCCAAGTGGGTTTCAGGCTCCTTAGCACACCATGTCTGTCAGATTCAATCCTTCCCCATGAGCCAAAGGGGACACAGAGAGGTGGGCTGCAGCGTGGGCCACAAAGGATCCAGCAAGGACACGTGCAGGACCGAACCTCCACAGCCTCCAGCGCAGCTCAGGAGCTCATGACTGTAAGTATCCAGTCCTCCCAAGGGCAGATCGATTCCTTCAAAGAGCTACCTATCACCTTCCTGCCTCTCTGCTTGGTCGCTCCACTCTACCTGCATGCTCCCCATTTCTGCAGTAGCTGCATGTGTCTGTTTGCTGTCTCACGTGGTGGGTAACGCATGGGTTCTTGCTTGTCGTGGACTCCCACAATCCAATTAGTGTCAGTCGAGCTCTAGGTGCAATCATTAGTCCAGATGGATCAGGTAGGAGGAGACAGGCAGTGTCAGGTAGCAGCTCCCTGGGGGCACAGAAGAAGATATGGCTCTTCCTCCCCATATTGACTCCATGGTGCCCAGTGAGTCACCTCCCACCACCTACCTCAATGCCAAAAGTAGTTGGAGTGTGCCAGCTGCTGAGTGACATCTCAGGGCAGGGAAGTGCATTAACCATTCACGGGCAGGGGACAAAGTACCAGGAGAAGCCCCATATCCTCAGCACAGTGGCGTTGAGATGGGTGATCCATTATTAACATGGACAAGAGCTGAAGTTTTCCATCTTTGGTAAAAAGTGAATCTGTATTTGAATTACGCAACAAAAACTCTCCCTGAGTGCTTTCAGGATCCAGAGTGGAGAGAAAACAGCCTCTGTAAGCAGCCTCCAGCAAATTTCTGCAAGTTCACCTACATTTCTCCTTTGTGTAACCTGTGTTTGTGGTCCTGAGAGCAGCTAAAAAAGAGTCTTTTGAGTCCTAACCAAATTTACACATGGAAAGTGCACAAATGTCCATGAGGTTCTAGTGAAAGGTGCATCTGGGGAACCCTCAGTATGGCAGGTGCCAGCTCTGCTCCTCTGATATAACCTGAGAGAGGGGACTCAGGGAGAGTTATGAAAGGGAAACCTAAAGGAGGAGCATCACCAAAAGGCTAAAGATGTGACTTGGTTCAAGCAGTCACTGTTTTCACTTTGGTGGTTTTCTGCACAGCACCAGCTCATCCAGAATGGGCTGATCCCCACCTAATTGTAGGTCTTTCAGTGAGATGTTAAAGTGAGGAGTGTGGACCAAACTCAAACTAACCCACCTTCAGCTGCTGCTAAAGGTCTGAATTGACCTTTTAAGTGTTTCCTATATCACTCAGAAAAGAATTCAAGGCCCCATCACTATTCACATTATTACCTTTGCAAGATGACAATGTCTGTCAATCATCCTGGTAATGTGTTTTTATTTAGAAATCCAGTAGTTTTCACAGTGTGTAATTATTTGTGATCCTAGGAATCTATTTGCTTGGCACAGACTGCACTGGTTTTTTTGTTTCTTAAATTTATGTTTCTATGAATCTGAGCCTGATTATGAATTGATGATAAAGAATTATTTATCCAGGGTTAGGCTGGGAGTGCAATGAGGATGCTGCATGATTGGGAAGCATTTCCTGAGCCTGAATGCTTTTTTTTCATCCAGAGTGATTTATTGTGCAATGTATGGCTGAAGGCGAGGGGAGGTGGAGTTGGAATTTGTGCTCTGTGAGCCTGGCCAAACTCCATCCCACAGCTCTCTAACAGGGAGGGCTGTTTTGCCTGCAGGACTAGCACCAGCACAGTACAATTATGGCCCTCAAACTGAATTTAAAGACAGACAGATGTGTTGGGCAAGATTTCCAGCAGGGGTACCTTCATTTGGATCAGTACCAAGAAATTTCTCCTTTCTGGTGTTTTTGTTTTCCTTTGGGTTTGTTGTGAGGGTGTTTTTCGCTAGTAGTATTCCAGGAAGATACTTCCTGACAAGAAGATTTACAGGAACAATATACTTGAAGCAAATACTACCGGAAGAAAAAGCAGCATTGGAGTTAGAAGCCCTGAGAATTAGTCTTAACTAGTTGTACCACTGTTTCATGGCTGGAAGCATGGTCTCCATCTGCTCTGGCCAAGCAGACCCACCTGAATGCTGATAATCAAACCCTAGGAACCAAGGGCTCTGACAGAAAGTCACCATCATTGTAAGCAGCTCATGTACAAACTGAAGACAGGAAAAGGCTGGCAAGCTCATAAAATTAACTATCAGAAATTTCTTCCTGGTTCTCTGTGTCACTGACTTCATCTTACCCGTCCTTTGATCTCAACTCATTATTTCTTTCTCACTTCCTTCCATCCTGCTTGCTTGCTGTGACACATGTGGTGTCCCTGTGCCCTCCCTCTGTGCCAGCTAGCTGGCAGCTTCAACATCATCTCCTTTTGTGCCTCATCTAGGATCTGTGATGACAGTGACATACACCAACCGTGTGGCTGACGCCCGCCTCGGCACCTTCTCTCAGCTCCTGCTCCAATGGAAAGGAAGTATCTACAAACTCCTCTACTCTGAGTTCCTTATTTTCATCTCTCTCTACTTCACCATCAGTCTAGTCTACAGGTTAGCACCCTCACACCCCAACATTAATGAAACCCCTCACTCTCAGGCTGGCCTGGAGCAGGAAAACTGAGCAACACACAGGATTGGGCCACCCACCCCTCAGCTTCAGGAGGAAAGGAATTGTGGAATTGCTTTGGTTTGAAGGGACCTTTCAGATCATTGATTCCAACCATCAACCCAAGAAACATCCCTAAGCCATACACCTGCCCAGGTGCCTCAGCCCCTTCCCTGGGCAGCCTGTTGCAATGCTTGATAGCCCTTTCAGTGCAAAAATTGTCTAAACCTCCCCTGATGCAACTTGAGGCCATTTCCTCTTGTCCTATTGTCTGTTACTTGGGATAATAGACCGACCCCCACCTCTCTACACCCTCCTTTCAGAAAGTTGTAGAGAGCAAGAAGGTTTCCCCTCAGCATCCTTTCCTCTAGGCTAAACAATCCCAAGTCCTTTCTCATTGCTCCAGTATGGCTTAGCAGCTGGTAAATCTCCTTATTCTATTCTGGGAAACAACAGTTTCTCTTCCCTGATATGAAAAGTTGCATTTGATGGTTACCTACAGAATAACAGTGTTTAGATCAGCGCAGACCAAGGCTGAACCAGAAATGGAGATGTCCCAGATCAGGGAACTTTAAGTTTCCCTTGTTACACAACAGGCAATACCTTGGGTGCATTTTTGAGAGCAGACATCAGCTCTGTGACCACAGAATTGCAGTAATGCAACTGTTGTCTGTGTCCAGACTGGTTTTGGTGAAGAAAGGCAAAGAACTCCCAGTTGGCTCCATCACAGATGCAGCACAGAGCTGAGGAAGCAGTTCCAAGGCACAGGAACTCACATAGGAACAGAGCTTGTACTGACATTTTGCAGGTCATTAAATGACTGAACTCTGTGTCACTCCCCTAATACCTCATGGCACTGTCCCAAGGGAGAAAAACTAGGGGTGGCCCCTGATACCAGACTGCATCACTTACCACACTCTGTCAGTGACCACTTCAGGTTCCTTTGGGGGTGTTTCTGGGAGGTGGGCTGGTGTCCCAGGCTCAAAGAGGCTGTTCACTCACATCATCCCCAGCCTCACGGTGTGGCAGCATCCATCCTTGGCTTCCCTTGCCAGGCTCCAATCCCTGCAGGCATGAGAAGACACAGGCTCTTTGAGGCTGATGCTTCTGTTTCTTCCTTTTAGGCTGATCCTGAGTGAGAGCCAAAGGCTGATGTTTGAGAAGCTGGCGCTCTACTGCAACAGTTATGCTGAACTAATCCCTGTGTCCTTTGTGCTGGGTAAAGAGCTGGGAATACACAGGGAGGGGAAAGGGCCAGGATTTCTTTTCCCTGGTTTGATAGAGCTCTGCAGCAGGCAAGATTCGCTGTGCAGAACCCTCCCTCTGCCTTTGTAAAACTCAGAACATATCATTCCATGTGGCAGCTGTAAGATATATCCCCAGCTCACAGCTTGCACTGGCCAGATCTACTGCCATGTTCTGAGTTCTGCCGGGAGGGCAGGCACCAAGGGGCAGCAAAGAAACTGAAACTTCAAACCAGGCTTTAACAGAGACCTAAATTCTCCTCCAGGAATGGTTGCTTATGAGAAGCAGCAGACATCCTACACACTACATCCTACACCCCCTACTCCTTTGGGATGGCTGATTTGCTCAACTCACCTCTAGGTTTCTACGTGGCTCTGGTGGTGTCCCGCTGGTGGGCGCAGTACGAGAGCATTCCCTGGCCCGACCGCATCATGAACTTGGTGTCCTGCAACGTGGACGGGGAGGATGAGTACGGGCGGCTCCTGCGGCGCACCCTCATGCGCTACAGCAATCTCTGCAGCGTCCTCATCCTGCGCTCCGTCAGCACCGCCGTCTACAAGCGCTTCCCCAGCATGGACCACATCGTCAAGGCAGGTCAGTACTGGTGCTGCCTGCTGCACAGCTGCTAAAAAGCAGGCTGGTTTGGGCACAAAGAGCTTTGAAAAAGGCCTCCTGACCTCCAGAATGCAGTGCTTCAATGAGCTCGGCTCGAGGGAGTTGGGCTTGTTCAGCCTGGAGAAGAGAAGGCTGCGGGGTGACCTCATTGCAGCCTTTCAATACCTGAAGGGAACCTACACCCAGGAAGGGAGTAAACTCTTTGAAAGGGCTGACAATAGCAGGACTAGGGGAAATGGATACAAGTTGAAGGAGGGAAGATTTAGGTTGGATGTTAGGGGGAAGTTCTTTACTAGGAGAGTGGTTAGGTCCTGGAACAGGCTGCTGAAGGAGGTTGTGGATGCCCCGTCCTTGGAGGTGTTCAAGACCAGGCTGGATGAGGCCCTGGGCAACCTCATCTAGTAGATGTGTTTGTTTGGTGGCCCTGCTAGACAGGGGGGGTGGAACTACATGATCCTTGAGATCCCTTCCAATCCGGGTCATTCTGTGATTCTGTGGTCATGTCCTCTGAAATCACAGAATAGCTCAGGTTGGAAGGGACCTTAAAGATCATGAAGCTCCCCCCTCCCCCCGTGCCATAGACAGGGACACCTCCCACTACATCAGGCTGCTCAGTGTCTTGTCCAGCCTGGCCTTAAATAGTATTTACTGAGTGGCCTGTGCAGAGTGAGAGGGTCCCTCTGTGCTGGACCATTCTTGGCTGATCCCTGTGCACTTTATCCTATTGCCCACCCCATTCCCTGAGCCTGACCTGGCTGAGAATGCCCTCAAACTTGGCTCTTCTGAAATAACCAACTGGTTATATTACAGAATCATGGAATGTGTTGAAAGGGTCCTTCGAATGTCATCTAGTTCAGCCTCTCTCCAGTGAACAGGGACATCTTGCCTTAGATCAAGTTGCTCAGAGCCTCAGCAAGCCTGGCCTCAATTGTCTCCCAGGGATGGGACTTCCACCACTTCCCTGAGAAACCTGAGACAGAGTCTCACCACCCTCACAGAAACAAAGTTCTTCCTAATGTCTAATCTAATCCTCCCCTGCTCTAGTATAAAACCATTACTTCTAGACCTATCATTCCATGCCCTTGCAAACAGCTCCTCCCCAACTTTCTTGTAGGCACCTTCAAGTCCTCACTGTACAGCATGCTTGTTTCTAGTAGTGGCTGGAGGACCTGTTTGAAAGGTGAAGGATCCCTAGCCAATTTTTTTGTGACTGTAGATATGCTACAGATCACAGGGCAGCTCTGGCTGATCAGATTATGGCAACTGTGGTGCAGCAGCTTCACAGGGAACTGCTCACCCTGCACTGAAAGAATTCATGGAAAGAAAAGAGATCTCTGTAGTAAATGACCTTATGCACAGATCTATAGACAAATGGTATGTCTGTCTTCCCTCAGGGCAAAAGTTTTCCACAAGGCATGTGGGAATTAGAGTCTCAGACATCCAACTTTTAATTACTGGGCACCCTGAATCCTCCCTGAAGATGCTCCTCAAAGTACCAGACTTCCCAGGCTGCCCAAACAGAGATGTCTGCACTTGCCCTAGTCATTTGGGTTCTGTATGCAATCCAGGCACTTCTAGGACACAAATTATCCCCTTCTCAACAAATGTCTCCTTACAGCAGGTAACTGCACCCTCAGCAGTACTTTATCTGCCTGCTGACTGTGATCAGGTGACATACACTGCAGACATCCAAAGCAAAATGTGATAAAGCCTGCCTCCTTCTCATACTTCTGCAACTCAGTGTTTTAACAAGACTTGTCCTTCTCTCATGTGTCCCCAGAAGTCTGAGTGACTGAGTCTTTATGGTGATATTTAAGGTGTGCACCTAAGATTTAGATGTTTTCACTCCAGACTATTCTGCACTCTATGGCACTTCCTCTCTTCCACCCAGGCCTCATGACACCAGAAGAGCACAAGAAGTTTGAGAGCTTGAATTCCCCCCACAACAAGTTTTGGATCCCATGTGTGTGGTTTTCCAACTTGGCTGTGAAGGCAAGGAATGAGGGGAGGATTCGGGACAGCGTGTTACTCCAAGGCATCCTGAACGTGAGTTCATTGAGACAACAGAGAAGTGTTTTGAGTTCTTGATCTAGTTCCTCTGAGAGGAACTACAGGGGTTTATAGAGGTCATGCAAGGAACAGTAATGGTGTGGTAGCCTCTTTCCAGCTCAATAACAGAACGGTGGTAATGTCATATATATTAGAGGCAGGGGAAAAGTGACATCTTTCACAAATAGGGGACTGGGAGGGACCAGGGTACTCACATCTAGGTGTGGTGGCAGAAGACATCCATGATCAACCTTCTTCCAGCCTTCACACACTCCAGAGCAGCCAGTGACAGTGACCACTGGAGGTCTCTAGGATACAAAGGGAAAGCCTTGAAAAAGCTTCTGACTGGAAGAGACCGGAAGAGGTTTACAACAACAACTGAGCCCTGTCGAAATATTCACTGTTGAAAACCCTTATATAGTCTTGGGAAGCAAGCCATGAGCCACAGGCAGGACCTGGCAATGATCCCTGCCCAACTGCAGAGAAAAAAGACCCAGAGCAGCTCATCCTTCCCGGTATTCATGTGCAGAGAAAGTCACATTGTTTCTGCTGCCTGGAGTGACAATTACACGCCCAGAGAGAGATGTCCCTCTGGGCTATTTATCTAGACTGACTACCCAGTAGAGAGATACAGATGCTCCCAGGAGGTTCTTTGCCTAACCTGTTGGCTGCTCATTTTGTGAGGAGCAAAATGCTGCTCTGTGGTGACCTAGGAAACAATCTTGGGTTCAGATGGAGACATGTAAGCAGTGAGAAGCTTCTCCACAGCAGACATGAGACTGCTGGTGGTCTGCTGGGGGCAAGCTGGGCACCAAGGGAACAGGAGACCTGGCTGAGCCGGAGGAGGTATGAGCAGCAGTAAAGGGGCTGGAGAGACAAAGGACATGAGATGGATGGCTGACAATCTACTCCTTTTCCCCATTGTAGGAGCTCAATACCTTGCGCAGCCAGTGTGGGCGGCTCTATGGGTATGACTGGATCAGCATCCCCTTGGTCTACACTCAGGTGAGAAGGGATCCCCCCAACCTACTGATCCATGCCAGAAGAGATCACTCCCATTTACACCCAGACCTCACCCACGCACAGACTGTGCTAGTGCAAGGTGCCCTTGGGCTCCTTACAGAATATGCTGAGTTCAAAGGGACCTTCAAAGGCCATCTAATGCAAACCCCTGCACTGAGTAGGGACATCCTAAACTAGATCAGGTTGCTCAGAGCCTCAGCAAGCCTGGCCTTAAATTTCATCTCCAGCTATGGGACCTCCACCACTTCTCTGGACAACCTGAGCCAGTGTCTCACCACCTTCATGGATTAGAACTTCTTCCTAACATCTCATCTAACCCTGCCCTGCTCTGGTTTCAAACCATTGTCCTTCTTTCTATTGCTGCATGTCCATACAGTCATCCCCATTTCTGTAACTCAGACACAGCCACCTCAACAGAAACACACACTGCCAAGGGATAACTAAGCCAAGTGTGAGCCACACAGATAAACATGGATCTCCTCACTACACCAGTTTCTTCTGACTCAGCAGAGACAAGACGGGTCCCTCAGCAAAGCTCTGATGGAGTTTTGCCACCCACGTAAGAAAAAGCTGTGTGCCAGCCCTCAGCTGCTTAATAGCAAAGCCAGACAGACACTTGGGCACCAACCTGCTCTCCTTGTCTCACACAATCCAGCTGCTCAGATACCACGGATGTGCTCTGCTGTGAAACAGGAACTGCTTCCATCCACGAGCCCTCAAGGTTAATGGGGAAACACATGGGAAACCACCCTCCTGCACAGACCAAGAGCAAAAGTGTTATCAGAGCATGTTTTTCATCCCCTCTGCACCACAAGACTCCTTTTTTTTATAGGTGCCCATCCACAGCACAAAGTTTGCCATTCCAGGCACTCTCTGTCCTGCCCATCCTTGTGCAAGGAACTGCACAGCTTGTGCCTTGTGATGCTGGGGGTTTGTTTTGAAACCCTCCCCCCACTCCAGCCTGCAACATCAAGAGACCAGCAACAGCCTTACAGCTGCTTTTCATTTGAAAAGGGGAAGTTTCCAGTCCCGTGATTAGAGAGAAAAGCACAACACTCAGCCTGAAATATGCGTAAACAAGTAGGCAAATATAAAAAAGCCCAGTGTGAGAATCAGGAAGAAACTAGTTCAGAGCTGGCAGCAAGTCCCCTTCCCTGCCTTAGGAGCAGCTGGGGGATGGAGAAAGCTTTCATGAGAGGCAAAGGCAAGAACAAAAAGAGCTCTCAGCATCCTTCACCTCAGCAGCAGGACAAGTATGCAATCATGTATCAGTTGCTAAAGCTTTACCATCCAGAACGTCACTATTATCTTTCTGTGATATCGACCAAGGTGCCATTCCTGGGACAGCATGGAATGGAATACTGTGTATGTAACAGCTAAGAGTGTATTTAAAGCTTTCTACAGTGAAAGTGCATCCTCCTGTAAAAAAAAAAAGAAAAATACACAAAAAAGCCTGTCTTTAATGAATCCAAGGCTTTCAAAAGGCTTCAGAGCCAGCAGCCTGCTGTTGTTTGGGAGGTTCGGGGGGTAGAAGTGAAGAGAGATGCTGGGAAAGCAAGTGGGGAACTCCACACTCCTCTGATGTGTCCCCTGGCATCTTTCCCAGGTGGTGACAGTGGCTGTTTACAGCTTCTTCTTGGCCTGTCTGATCGGGCGGCAGTTCCTGGATCCAGCAAAAGCATATCCTGGCCATGAACTAGATCTCTTTGTGCCAGTCTTCACATTTTTACAGTTCTTCTTCTATGCTGGCTGGTTAAAGGTAAGTCCAAAAAAAAAAAACATCTGAAGCTGCAATCTGACCCAGCCAAGGTGTCTTTTTTTTCCATAATGACTGCTCACCAGGGACCCAGCTGTGTTCTCTCATCTATGGGCAATGTACCAGGAGCCAGCAGGCAACAGGGGAGCCCAGAGGGGCTGAGGGTGTTGCCACAACCTTCTCGGTTTCTTAGTGTCCTACCCTAGAGTGCTGCTAATCCCAGCCTTTGGTCTTGATTAATTTGGGGCAAAAACAGAGGCTACACTTTACTAGTGTCTCCAAGCCTCTACCTTTAACTCATCTTTTCTTGGGAGGAACAGTTTTGCTCTGAACTGAGGGGACATCATGCTTAACTCTGTCCCACAGGCCTTCTCCCTGCAGGGAAAGGAGCAGGTATGACCACAATGACCTTTGTTGTGCTGCTCTCCACATGCAGGTAGCTGAGCAACTCATCAACCCTTTTGGGGAGGATGACGATGACTTTGAAACAAACTGGCTCATCGACAGGAACCTGCAGGTAAAATGAAGGCAGGATACCGTGCAGTGACACAACATTTTTGCTAATATTAAGCTTTTTCCTGTATCTAAAACTCCACCTTCTGCCCTTGCTAACACTGAGCCATCCTGTCCCAGGGAGGATAATGCTTTCTAGACTCCTTCAGCATCAATGTCCTTCCAATTAATCATAGAATTGTAGAGTTGGAAGGACCCTTCCAAGGCCACCTAGTCCAACCCCTTGCAATGAGCAGGGACATCTTGCACTAGATCAGATTGCTCAGAGCCTCATCAAGCCTGGCTTTGAATGTCTCCAGGGATGAGGCCTCCACCACCTCTCTGGGCAACCTGTGAGAATTGTGTGATCAAATCTCTCTGACTGAAAAACAACCCAAGAGCCAGGAAACCACAAAGCAAACCCAGCCACCTGCCTCTCTTCTGTGCTACATTGTTTCCTCCTGCTCTGAACCACTTAGTCCTCACATATTATTGCTGCTCATTGTGTGTGACACTTCTGCTGTCCCCTGCAGGTGTCCCTTATGGCAGTGGATGAGATGCATCAGGATTTACCCATTCTGGAGAAGGATCTGTACTGGAATGAACCTGATCCCCAGCCACCCTACACAGCAGCCACTGCTGAGTACAAGCGTCCATCATTCCTGGGCTCAACTTTTGATATCAGGTGAGTGAAGGGGGCCAGAACAGTTCAGGATCAGGTTAGAAGAGACCCTGTAAGACCATCTAGTCCCTAGTGAGAAGGGACATCTTGCACTAGATCAGGTATGCCCAGAACCTCATCAATGCCTTCATTTTCAATATTATACTTGAAGAGTAAGAGCAAACAGTAAAATCTTTCTCCTTAGCTCTGAATATCTTAATCCATGATACCTTAACGCTCATCCAACATCAGCCAAGATAAAGGAACCCTCTGCTCCCTCCACTCCGCCCTGGGAATCCCTATTGTGGAGGGCCTAATACACAGGTAATAGCAATATAGGAAGCAAAGGCTCATCACAGGCAGCAGAAACCTCTCCATCAGAAGCCACCTTCTTTTGTGCGCATCTAACAGCCCATCTTCCCTCTCCCCCAGCATGCAGAAAGAAGAGATGGAATTCCAGCCCCTGGAACAAATCAAAGAAAATGAGGAGGCAAACCACTCCACACCTTTACTGGGACACCTGGGCCGCCTCCTGGGTGTCCAGTCACCGAGCTTCTCCAGGTCCTCTTCTCGGATGAACCTGCTGCGCAGGCGAGGAGATCCCACATCCCCCTTCTCCCATTATACCTACCAAGACGTGGGCAAGCCTGGAAGCCCCTGCAGCATCAATCAGCCAAGGGGAGACTCCAACTCACAGGAGCAGTGGGACAGCGAAGACAGAAAGATGAGGGAGTTTGATGCCTTCATGTCCACTCCGTTTTATGAAAGACCTGGTTTCTACAGTGCTCCTCAGACACCCATCAGCTCTATCCCCATGATCTTCCCTTCTAGACGTCCGGGCCGCAAGAAGCCTCCTGCTCTCTCCAGCATCGCTGCGTGTTCCACTTCTCTTCGGGATGTGATTGCCAACACCTCACCTTCCAGAGTCAGTGATACATATAAAAGCCAGAGCTCCCTTGGATCAGGGGCAAAGGAAACATTTATTTGGCCCACAGATCGAAGTAAAGGTCCTGATTCACTGTGCTTAACAGTGGAAGAAGAGAAGAGCAACTCAGACAGTCAAAGCAGAGAAGCTGCCACCACAGGGAGCCCAGGAGCACAGTCCACAGCATCTGACAGCCCTAAATTCCCCTTCCTAGCAGAGTCCCCTGACCATGAGAAGCAGGGAAGCTTCAAGAGTCTGAAGAGCTTGAAAGCTTCCCACCCACCTTGGCTAGTGCTGGAGAACACAGCAGTCACCCCCAGTTCAGAGCATTCAAGTGCCTTTCACACTCCCAGTAACAAAACCCCTGGAGGCAGCACCTCCTTCTGCTTCTCATTCACTCCAGTAACATCTCCTGTGCTGCAGAGATCCCACATGGCCAGCACAGGCCCTGATGCTCACAGTCTCAGTTTAGAAGATGCAGCCAGTGCTCCAGACCAGCATCCAGCAGAGGTTTCCAGGCCCACAAGAGATTCTGGTAATGGAAACACAAATGCTCCTCCTCCAAAAGAGCGAAAGCGAGCAGAGAGTCCCTCTCCCAATGACTCTGGCATCTCTCTGGCTGAAGGTGACTTTGTGGGGCTGATGGAGGTGATCATGGAGAGCAATGAAAGCACGTGTGAGGAGCAGATAGATCAGTACAGCTAGAGTTCACACAGTGAACACAGTGAAATAGCTGCCATGTTAGTGATGTTGCAGTATCTGGCCACACTGGCACTTACTTGAAGACCAACGTGGCCAAACCTCCTACAGGTGGACCTTCAACCCAGCCTTGGCTAAAGCCAGCCCCACTGACAGATTACTGCTGGCTTTGGGTACAGCAGCTGGGACAACTTCAGTGTTGCAATAACCAAACAGAACCCTCCCCTCACTTTTTTTGTTTGTAGTAAAAGAACAAACAAACCTTGGAGCATTAGGTATTGCATCAGAGGAGTACCTCACAGCCTGAAGAATCTGAAGTGCACACGCAGCACAAAACAGAATAACTACCCCTCCTTGTCACAAAAAGAACTGAGACTTGAACTTCATATAGTCACAAGATCCATCACAAGAACAGCACAACTGACAAGATATTCCAGGAAAAGGGACAGAAGAAAGACATGTGTGACACAGACCCACAGTGCCACCAGAAACCAGCATTTCCCAGTAGTGGAAAAAAAGGGTTAAGGCAGGACAAGTGTCCTTTAGGATAGCCACAGGCAGTGGTATTTGCCCAGCACATTGCTTACACATCTCACCTCTGGTTTGGAGAGTGCTCAAAGAAGTCATCCAGGTGGCAGCAGATACCAGAGCTATGAGTTTTTACTATTATCTTTAAGAGAATAAAAACATGGCTTAAGTCCAGCACAACCTGTTTTGTTTCCTCATTTCAGTTTTGCAACAGTAGGAATTTAGGGAAACCACAAGTTTTTCTACTTCTTCAATCATCAGAAACAGCTGCTAAAATGAAACACAAGGAGGCACATGACAAGTCTGACTACCACATACTTCCATTTGCCTTCATATCAACTTCTTCAGAGCAGAGCTGCTCTATCTAGGCAGATGTCACCACCACACACTGCAACTCCTGATACAGCACCTGACTCATTTCAGCCACAGCTCTGAAGTCTTTTTGGTACACTTTCCTCCACATGCAAATAGAGTGGCATTAAACAGGAATGATGCCTAGTGTAGAACTAGCTTTCTTCAGTAGCTTCATCTAAATTCACAGGGACCACTCAAGACACCCCAAGCCTTCCTTTCCACACTCACTGCAGCAACAGCTTCAGTGGTAAAGGCATTTAAAACAACTCAAGTCACAGAGTAATTTCTAACTGGATTGGAAAAATAAAGTTATTTTAATAAAACACTGAGCAAGTACAACCTGATCCCTTTAATGTACTCCTTCAACCATGCCCAACTTGGAGGCTGACACAACACAGCACAATCCTGAAAGTTCAGGCCTCTCACTCTTGAGAGAAACAGGAAAAAAAATCCCAATTTGAACCAAGTCACTTTATTGGATGGAGGACAATACACAAAACACAAGAGAAAATAGGGGTGAGATTTGGTACAGAGTAGAAGAACTGTTTATCTAAATATAGCTGAAGATGCATGCATGGCTGGACAGTAAAGTAGGAGTCCCACTGAAACCCACAGGGTGGCTCCTGGCAAGACTTCAGCTCTCATTGTCACTCTCCCCAAGGGTGTGCTTGTCAAAGAGGTACTCTGCCATCCCGTATTTTGGTGCCCCCATCTTCCGCAGGTTGGTCACATGGTCACCCAGCTGTTTGATGGCTTTCACCTGCTCATCCAGGTAGTGTGTCTCAATGAAGTCACACAGCTGAAAGGGAGACAAGGGAGTTTACATTTAAGGCCCAGACAGAGCTTATTCCACAGCAGCACATGAAAGCCTTCTAGTTCCTCCTCTCTACAGAAAGAGGATATACAGCAATTTTTGACCCCACAGATGATGTCCAAGAGGAAAAAGCCTGCAGCTTTACCTCATCAATGCCATAAAACAAGACCAGAACAAGGCAGGCACAGCAATGCAATGTCAGCTCAGGAAACCTCCCCTGTTCCTCATTACAGAGAAGAACAGGGAAGTTTCTGAACAAATTTAGAAAGTCCTACACTTCAGGACTTTAAAGATCACGAGGATTCACAGATGTAGAATACATAAGTTATTTTGTTTCGTTTGCAAGAAGTCCCTCTGATGCAAGATGCTTCCAAGGGTACTTTGATCAGCTGCTATTCTCTTCCTGATACTAAGCCTCAATCCAGCTTTGCCAGTACCTTCCACTTGTGAAGAAACTCATATATTTAGAGGTCTTCTGAAGTGCCAAGGATTTTAAGTGACTGGTGAAGCTTTATGACAGCCTTACAAGCAGACATGAATTTAAAGATTTCATCCTTTACAGAAACAAGCCTTACTCATAGAACTTCATTTTTTCTCTTCAAAATGCTGTCCACGTGAGTGCCCTGTTCCCAGAAGGGTTTGAAACCACTGTTCTATAATGCAGGCCCCAGAACCCTAGCACACTACAACTGGTTGTCCTGGAAAAAGATGGCAGTAATCCTACCAGAGGGCTAAGTAAGGTACAGGCTGAAACCAAGGCCCTTCTCCTTCAGAAAGGTGACACTACCAGCTCACGCTTTGTTCATCTTGAAGGATGGCGAGGACACACAGCTCACCCCTAAACCCACACAGTTAGACATAACCCCCCCCCTCATTCCACAGCCACGTCTTCAGCTTCACAATCTACTTACATGTGGGTCGTTCTTCTCAGTTGCCAGTTTGTGCAGTTCTAACAGTGACTGGTTCACATTTTTCTCGAGGTGCAGGGCGCACTCCATTGCAGTCAGTCCATTCTCCCAATCATCACGATCTGGTTTCTGGAAGGGGAAAGAACATAACCATTTTTTTTAAGCACCCACAGACCATTAGAGTGCACGAAGTCCCAGACATGTACCCATTATTTAGCCTCCATGTTGGTACTGAGCTCTCCTGTTAGAATCCATTGTCTTAAACATCTGCCAGTGCAAGAAGGCAACAGGTACAGCCTCAGAAATGAAGCAGTTAAGGCATAAGCAAGTCCAGTTTTCAGCTTAGAACTGCCTAGTACATTCTGCTTGCCGTTTTCCATTCAACTGTCCCTACAATATTGCATACTTTTTGCTAAAATAATCCAATTAAAATTACTTAAAGAAATGTGTTTAAAGACCTTTTAGTGAGTAATTAGAAATCTGATTTCCTGTTCTCATGGCAAGCAGGTCAAGAGTTCTCTCCTATGAAGCAGTGAACAACTGCCACTAAATGTAATGGTAGATCAATCGGCTGTCTTCTAGTTACCCTCACCCCACAGCAAATCACCTAGGTCTAGGCTGCCTTTTCTTATACAGGAAGTTCTTACTAATCGATGAGCTCAAATTACCACACTTTCGGGCAGGGTGCCACAAACATCAGAGCAATACACAAACAAAGCCATACATTTATCTACTCTCAGGTACAGCACCCTCTGGGAGAGAATTCAGAGGGAAATTCATCCCCTTCCAAGCTGGAAACAAGACATGTTTATTAGGCAGGACCTCACCTTGATGTCCTGCAAGAAGATGCGTCCACCCCTCTGGTTCTGGAGCTTCATCAGTTTCTCAGCATGCTCACGTTCCTCATGGGACTGATGCAGGAAATACTTGGCAAAGTTTTTCAGAGCCACATCGTCCCGATCGAAATAGTAGGACTGAAAAAGAGAAAAAAAAAAATCATATGTTTAAAACTACAGGCCTTACTCTAGCAACCACACAAAGCCAAGCCCGTAACATGACTTCAGATGTCACTCTTATTCAAGATGAGGCCAGCAGTACCACTGGCAACAATGCACTGTGGTGAAAGTCCTTTCATATCATATTAAATTATCCCGCTGAAGATTAATCTTTAACCAGTATCTCTACCATGATCACAAATAAGTGGTAATAATGATCGGTTCTGAATATCAAAAAACCACAAATGCATCTTCTGAGCACCATTAAAATGACTAAACCACAAATGTGAAAAGCTTTTAAGGAGAAATCTTACTGCTCCCTTTGTTTGCCTGAGCTTGTTTACAATAGTCACAAGTCAAGGTTCTGACTTGCAACATCAGTTTGGGGGATCGGGGGGGNGGGGGGGAAGCTGGGGGAGCCAAGAACTTTAATGTACTTCTGGCAATGAAGCTCCTGTACCTTCCCAGGTTTAGGTACACTTCTTACTTGTAGGGAAAAAAAACTCAAAAAGACAAAACTTGAACTAAAATACATTTTCAGGAGCAAATACGAGGTCAACCTTTTGTGAAAGGCCTAAAAAACTAAAAGCAGTTGGAAGCCATGACAAAGATCGTTTGCTCTGAGCAATGGGAAGCTTTGTATTAATGGCTCGTTGTCTACCAAACTACTACTGAATTTCCACTTTTTAACCAGCATCTTGAAGGTGTTCTAAAACCACTGGTGCTTGTGTACCACCATCATAACGACATTCAGCTCGTAGCTGAGGTTCAGACCACCACACAGAAGCAAGCAGTGAAGTTCTACACCTGAATACCACGACTTACTACAGGGTCACGACAAAGACTCAAGTTTCACGAGCGTCTCAAGCAGCAAGATTGCTACACAGAGGTCAGAGCTGCTGTTTGGACCCAAGTTACCTATCCCAGCTATGGCTGAAATGGGATTTTCATGCCAAGTCAGGCATGCAAGCACAGCCAAGGAAACTACGGTTTATTAGCAAATCAACTTAAAGAAAAACCCATAAACAAAAAGCTTTGCCTCGAGAGACAAGAAGGCGTGTGGGAAAGGTGCCAATCGCTCCTGCCATCCAGCCCAGCCCCAAGGGCAGAGCCTGGAAGCTGCTGAGCTGTGCTGATAACCAGTCCGCCAAGGGCAACAACGGACGGCCAGCAGCGGTTGACTGGAGTTCACCGCCCAGATAAAGGCAAAGGCAAACACCTCGAGAAAACAAGAGGCCTCGCTGCCCCCCAGGGGAAGGGTGAGAACGCCTCAAAGGCGGGGGGAGGGGAGGAGAGGAAGAGCAGGGCTGTGCCTGCAGGCACCGCCCGACACTCGAGGACAACCCCCCCCTTTTCTCCAGCCAGGACCACTCCACAGCGTGAATCCCTCGTGTCCACCCCCCTAGACCTGCGAGGACAACTAGCCCCACATGTAACTAAACCCCCCCCCCACACACACAGAAGGTACGACCCTCCTTCCCCTTTCTCACAAGGGCCCAAACACGGGACAGGACGGACCCCTCTTGGAGGGAAGACCGTTCTGAGGTAGGGGGGAAAAGAGGGAGTCCAGACCCCTCTCTTAGGAGAAGTCGCCCGGGGGGGAAACTGAAGCCCCCCCCGGCCCTCAGCAAGGCCTAGCCCCCGCAACCCCCCCTCGCAGCCTTCCCAGGTAGGCCGGAAGCGCCTTCCCTTCACCACCACTAGGACCTAAGCTTATCCCCACACACACAGACCGAGAACCGAGCCCCTGAGCTGTGCCCCGCTCACCATGCTGAGGTACACGTAGGAGGCGTAGAGCTCCAGGTTGATCTGGCGGTTGATGGCGGCTTCGCAGTCCTGGTGGTAGTTCTGGCGCACTTGGGAAGGAGGCGCTGCCATGGCTCTTGGTTAAGTGAGTCGTTGGCTTCGACAGCTGCTGCGTGTGGTGGTAGTAGCGGGGGTTGGTTGTGGTGGTGGTGGTGGTGGGGCACGGCGGGGCCCGAGCGCGGCCGGTTCCGTCCAAGCACTGTTGACGCAGGAACCCGCTTCGCTCTGCCTCGCCGACGAGCTCTAACCCGCTCCCGCCCCGCGTCGCCCGTTTTATACCGACGCATGCGTCACCGCGCGCGCCGCTCCGCCCCCTCCTCCCCTCGCGCGCTTCTGCTGGCCCAGCGTGACTCAGCACCTCCCCCGCCGCGCGCCGCTCGGCCCCCCTCACCACAGGCGGGGCCTGCCCTCACAGCAGCGCCTGCTCGCACAATGCTGTAAAAATACCCCTAAAAAAATTGGAAAAAAAAGAAAGAAAACAATGAAAAGAAGTAGAAAATCCTTGCTTAGCGCGCCATGAGGCAGAGGAGCGGGAAAGCGCAGCCCAATAGTAGCAAAGGTGTTAAGAGGGCATGGACTCCCCTCCCTCCCCCGCCGTGGTGGTGTTTTGTTATGGTCTATGTGCGTTCAGTTCTGGAGCCCTCAACACAAGAAGGACATTGAGCTGTTGGAGCGGGTCCAGAGGAGGCCACCAAGATGGTCAAAGGGCTGGAGCAACTGCCTTCTGAAGACAGGCTGAAAGAGTTGGGGTTGTTCAGCCTGGAGAAGGCTCAGGGGGACCTTATAGTAACTACTCAATACCAGGCGATCCTATAAAAAGGCAGGGGAAGGACTTTTTAATATGATATTGCATGGGAGGACCAGAAACAACGGATGTAAATTGGAAGGGGGTAGATTTAGACTCGACATAAGAAGGAAATTCTTTACAATGAGGGTGGTGAAACACTGGAAGAGGTTGCCCAGAGAGGCTGTGGATGCCCCCTCTCTGGAGGTGTTTAAGGCCAGGCTGGACAAGGCACTGAGCAGCCTGATGTAGTGGGAGGTGTCCCTGCTTTTGGCAGGGGGGTTGGAACTCGATGATCTTTAAGGTCCCTTCCAACCCAAACTATTCTATGATTCTGTGGGGGGGGGGAAAGGTGCTGGATGTTGGCAGTAGAGATTAATAAAGTTACCCGGTCTGAGTTTCCAAAAGAAAACTTAAAATTTCCAGCAGAAGGCCAGCTGAGGGGATGTCACCTGAAGGGGCCCTCCAGAAAGTCTGGGGTAGGACTTTATTTAATAGGGTCCAGGATGGCAGGGCTAGGAGTAATGGGGTCAGATTGGAAGAGGGGGATATTTAGGCTGGATAGAAGAAAGAATTTCTTTCTTGTGAGGGTGGTGAGACACTGGGACATGTTGCCCAGAGAGGTTGTGGATGCCACCTCCCTGAAGTATTGAAGGCCAGGCTGGATGAGACATTGAGCAGCCTGGTCCAGTGGGAGATGTCCCTGCCTATGGCAGGGGAACTGAAACTCAATGATCTTTAAGGTCCCCTCCAACCCAAACCATTCTATGATTTTCTGTGATTCTATCTTCCCCTTCTGCTCTGTCGTGGTGAGGCCACATCTGGAGGACTGGGCTCAGTTTGGGCCCCATTCAAGAGTCCCAACCCCTCCAGTTCAAGAAAGACAGGGAGAGAGTCCAGCAATGAGCTACAAAGATGATAAATGGACTGGAGTATCTCTTTTCTTTGGGAAGGCTGAGACCCAAGTCTCTTTAGCCCTGGAGAGACTGAAAAGGGATCATCAGTGCTTATCAGTACCCAAAGGGCAAGTGTCAGGGGGCATCCACAACCTCTCTGGGCAACCTCTTCCAGTGTTTCACTACACTCACTGTCTTTCCATTACATCTCCTATTAAAAAGTCCTACCCCAGCCTTTCTGTAGCCCCCTTCAGGTATTGAGAAGTTACTATGAGGTCCCCCCTGAGCCTTCCCTTCCAGCCACAGCTGATCTATGATTTCTTGTTTTCAAATGCTTGATTTGCTTGATGGTGAGGTTAGGATAGAAGTCCAGAGTCAGCTCAAACCTAATGCCACATAATTAATCAGTAATTGAGGAATCAAAGGTCAGATAGGAAAAACTGGGTCTTCTGATAATGAAATGATTATTTCAGCTGCTTTTAGCATTGCCGATAGCCATTCAAGTTTGTACTGTAACTTTTTGTTCATTAAACACTGGATTATTTTGCTTTCTGTTTTTCAAAATTCTAAACATACTACATGTGCAGCCTTGAGGGCTAGAAATGTCCTTCTTGAACTCAGATCATCCCATACCACGGGGTTCCCAAAATCTTGGCTTTTACTAAGCCGATGTTAATGTTGAAATGAATCAGAAAGATTACAATTTACCGAGCCTGTAAGCAAGCTCGGATTAAATCCGTTTTCCTCTAACTATTTGTGTTCTAAAAAGTTGTATTTGTTCTTTGAACCTTCCTGATAACCTGTGATTTCCCGTGTGTGACTGCAGAGGTGCCTGTGTGTCTGGGAAGGGCAGCACAGGGCTTGTATCAGCACAACAGCACTTTTCAAGGCACTCTGAACGCCTGGCTTATTTTATTTGACTGGTTTTCTGCTGCTCCTGACGGTTAACCATCAAAAGTAATTAAGATCTATAAGTTAACCTGGGTCATACCTATCGCTTCAGCAGGCTGCCAAGTACATTTGATATCTCACCTCCCCTCCCACACAAATGCTTATGTAAAAAGAAAAAAAAAGAGAGAGAAAAAAAGTGCTAACTGCTGGAATTGCCCTGGTGGCTTCATACTAGAGGCTTTTTTTCATCTCAAACAAACCTTGTGTTGGGATGAAGAGATTTGCTAAAAATTAGGAGTATTACAGAATCCTAGAGTTGGAGGAGCCCTTCCAAGGCCGAGTCCAGGTCCCTGCAGTGAGCAAGGACGTCCTGCACTAGATGGGGTTGCTCAGAGCCTCAGCAAGCCTGGACTTCAATGTCTCCAGGGATGGGGCAAACTGTTTGCCACCCTGGGCAAACTGAGCCAGTGTCTCACCACCCTCACTGTCAATAACTTCTTTCTGATGTTTCATCTAAGCCTGCCCTCCTCTAGTTTCAAACCATTGTCCCTCATCCTGTCACTCCATTCCCTGGCAAACAGCCTCTCCCCAGCTTTCTTGTTGCCCCTTCAGGTACTGGTTGGTAAGGTGTCCCCCTGAAGCACAGACTCATGCAGTACTCTATACTGGCAGTTCATTCGGATTAAATGTCATAATTCCCACAAAACTAACCCTGAACCATTTCCTTTATCTTCCCTTTTCATGCTCTCTTTCCTCTTAACCTTTTCACCTGTGACTGACAGAGGCACGTTTGGAGCTCTGAAAAGAAATCTGCCCAGCAGCTTGTAAACTACAAACTCTTGCTGTTTATTATTTTTTTCCCAATTTTCATTTCATTTTTTCACGGCACAGTCTGTAAACAATTGAAAGAGAAGTCCATTAATAACAGAAGTATTTTCTCTCTAGTTCGAACAGTCTGTGCCACACATGGCTCAATGTCAGGAAGATTAGGGAAGTCCTACATGCAAATTGCACAATGCACATTGTCCCTGATGGCAGCAGGTTCACATGGTGAGAACAGGACATGCTGGGTTGTACAACCATGAGTCACCATATCTCAGTGACCAACACAAAGTGCATATTATTAGAGTTTAACTTTAGCTCTACCCTGATTGTACAACCAACTCTTAACTACCGTCCTATTTTGGTTTTATTTTGGCTTTGCACCGGTTTTAATTTCATCCTTGTGTTAAGTCATGTCTTCCTCCCTGAAGAATGCATTTAAAAACATTCTTGGGAAGAACCAGAGAGGTGGATGAGGTCCCCTCCCTTGGAGACATTCAAGGCCAGGCTTGCTGAGGCTCTGAGCAACCTGATGTAGTGCAGGATGTCCCTGCTCACTGCAGGGGGTTGGACTTGATGGCCTTGGAAGGGCCCTTCCAGCTCTATGATTCTGTAAGAAACCTGCTAACACCATTAACATATCCAGGCTGGACATCCCATCAAAATGACATTTCACATTTTGTATTTATAAGCTCGTTTTTCACACCTGACAATGCTTCACGCACTATTTTCTATTATTTTCAGTAGCTAAAAGTTGCATTTCTGAACATCGTTCCTCAAAATATTTGAATTACAGAGGGGATCCTGGACTTTATAGAATCATAGAATCATAGAATAGTTTGGGTTGGAAGGGACCTTAAAGATCATCGAGTTCAACCCCCCTGCCATAGGCAGGGACACCTCCCACTAGACCAGGCTGCCCAGTGCCCTGTCCAGCCTGGCCTTGAACACCTCCAGGGATGGAGGGGGCATCCACAGCCTCTCTGGGCAACCATTGCAAATCCCATTAAGATGATGGCGTATGGAGGAAAAAGAGCATGATAATCCAAATTACTCCTTTCAGTTGACTTTTCCACACCAACAGCCATCCAGGGACTGACTCACCCTCTCAGCAGAGCTCCCTCCCTGTTACTTTGAATTCACAACAGTTCTCAGCTGCTTTTTGGTCTGAACCAGAGGCGGCTTCACACTGCCCCAAGGCAAAAGCCAATGCATTGTCTGCCCATACAGGCTTCCAATTGTTGAAGACAATCTCCATTTGCCCTCGAAAAAGATCTCATCAGAAACAATAGCCTGAGTTCTCTCGTTGTTTACAGCTTTGTGATTATACACAGAGGGGAACATCAGCCAGTTTAGGGACTGGAATGCCGAGCTTCTTCATGTGACAGCTGGAGAAGACAATTGCAAAATCAGGGCTTCTCCGATCAAGGTCTCCATTTATATTCAGAAGATGAATAAGTCGGGGTGGACCTAAAGGCAGAAAAATCCCCCAAGATTGTGCACACTGTGTGTGCTTGTACAAACGTGCATTTGTGTGTCTGTCTGAGGAAGAAAGGAACCCCAGCCTGGGCAAGTGGTAATTTAGCTGTTAGTTTGTGAGCCTGGAGGGGATTGTTAGGAGGGCATGACATTTGCTTACAGCAAGTTTGTGCTGACTGGGCCCATGCAGCAAAAGCCTTTGACAGTGACAAAGACTTTTGGATAGGGTGAAGGGCCTCCATGACCTCTCTGGGTAACTTGGGCCAGCGTCTCACCACTTTCACCGGGAAAAACTTTCTCATGTCTCATCTAACCCTGCCTTGCTCTAGTTTCAAACCATTGCCCCTCATCCTGTCTCTTCATTCTCTGCCAATCTTCCCCAAATGATGGCTGTGATCTTACAGTGGACTGAAAACAGAAAACATGACTTTTAAACAGTGAACAATATTTACACAAAGTGAATTCCGAGCATGTAAGAAAACAGAAGCTTGATATTTTTTCTTTTTTTTTTTTTTTTGCTGATGCAGTCCTTGAGCAAAAAAAAACCAGAGCATGTGACTTGGACAAACAGCTGGACCTTCAACCAGAGAGGCCTGCCTCGGTGAGAGAACAGAGGTCACTGCAGTTGGACAAGCTGAAGTATTCAGGAACTATGTTTCATCTATCATCTTTAGAAACGGTTCCTCTCTAGCTTTAAAATGATTCCTTTTTGCTGTGCTGATTAAGAATAATAACAAATTAGTCAAAAAACAACAAGTTTTGCAAGAGAGAGCATTGAATATGCTTCAAATATTAGGTCAACAAAAATACAGTAACCTCTTTTTTTTTCCCAAAGCTCAAAGTCCTGCAAATAAGATAAACTGTGCATCCAGACAAATATTTGTTATGGGGAACTTCCACTCAGCACACAAACTCCACTGTAACTCAGCTCACAGGCTTCATGTAAACACAAAAGCAACCCTCAGCTTGGCTCCAGGCTTGGTCACACGTCTGGAAATTTGATCCTCATCTCAGCTAGTGAGTTTTCAAAGCCCTTTACTAAAAACATCTGTGCCCTGCTTGTTCCCTAAAAAATATCCGAAAAATGGCATCATGATTAAAGGCAGACTCCTCCTCTGGTTCATCGGGCAAAAAACTTCAGTTTTTTAAAGTAATTTCCTTTAAGTGCCCGTATTTCTACATGTGGGAAACCCAGGTTTTTCTCTGTGTGCTTTATGGCACGGAATGCAAATGGCTGGGTTACTCAGAACTGCCAGTTCCTGGAAAAACGGTCCCGAGACAGAAAGACAAAGGATATTTGAGAAGGAAAATTTGCTGCAGAGACAACTGAGCACTGTTCTGCTACAGGAAAAAAAGTCCCAAAAATTAAATAATCTGTAAAAGTTTACTACAGGATTTTGTTACACAAGTAACATTTTAAACAGATAAAAATTTAAAGTTGTAACGCAGATTTTTTTTTTTTCCCTCTCCCTGGGACATTTTTGCATACGTCCAGTTGAAAGAAACTACCCCAGGAGATTTCAATTCCTTTTTATTTTGATTTTTTCGTCTTTGACATGCCTCTAAAAATGTGCTTAAAGGCAAGAGCGTGAGCAATGTCAATAATACAGTAATTCTGCCTCCCTGGCATGTCCAGAAGCAGAATTTTGTGATATATACCCCATTTAACCTAATTTCAAGCCTGATTTGGGTGACTGAAAAGCTGTAGCTCTGATCCCAGTGACAGCTTGTGTACTAGGAAGACACTGTAACTTTGAGAAGCCAGATTTGCCAAGTTGGGGAAGTCACAATGTTGACATTCCACCACAGACCACAGCCCAGCATTCCCCACACTGTCATCATCCTCCCAGACTGCAATACCACTTCCTCCCCCCCTTCAGATTTACAAAATCTCAAAAGTCTGGAGATTCCCAGTCCCCATTTGTACTCACCTTTTCCCTCAAATACTGAAAAGGTGGAAAAAAAACACCCTGCACTTACAGAACCACCCATCTCAGGTCAACAACTGTGGGAACTTTCTCAATACAGCAAAAAAATCACCTCCTTCCTGTTATGAATTTCCTTGCATGTATCAAAGCTTTCATGAACAATCAGGCAGCTTTCATTCCGAGTAGGACACCCAGGCCAAACAGCCTTTTTTAAAGAGGAGGTTCCATTTGGGAATTTGTCAGAGAAATAAAGTTTAAATAGATGTTTTTTGTCTCAGGTTGCCAGCCAAGGCCATCAGGATGCAGAACAAGCACCCATGGTAGAGTTGTGAAGCCTTCACGTGGGACATGGGGACCTCACCTGCTCCCAGCATAGTGCCACATCGTGCAGAAGCTTTAACAAACAGAAGTAAGTGGTGGAAATCACTGAGAAGAAAGAGGATGGGGGTGATGTAAGGCAGCAATACAGCAGATCTGGGGTGGAACCACACATCTCTTTCAAAGCTTCCCTGTCCTATAAAGTGGGCTATCCAACTAGCAACCCATGCACATACTTGTAATTATTTCTCACCCCCGAGGTGCCATTTCAACAGGCTGTGTGGCACTGAGTTTGAGCAGGCATTAAACAGCCTCTGAGAGTAGGTGGTGTTTGCTTTCATATTCAGCTAGGCAGGCAAATTCTCTCAAGCATAATGAGAAGAAATGAGCTTTTATAGGGAACTGGCGGTTACAACATCAGCTCAGGGGAAATGCACCAGCCTGATAAAGCACCAGCGCTACCACATCAACAAGCAGTGGCCCATGTCATGATCTCTCCCAGGCAGGACAGGCTGATGGGGCAGCCACCTCCCAACTTCTGCTGTTGAGCAGGTCTCTCCAGGAACTCATTTCATGGCTTATTTAGAGGAAGTGGTGAGATTAGATCAGCTTAGAAAAACTGGAGGGATTTTCTCTATGGAGGTGAAGCAGAGGTTGGTGAGGGCAAGCAGAAAGCAGAGGGGGTTTTCTGAGAGTCTGTGTTTAAAAGCTGGTTCCTGTAAAAGGACACTAAAACCACCCATGGAATTTTATGCAGGTGAGATGCAACCACAGCTATACAGGCTCCACACACACCCCACCTGCACACCTTTCCTGCTGGGTGTTATTTCCTCCTAAACCACATCCAGCAAATCAAGGGACTCCAGTTGGATCAGAGTGGACAACTAGTGTTGATGAACAGGATATCTGACCTCACAAAGTCACCTCTGGATGAGCTGGAGATAGCTTCTTCCATAAGCCAACGGCAGCTGGTGGGGAACAATCCACTGCTGCTTTCCCAGTGCTTTCTGCCCAGCATGCTGAACAAATTGGGCAAAAGGATGGCCAAGACCTTAAAACATGGTTTCTTTTCTAAATTTAATCCATCACAGCATTTGTGTTGATAAAAAGCCATAGAACTGGACAGAGAGAAATAAAATGGCTCTACTAGGGCAAGAGTTGACCTTGATCTTCATGTATAGGATTGGATATGAGGAACCACACATAAGTTGTCACCTCCAACTCAGCAGATGTTAGACCATTTCTACAGATAGCAACATTTCAGCAACCACTAAAACAGCCAGAGAACAGGCCACCCACTCTCTGCAGTCACTGAGATAGCATGGAAGGGTGATAGAAAAACTGCACAAACTCCTCAGCAATCACATCTGGCAGTTTCAGACCACAGCACTGCTGTGGAGCAGAGTGTGAAAAATCCTTAAACCCAGTCAGACCATTGGCCTCTTAAAGCATGAGCTAGCATTGCCCTGTATATTCAGTCAGCCTGCTGGGGAGATACTCCCACTAAAAGCTGTTACAAGTCTCGTGCAGCAGCAGATGAGGCATCCTGGAAGGCTCTCTGACTTCTCTAGGCAAGCAACCAGTTTTATGTCAAATTTTAGTCAGACAGAGGATTCTCCGCCGGGTCTAAGGAATCAGTCCCTCCCCTCAGTTGCCCCAGGTTATGAGCAAGCTTGCTCAGTCATGCATGGCCATACTGTCCAAAACCTGCCTGAATAAGCACTGATGACCAAGACTGAAACCAGTCAAATCAGGAACTTTCCAGTCTAGTGAAAAAAAAGACAAATATTTCTACTCTGCACTTATTTAGATGGACTCCTTGAAGTTTGTTCTGATGCTCTTGGTGCCTCTGAAAGCCATGTCACAGGACAGCAGTAGGCTTAGAGTAAAGCTACACTTAAACTATGCAGCTGAAACACTCCCACACCTTGAGGCTTGCAAAAAGGGGGCTGGAATTTCTCACACACAAAAATATATGAATATAGATGCATTCACAGAGTTGGAAGGGACCTTCAGAGGTCATCTAGTCCAATTGCCTTCAGGAGGCAGGGACATATAATCATAGAATCATCGAATAGTTTGGGTTGGAAGGGACCTTAAAGATCATCGTATTCCAACCCCCCTGCCATGGGCAGGGACACCTCCCATTACATCAGGCTGCTCAGTGCCTTGTCCAGCCTGGCCTTAAACACCTCCAGAGAGGGGGCATCCACAAACTCTCTGGGCAACCTGTTCCAGTGCTTCACCACCCTCACTGTAAAGAATTTCTTTCTTATGCCAAGTCTGGATCTACCCCCTTCCAATTTACATCCATTGTTTCTGGTCCTCCCATCACATATCTTATTAAAAAGTCCTTCCCCTGCCTTTCTGTAGGACCCCCTCAGGTACTGAGAAGTTACTATAAGGTCCCCCCTGAGCCTTCTCCAGGCTGAACAACCCCAACTCCTTCAGCCTGTCTTCATAGGGCAGTAGCTCCAGCCCTTTGACTATCTTGGTGGCCTCCTCTGGACCTGCTCCAACAGCTCAATGTCCTTCTTGTGGTGTTGTAAGCTCCAGAACTGGACATCCTGCACTAGATCAGGTTGCTCAGAGCCTCAGCAAGCCTGGTCTTGAACGTCTGCAGAGATGGCATCTACACCTCCTCTCTGGGAAGCCCAGGCCTGTGCCTCTCCACCCTCGTGGGGAAGAACTTCTTCCTAATGTCTCATCAAACCCTGCTCTGCTCTAGTTTCAAACCACTGCCCCTCATCCTGTGGCTACAGACCCCATCAAAGAGTCTTCAGTGACCCTTCAGGCACTGTGAGGCCTCCCTGCAGTCTCCTCTTCTCCAGGCTGAACAGCCCCAGCTCTCTCAGCCTGTCTTCATCATCCCACCCAGATCACTGGTGTCATGATTGCACCTGAACACCTTCACAAGCTAAATTAAAGTTCTCAGTGTGTGGGGGGGGAGCAAGGCAGAAAAAAAGCAATAAAAAAGGAGGCAACCAGAGCCTTGGTCTCAGGGATAAGCGAGACACCAAGCAGTGTTAGGGCCTTCAGCTCACAGGGCAGATGGAGACAAGACAACACATCAAGGAGGCAGCTCCTCATGAGGCAGTTCCTCATGCTGAAAGGGAAAAGCCATAATACCTCAATTTTTTCCAGAACAAGATGCTAAATGAAGCCCAAAAGGGAAGAGCCTGTAATGATTTACAAAGCGTGTCTCCAGTCAGGAGATGTGGATTGAGCAAGAGTCTGACATCAGCTAAAACAACAACATGATGGAGGGAGTGCCTCAGATGCTAAACCATGTGGCTGTTACTTAGGTCACCGTGGAAAACAGAATTTCTGACTGTGAGGGAAAATTATCCAGAATTGCAGCCTGGTTACTTCATCCAGGAAACTCTGTCAGTAAAGTTTAGGACTGGCTCAGCATGACCACACAAAAAATTAGTCCAGACTTTTACTGGAAATTTCAACTGACTGCATCCCCAACCACAGTGAAGGCCATCTGATATCAGCAATTTCTGCTTCTTCCCCAGAGAAGCTGCTGTGTCCAGGTCCTTGCTCACCTCACTTTCAGAAGCAAGGGACAAACTAATTTGCCACCAAACCTTGTGCTTATTTGCTCTTGTCATGCCCCCCTTTGATAGGTCAGATCCACCAACAAGGAAGAGACCCTGTTAAAAAACAATGAAGACCCCACCTGGAGTTACTGTGTCCAGCTCTGGAGCCCTCAGTAGAAAAAGGACATGGTGCTGTTGCAGAGGGATCAGAGGAGGCCACAGGGATGACCTCTCTGCTGGAAGAAGTCTGAGAGAGTTGGGGCATTCAGCCTGGAGAAGAGAGAGCTCCAGGAGATCTCAGAGCTCCTCCTAGTTCCTAAAGGGGCTCCAGAAAAACTAGGAAGGAACTCTTGCTCAGGGAGGGGAGCCATGGGATGAGGGGAAACAGTTTTCAACCGAAAGAGGGAAGATTTAGATCAGATCTCAGGAGGAAATTCTTGACTGTGAGGGGGTTGAGCTCCTGCCCCAGGCTGCACAGAGAAGCTGTGGCTGCCCCATCCCTAGAGGGGTTCAAGGCCAGGTTGGACAGGGCTTGGATCAACCTGGGCTGGTGGGAGGTGTCCCAGGACAGAGAAGTTAGAACTCAATAATTCTTAATGTCCCTTCCAACCCAAACTATTCTATGGTTTTATGATTCTATAAATTTTTGGGTCAAAGTTATCCAGAGGAAACATAACTGCCCAGCAATTATGACAGGTTCAGACAGTAAAGAGGTGCTACTTCCTGACCCTGCTGCTGTGCTATAGAGTTAGGGCAGCACATGAATTCTTGCACAAGATCTCCACCATTTCTCTATAGTTTATTTGCCCAGCAGCTTCCTCATTAAGAAAAGTCTGTGTTTACTCTCTGCTTTCTTCACCTTTTCCTGTACTTTGGAGACACTAGAGTCCACCTCCCTCCCTGTAAATATGAACATTTCAAGAGAAACGGGTGGACCACTTGTGGTAAAGAACATCCTCTTCCAGTGTCTTCTACTGAAAAATCTTTTCATCACCAACTAAGTCCTGCCTGCAAGGCATCCCACACTTCCTCTCGTTGGAAGTATTCAACACCTTCTTGCTCTGCTCTAGGGGCCAGAAAAGCAGCTGGATCCAGTAGTGGCTCAGGAGAGGAGAAAGGAACACTTCCCAACCTACTTCACCCAGATTGGCCCCACAGTCACATAAACAGCAACACATCTGAGTGGTAACAAAGCTGACAAGCTAAGAACAGGCTGGAAGTAAGACAGACTGGAATGGAAGAAGGATGAGGACTGGGAATTGGTGTTTCTACAGCCACATCCAGCCTAAGAAACACCAGAGGCTGAGGAAGGGAAAGTGATGTGACACCACCATTACTTTAGAGAAACTGGAAACTTTCTTTTTTTGTGCTAAGTCCTTCAGAAACCCCCTCTCCCAGACACTTAGACGCCTGTCTCCATATCACCCCCAACCACAGTAAGACTGATCTTGTTTTGTCTTTAGTTGTTTCTGCTTTTATCTTATGTGAGACTATCAGGATTGAGCAACAGCACCTACAGAAAGCCACTGAGCCCTAAAGGCTAGGAACTGGGAAGCAGACAGAATCTCTTCCCAACCACCACATGATCTTTCCTCATCTTCCTTCTTGAGGATGAGATAGCATTTTGTTTCTCAGCCATGTGTTTCACCCAACATCTATATTAACCAACCAAGAAAGGAACAATTCATCTGCAAATTAAAAAAAAAAAACAAACAAAAAACAAACACACAATCACCTCAAAAAAACTTACAGATTGTCCTTGCACTATTCCACGAGTTGGGAGATATGTGAAAGATTTAAATGATTTTTTTTAAATTTAATTTTAGCTTTCATTTCAGAGCTCAGTTGTCCTGTGAAGAACCTTGTCCTTCACAACTCTTTCTAGGAAGATTTCAGAAACTTTGTTACTGTTTCCATCTTGCATTATAGTAATCACAGTGAGAAGTTAGTAAATCAGGGATCCCAGTACCCCTCTTTCTCCTCTCATTTCAACCCCTTCCCCTCAATACACAGAGATTTAAGAGAATTTAGGGGAGGGAGGAAGGAGAAAACTGCCAGCAATGCCTTCTGGTATCACTACCATTTGCACAACTAACACACCTGCCTAATCCTGTCATCGTAAAGCAAGAAAAGCTCAATTTTCCTATAAGTACTTTCCACTTTGTTGGGCTTCATATACATTAGCTCTGCTTCCTCAAGCAGTACAGTCCTGTCAGAACTCATCTGCTTCTGCTTCCCTTCAGCAGAACCCATCACAAGTGACAGTTCTGCCTCCTCCGACTGCTGAAGGCTGGCTCCAAATATCAGGGCATTCCCCTGCTCTCCAGCCTCTTACCCAGAGCTCCTCTGTTTCCCACTGATGGGTGAAAAGCTGGCCATGAGCCAACAGTGTGTGCTCACAGCCCAGGTGGCCAACCCTGTCCCGGGACACATCAAAAGAGCCAAGGTCTGCAGGTGGAGAGAGGTGACTCTGCCTCTGCTCTGGTAAGACTCCACCTGGAGTTACTGTGTCCAGCTCTGAAGCCCTCAGCACAAGGACATGGAGCTGTTGCAGATGGGCCAGATGAGGCCACCAAGATGGAGCCCCTCTGCTGTGAGGGGAGGCTTGCAGAGCTGGGGTATTTACCTGGAGTATTGTGTCCAGTTCTGGAGTCCTCAACACAAGAAGGACACTGAGGGATTGGAGCGGGTACAGAGGAGGCCACCAAGATGGTCAAAGGGCTGGAGCAATTGCCCTACGAAGACAGGCTGAAGGAGTTGGGGTTGTTCAGCCTGGAGAAGAGAAGACTCAGGGGGGACCTCATAGTAACTTCTCAGTACCTGAGGGGGTCCTACAGAAAGGCAGGGGAAGGACTTTTTAATAAGATATGTGATGGGAGGACCAGAAACAATGGATGTAAATTGGAAGGGGGTAGATCCAGACTTGGCATAAGAAAGAAATTCTTTACAGTGAGGGTGGTGAAGCACTGGAACAGGTTGCCCAGAGAGTTTGTGGATGCCCCCTCTCTGGAGGTGCTCAAGACCAGGCTGGACAAGGCACTGAGCAGCCTGATCTAGTGGGAGGTGTCCCTGCTTATGGCAGGGGGTCGGAACTTGATGATCTTTAAGGTCCCTTCCAACTCAAAATATTCTATGATTCAGCCTGGAGAAGAGAAGGCTGTGGGGACTCTCAGTGCCTGAAGGGGCTACAGGAAAGCTGAGGAGGGGCTGTTTGCCAGGACATGCAGTTTTGAAAGGGCAGTGGTTTGAAACTAGAGCTGGGCAGGGTTAGATGAGACATGAGGAAGAAGCTCTTCCCCATGAGGGTGGTGAGACACTTGGAACGGGTTGGCCAGAGAGGTGGTGGAGGCCCCAGCCCTGGAGACATTCAAGGCCAGGCTTGCTGAGGCTCTGAGCAACCTGGTCTAGTGCAGGATGTTCCTGCTTATTGCAGGGGGTTGGAGTAGATGGTCCCTTCCAAACCAATACATTCCATGATTGCATGAGAACAGCAAGCAAACACACCCCTGCAACTCATGGGTGCTTCTTTTGACTCATTTCTCACACATACAATTACTCCAGGAGTTTCCTCCTTCCTCAGGCTCAACCCCTTGGTTTTCCTGCAGCAGAGTCATCAGATTTTGTAAGTAATTTAATTTGGTACAGAGCAGGGGCAGGCAGGGCTGGGTGGCTCTGGAGAACCATGAAGAAATAAATCCAGGCAATTAGACCCTTTTGATCTCTCCCTGCTTGTGCTGTTCACACGTCTTTTGGTCAAACAGCAATTTTTAGTTTGGGCTCTTTACCTCAACTGCTTTTATCTTGTGGAAGTGGAACTCTGCTGAGGGCTGGAGTCTCCTTGTCTTCTGCTTTTCTGCACCTGCAACTGCACTTGGTAAAATCACAGAATGGTTTGGTTGGAAAAGCCCTAAAAGCCCATCCATGCCCTGGGGCAGGGACACCTCCCACCAGCCCAGTTTGCTCCAAGCCCTGTCCAGCCTGGCTTTGAAGCCCTCCAGGGATGGGGCAGCCACGTGTGGAACCCAAAAGTCCAAGATTTATAAAAAAATACTCCTAAAACACGAGGGTGCCGTCAATGGTTTCTCCTACACTAGAGGCCTAAACTGAGCAGTGCAGCAGCTCCCAGGAAAACACCAAAGGAAATCGGTTCTTTTGAGGCCTAGAGACTCCTCACGTTCAGACAAGCTGTGCCAACAGCACAAACCGCACCCACAGTCATTAAAATCCATTTATGCACTTACTTATTCTAATTAAATCTTACTTAAGCAACTAATTGCTCTCCACAAGAACCAGAAGCCGGCTTGCTGCCACCCCTTCACCCGGGGTCATGAGGGGCCAGGCCGGGCAAGCGGAAACCACCCAGGCCCCGTGTCTTGTTACCAGCCCCGCCACCGTGTCCGGCCTCCGGGTATGTCGGAGAAAGCCCGGGGCTCGGCCCGGGGCTCAGAGGAAGGACCGAAAAGCGATAACGCTCCGGTGGGGCCCTCGGTGTCCGCTGCCTGCCTTGCCGAGACAGACGCTGGGGGGCGCCTGGCCCTGCAGTGACGCGCTACGTGCGGCGGGGGGCGCTGCGCCAATCACTGAGCCGCAGGGCCCAACATGGCGGCCACCGCCCCGAAGCATGCTGGGAGTTGTAGTCCTTAGCGCTGTGCCTCACAGGTAATGCTGAAGGGGCCCGTGAGGAGCTTTCAGCGGTGTGGTGGATCATAGAATCATAGAATAGTTTGGGTTGGAAGGGACCTTAAAGATCATCTAGCTCCAACCCCCCTGCCATGGAGAGTGACACCTCCCACTAGATTTGGTTGCTCAGTACCTTATCCAGCCTGGCCTTAAACACCTCCAGGGAGGGGGCATCCACAGCCTCTCTGGGCAACCTCTTCCAGTATTTCACCACCCTCACGGCTATGCTGTCGTCTAGCCGGGGTTAAATCCCACTCTCCACCGTCACTTGGCCGCCTGCAGGGTATATTCCCGCCACCTCCCCGGTGTTCGTCCTGCCGTTACCGGGCGATCATTGTCGCGGAGGGATGACGTCATACGGCGCCGCGCACTCAAGCGTTTCCGGCGTTATGGAGGGCGTGCTGCGGCCTCACTGACCTCCCCGCGGCGGGGGAGAGTCAGTGAAGGGCATCGAGGGACAATGGATTGAAACTAGAGTAGGGCAGGTTTAGATGAGTTCTTCCCCACGAGGGTGGTGACACACTGGTACAGGTTGTCCAGAGAGGTGGGAGAGGCCTCATCGCTGGAGACATTGAAGGCCAGGCTTGCTGAGGCTCTGAGCAACCTCATCTAGTGCAGGATGGCCCTGCTCACTGCAGGGGGTTGGACTACATGTTCTTTCGAGAACCATTCCAACCCAACACATTCTATGATTCTATTCAGGCCAGGCTGGACAAGGCACTGAGCAACCTGGTCTAGTGGGAGGTGTCCCTGCCTATGGCAGGGGGATTGGAACTAGATGATCTCTAAGGTCCCTTCCAACCCAAACTATTCTATGATTCTGTGATTCTGTAATTCCAAGGAAAAGGCTGAGCCCTTTGATTCTTCTTCTGCAATGTAGATGAGATGAAGTGTCCTACTGGTGTGTTTAGTCTCCTGCCCTGTCTTTAATTTCCCATAGTTGTGACCCCTCTACACTCTCCTGCTTTCCACCTTCTATCAGGGCAAATAAAACAAGTTGTTGGGCACAGGCCCCAGTGCACTACACAAGTGTATCTCAACAAAGAATCTTAGATTTGGCAATGCCTGAAAGGCCACCTAGTCCAAACCC
>VZTY01028640.1:0-15945 GCA_013400935.1 Turnix velox | reverse complement strand
CAAGGTGGAACACAGGAGTTTCCACAGAAAATAAGAAAAAAAAAATCACAGTAAGAGTGACAGAACAGTGGCACTAGCTGTCCAGAGAGGTTTTGGAGTCTCCTTCTCTGGAGACATTCAAAACCCTCCTGGACATATTCCTGTGTGACCTGGTCTGGGTGTTCCTGCTCTGGCAGGGGGGGTTGGACTAGATGATCTCTCAAGGTCCTTTCCAATCCCTGACATTCTGTGATTCTGTGAGCGCTTTTGTGACTACCACATTATTACTCCCTGAGACAGCTGGTTTAGCAGTACTTTGAACTTACTGACAGTGAAAGAACACATGTACACATCCCTTTTCTGTAGCAGTCATAGGCTAGTATGTCCAAAGAAGTGATGGCCCCTGCTTAGAATCATAGAATAGTTTGAATTGAAAGGGACTTAAAGACCATTTAGTTCCAACCCCCCCAGCCATAGGCAGGGAGACCAGGTTGCTCAGTGCTTTGTCCAGCCTGGCCTTAAACAGCTCCATAGAGGGGACATCCACAACCTCTCTGGGCAACCCGTTCCAGTGTCTCACCACCCACACAGAAAAAAATTTCTCTCCAGCCTAAGTCTCCCCTCTTCCAATTTGCATCCATTAATCCTAGTCCTGCCATCCTGTACCCTACAAAAAAGTGGGGTATTTAGCTGACTTTATTATTGTGACCACCTGCAGGAGACAAACACAATAGGGAACAAGGTGCTAAATTCCCATAAATATTTTTATTATTTCCATCTATACCTATGAGTTCCATCCAAATGATAAGAACTCCTCAGTTCCTCATGTTGGTTGGTTCAGAGAAGAGGGAATAATGAACCACTTCCCCTCTTCCCACAGGCTGTGTGCTGGCAGTGTTGGAAGGTGAATGTAGTGAGGTTGGGGACTGGGGAACAACTGCTCTCCACAACACGCTTGCCAGGTACCGGCAGGGATCCAGGTGGGCATTTGTGCCAAGTGGAAAGCCTTGCAGAGAGGGAATGCTGCTTCTGGCATGAGCTGAGTATGTGTTGGCCACATGGTTAGGAAGGGGCAGATGCTCAGGGCATTTTTCAACCTTTGCTGGCTCTCCCAAATTTCCGGCAGCTGTTATTGATATTTGAATAATGCAACTCGCGTGCTCCACTTGGACTCAGCCAAGCTGTCTCCTCCGATTTCCCCTGTGAGAACTCCTAAGCTCTGTGCTACTTAACTGCCATGTTCAGCCTCTGCTAAAGTCATTACAGGGCTGAGAGCATGGCTACCATTTCCTGGGCACTGATTAGAGCAGACTTGGGGATGCTCTAACATCTGTTAGCAGGAGGCTCAAACTCACTGTTCCCTCCCCCAGCCCAGATACAACGTCTGGTGAGATTGTCTGGTGAGATTATCTGGTGAGATGCCATCCTCAGTCCTTACCAAAGAGGACAGTTTGCATGAGAGGAATAAACTGAACAGAAAATAAGCTCTGTAAAGTGCAACCCTTCCCAATATTGTTTCTACTAGGAAAAACTTCATTTCTGATTCCTTTCATAGCAAAATACCAGGAAAGGTTGTAGATGGACAGAGGAAAGGACATAAAATCATTAAATTGTCTTGGTTGGGAGGGGCCTTTCAGATCATCTGGTCTAACCATCAACCTAACTCTAACAAGAACCATCCCTAAACCCTGTCTCTAAGCTTTATATAGAGTCATAGAAGCATAGAATAGTTTGAGTTGGAAGGAACCTTCAAGATTATTTAGTTCCAACCCCTACCATAGTGGCAGGGATACCTCCCACTAGATCAGGTTGCTCAGTGCCTTGTCCAGCCTGGCCTTAAATTCCTTTAGAGAGAGGACATCCACAACCTCTCTGGGCAACCTGTTCCAGTGTTTCACCACTCTCACCAGAAAGAACTTCTTTGTTATATCTAGCCTGAATCTCCCCTCTTCCAATTTATATCCATTATTCCTACCCCTCCCATAAATATCTGCAGAGAAGTGTGTGGCTTCATCCTCAAAAAAACAGGCTGAAATTCCAGGTCACTCAGAATATATTTTGTTTATATTTGGTAAAAAGATGGAAGCATGAGTACCTGGTACTGCACCTGAGTGGGAACTGGGTTTC
The DNA here is from genome assembly GCA_013400935.1 of Turnix velox. Lineage (NCBI taxonomy): Eukaryota > Metazoa > Chordata > Aves > Charadriiformes > Turnicidae > Turnix > Turnix velox. The sequence continues at coordinate 13,839 of VZTY01028640.1, read as the reverse complement.
CTAGTCTTCAGTGTTTTTAAAAATTTTAGAAAAAAATAATTTAGAAGTAGGAGGAAATTGTAAATGGAAAAATCTAAAGCAACTGAGCTTCTCATGCTTTATCACTTAAGATCCTCATTTCAATCAATTTGAAAATACTGACAGTCTATTAGACCAGGAAATGAAACTTCTTGGCAAACAAGATGTTTGCTAATTTGAGTATTTAGTGTGAGTCAGAAATGTGTGGAGGGAAATATACTGAAACTAACCCCTTCTTGTGAACTGTTTCAGGTTGCATAACTGACATTTGCCAATTAAAAAAAAATGTTACATCGAAAAGTTTCTGAACATATACAAAAGAAAAAGAATTAGAGATTATTGCAAACACTTTCCCACACAGTATTAAAGGCCATTGGTCAGATCATCACAATGGTTGGTGGGATGAATGTCTGCTTTTCTCTGTGCCTAATTGTGAGATAATTATGTTCATTTATGAACTTGCATATTTCCATATCATTTACTTGATCACAGAGCTGTCCCATTTCTTTCTCTTTCCTGCTTTGAGCTGCTTGGTGAGAGCAAGGTGATGAAAAAATCCATCTCTTTGAAATGCGAGTATATCATCTAGAAATCAGTAAAAAAGTCATGTTTCCCTTGTAACGTTTTCACACCCACATGTATTCAAAACTCTTAGAAATTTTCTTTTGGCATATCGAAAGAACACTACAAAGTGAAAATTATGGCTATAAAATTAGACTTAGTTGTGGTGTTCAAGAATCTACAAAGTAGTTTAATTTAAATTATTCACAATTGTCTGTTTTTCTTCCTGCTGAAAAATAGCATGTCACAAGTTCTTAGGATTTCCTTTGAGTGATGCTAAAAAGCCTTGCATATTACTTATTTTGCTCAGTGCACTTTTGAACTGAAGCATTTAATGTTTGAAAATAAGCACTAAATATATCATAGTTAATTGGAGAAAAAGAAAGATTTTGGGGAAGAGTGTGAGCTTCTTGCAGCAGCTTAAAAGGTACAGTGGATGTGATTATATTGTCTTGATTTTTTGAGACTCAGGTTGAATTCTAATTGCATGAAATGAGCAAGATAAGAGTTACAGGAACTACTGAGACAAAATAACAGCAGCAAGTGTCTAAGTAATGTAGAGAATAGATAATCCTTCTTAACTAGTCTCTTTTTGTAGTAGGTCCTTCAAGGATTTAAATGGTAACAGTGCAAAAAGATGTGGATCTTGTAAATTTTCTTTATCATGGCATCTAAGCAGTGTCTAAACACAAATTCACAAGGATTTGAGTGGGCAATAAGGAGTCAAGGACATAATTTATTAAAGACTGAGTATCTTTTTTGAGAGATTCTAGTTATTTTTTGGGTCCAGGCAGCAATGTATCAGTGATGATTCAAGGTGTGGAAGGCCATATGGCTGTCAGGGAAACAGATCTCTGTAAAGAAATGGATATCCTTTTGGGGTGTCTTCAGTCATAGCTTTCAGTTCTGTAATTGTGAAATGATAACACCAAAAGAAATCATAGAATCATAGAATTGGAAGGGACCTTCAAGCATCATCTAGTCCAATCCCCCTACAGTGAACAGGGACATCCTGCACTAGATCAGGTTGCTCAGAGGCTCAGCAAGCCTGGCCTTGGAAATCTTCAGAGATGGGACCTCCACCACCTCTCTGGGCAACCTGTTCCAGTGACTCACCACCCTCATGGGGAAGAACTTTTTTCCTAATGTCTAATCTAAACCTGAAAATAGGAGGACAAAAATAGCAGACATCTTACTCTTCTGGAAGCTTCTGGAGACATTTTAGTGACAGTGCCTCTAAAATAAAAACTCTGTGTTCCCACTTATCCCATATTGTCATATGTAAATCAAGAGGGGGAGAAACTCTGTGGTGTTCTCCATCTGACAACGCATCTACTTGAAAATGACAAACTGATCATGTTTTAAAACAAAAGCAAATGGAGATATCACATTGAGCATTTCTGCAGTACTTTGTGGAGACAGGATTGTTGAGATGAATCAATGTGGGAAAAGGAGAATGATCTGGAGTTACAGCTTCAGGACTTCAGAGGTGGTGGCTGAGTGATGGTCTCAAAGTTGAGTGTGCTATGTCCTGACTGTGATGAGCATCCCACTGAAGGTGACATGGGTGTAGGTAGACTTGTTCTCATTCATTTTACAGTGTTTGTGCTCTATTATCAGGCCATGTGGAAGCTTTTATCCAAATTTTTGGTCCAATAATCATCTTGATATTCTAGCACCAAATGATACAGATGGAGAGCATCTGTGCCCTGGCCAGGTCTTCCTTCCAAGCTCTCCCAATCTTAAAGTAATTTTAAGTCCTGCATTGTGGTAGCTATGGGATTTCAGAGTTCCCTTACTCAGAATGCCTTTAGATCAAATTTCTTCTGCACAGGGGGACAGTGGTGTGAGTGTGACATAAAAAGCATCCCAAGTCAAAGACAGATAATGAAGCAAGAGAATACTGTTGAGAGTTAAAGCTGTCTTAGACTTTCAGCTCCAAATGTGGTTTCTTTGTGGAGTTATTTCCAGTAAATGACACATGGTGGGTGGTAGGTTGTGTATTCAGCTCCCCAATTAGTTGTCTTTGCATGAGCTCCACTTTTATCAAATTAAATAGAACAAAACTCAAGACAGATGCTACCTACTGATCAGAATACTGTGGCACATATGCCACGTGAATGCTGTCACAAAACCAGGGAGACAGAATAATCCAGACCAAGGTTTTGTTACAGTTAGAGTGAAAAATTATATTGATCCAAGTTCCAGCACCACTTGTCCTCTCTTACAGAAGTGGTCAGAGCCTTAAAGCATTCAGAGCAAATTTCTGAGTATCTTCAAAGTCCTTGCAGTTGTTCCAAGGACTCTTGGTGATTAGAATATTCCATCTTGGCACAACCCTGCTCATTGTATTTCCATCATCAAGAAATTTGCTGTGAAGAAAAAGGAGATAGGAAATAGGAATTACTCTGGACAAATGAGTAGTGAGAAATGTGACAAGGATTATTCTCCATCTCAGAATTCAACATCTTTTTAGCATGCAGCAAGGTTGATGTAGTGTGCCCTGAATGCATGCACTAGTATTCCTCATTTCACTATGATTTTGTAAGTCCATAGACCTTCTGTGAATGTGTAAAGGGATAATCTGAGCCCACACAGCTGGGAGTTTCTGCTATGGAGGAATCTGTGCATGTACCTGTCCCTAGTTTAATTGATCTCCTTTTTTTTTCCCTCATGAGTGGCTAAAATGCCAGGACAGAATGGTCAGGGTATTGCTAGTGAGTTAACTTTACAAATAAGTTTCAAATCAGTTTCAAACTTTTTTTTAAAAAAAAATCCATTCATTTAAAAAAAACAGTAGAATCTTCTGTAAAACTAGTTTCAATAAAATAGTTGAAGCATCCATCTCCCTGTCTGCACAGATTCCCCTTTGCATTGTGTATACATATGCAAACTGTTTAAACCACCCATTATGTCAAGGATGTGGAATTGAAAGAGAAGTGTGAAGACTGTTTCTCCCATATGTTGAGAAAAAATATGCAGCAGGCAGTAAAGAATCTGGTAACAGGAAGAGTATTTGAAGTTATGTTACAAGGTAAAGGACAAGACTGTAGCTGTGAAAATAAACTAAAACATAGCAAGGAACTAAAATGTCCTTTACTAGACAAAGCAGTAGTGATACCATTGAGTTTTGAAGCATGGTGGTGAAGGAATTATAAGATTTTGGGAGCTGATTCTGCTGATGCTGGCATTAAACAAATTTCCTTCTCAACTAGCTGTGTGAAATGTAGCTCTCACCAGAAGAAAACACAGAAAATAAAGGTCGGAAAGTTAGAATTAGGAAAATGGGAGGTTGGGAAATGGAAATTAGGAGTTAGGAAAGTTTGAATTAAGAAAATGGGAAAATGCTCCTGAGAAGGAGCCAGATGTTTGCCACGGGGGATATACAGCCATGGTTCAGAATCCCCATTCCAAGCTTTAACACTGGGGAGTGGTAAATAAATGCTTGGAGAATATACTTCATTTGACATTAATAATGCAGTGCCTAAAGTATGTTGGATGTGCTTTAAATATTACATGTGAATCCCGGGCCTCTCTTGTAATAATTTTAGAAAATATCCATAATGTTGTCATTTTAACAGCAGAACAAGTTTTCTGCCCTTTTCATCTTTCTTGGTGGATTAGGAGCTGAGAAATGTGGACCTTCTCCACATAAAAATTGCATTTACTGTTGTTATTGCCTTTACAACTGTGTAAGTAACAGTCTACTTGATTTCAGGCAGTAAAGTAAATTAAGAGAGGAGGAAGACCCAAGCAAAATAAAGCTGCTCTGGAAACATTACAAGACATAAATACAGAGCAACTTTCAGTTCAAAATCCAAGCTTGGCATCAATAGTCGCAGCCCCAACCTCTTCAAGAAATCCCTGCAAACATCAGGGTTAACACCATCTATCAATCAAAATTCGAATTTATCAGAAAATAGTTTTAGACTTGGAAAAACAACATTAAGAGTGCAAGGGGATCACTGAATCATCAGTGCAAGGTTCTTGTCAACATGATTTTGACTGATTTATTTCACAATTCACAAAAAGGATTACTGTGCATGCAGATGGAAACTACCCAGTTTTGAGCAACATATAGAAGGAGAAACAAATCTGATTTACTTTTCTGCTTCCACAGTTTGCCCTAAATTAGAGAATAATTTGTGAAGGAATGTATGAAGAAGATAAAGAATTAGGGGAATTATTTTATTCACAAGGAGAAATGTGTACAATTGCAGCTAGCATCACTGGGACTTTGGAAGCATGCTTGCAAGAAAACAATTTGTTCTTTAGATATTAAAAGATACTCAGCCTGTTGCTGTCAACAATACGAGATGGGCAAGTGACACAATGCCTGCCTGAGCTAAATGCAAAGATAAAGGACAATATGGATTTCATTTTTGTTTTATTTATCTCATTCCTTTTGTATTGTGGGATGGTAAAGGTCATGGTGCAGGCTGAAGCTTTTCTTTGGTATTATTAAAGCATTGCTTAATTAAATTAATCTGGAATACATTAAAAGAACACAGTGTGGCTATCTGACACGAGCCCCTTTCCTCTCTAAACCAGGGGCAAATAGAGATTCAATCTCCTTCAGAGCTATAGAGATTATCTTCTTACTTTCTGGATATTTGGTTTACATACAGCCATACTCAGATTTATTTCTGTTTGATACAATCACCATGTTGTTTATTTGCTTAGCTACCCATACTGATAAGTGTATCTGCTCACTGCTGTGGCTGCAGAGCTGTAATCATCCCATTTCAGCAGTGCTGTGAGGGAAGAGAACACTGAACTGGGGATTAGGAGAGTGAGTTTTCATGTTTGTCCTGATACAGTGTTTTACTGCAGGCAGGTCACTTCACCTCCATTCCTTTTTTCCCTTTTTTGCTTGCTTTGACATGTTTCCAAGTGGGGATTGCCTCTTTCCCTGGGAGTCTGTGAAGCCCCTGGTGTATTTCCCCCCCCTGATGCTTGCTCTTCATCTTGCAAGAGGGGGCTGAGGGCACTGTGCTGATCTTTCTACTCTGCTGGATATCCACATGGCAATGGGAGGCTGAAAGGGTCAAGCCAGAGGCTCAAACTCCACTCAACACAAGTTTAAATCTCACTGATGGCATGTAAAAATCACAGAATCATAGAATTCTTTGGGTTGGAAGGGACCTTTTAAGATCATCTAGTTCCAACCCTAAATGGAGCCCTTTGCAACCCAGCAAGGACTGAGGAAGTGTGTGATACATCCTTTCTGCTCCATCTTGTAATCTCAAGAGCAGGGTGGGCTAATGGGGGGGTCCTTTTTACTCCTTTTTACAATCCTTTTTACTACTTTCTGCTTTATCTGCTCTGAGGATAAACAAATACACTGCACCCAGGAACTCACACTAAGAGCAGAGAAGATGCTGCAGGAAGCTATTCTGTGTGGAAGTCATAAATCACCCAAGAAATGAGTGTCACTTCCATGGTCTGTGTTATATGAGGTCTCCCTTAGATAACAAACCTTCCCAAAGAGTACTTAAAAATGGATTTCTATGGGCAAGACTGCTAAAATACAACAGTTTGCTGTGGAAGAGTGGGGGAAGAAGCTCTGTCAGGGCTCCCATATATTAGTTTTCATTCTAGGAAGGAGAGTGCACATGAAAACTGAGGGAATGGTGATGCAGGGAAGAAGAAAGTAGGAAAGAAAAAAGGAAACCACACAAAACTCGAGCTGTTAATCACATCCCTGTGTTGATAAAATATTTATGAGATCTCATTCAATTAATTAGAATAAACTATGTAACACTGCAGGAAACAAATTGAAAATTTAATAAAGTAAGTTCACTTCCAATTTCTTTTGAAGAAAGGAGCTAATTATATTTAGTTCTGTAATTATAACTTTAATTAAAATATAATGCAAAATATTTCATGAAGTGAAAAGAGTTCTCTGCTAGAAAATGGAACCTTTTAAGACAATTTGCTCCTCACACAAAAATTCATAACAATTTCAAATGAACATTTTAATACATCTGTTTCTGAAATCCTTTCAGCATTATTTTAATACAAAACCATCTTAGAAATTCTCAATGCTGTTAGTTGTTATTTAAAGCATAATGTCTTACCTTCCTGCCTTTATTCAGAAATGTTTCTTACTCTGTGCTAGGGATGTGTGTTTTCTGACTGTATTTAAACCAGAGACATATTCTTTATTTATATTTGCTAGTTGCAGCCTACAGAACCCAATTTTTATTTAGAGAATAATTTCAAAACACATTGTAAAATATATCCACAAAGCAGCTGCCTTCACCAGAGCAACAAGAGAAGAGAGAGCCTCAGGCAGAGAGATGCAGGCACAGGGAAATGTGGATCTAGCAATATAAAATGAGAACACCAACAAAATGACCTTTTGTTGATGTTTTTGATGATGATTTAATAGCTACAGAGTCTTCTAGGCTGGTGTAAAATGAATTTGTCTTTAGGACTGAAATAATAATTTTTTGAATGATTTCTAACAGTTCACCAGGGTTTCTGGGGTGAATGTGCTGGCTGTTGATTCTCAGTGTTAGTCTAAAATCCAGTTTCATTTCTCCCATGCTGTTGGATTCTGATTCAGCCAAGCTCATTCATATTTTTTTAAGATAGAAACTGTAATGAGATGTTTAAATACATTTTTGAACAAGTGTGCCATTGAGTCCTGTTCTCAGTCAAGTCATTAGGGTCCTAAACCCTTGACTTTTCTCTAGTTTCTCTAAACTGGAGAGAGATGGATTTGATGGATGGACCACTCAATGGGTAAGAAACTCAAAAGGGTTGCAGACAACAACTTGATGTCCAAGTGGCCACCAGTGAATTCCTCACCATACACTGGGAACAGTGCTGTTTAACATCTTGATTGGTGACACAGACAATAGAATTGAGTGCACCCTCAGCAAGTTTGCTGGTGACACCAAGTTATGTGGTGAAGTCAACATGCTGGAGGGAAGGAATGCCATCCAGAGGGACCTTGTTATGCTGGAGAGGTGGGCTGGAGAAGTTCAGTAAGGCCAAATGCAAGGTTCTATGTTGGGGTCAGGGCAATCCCAGGCACAGATACTGACTGTGTGGAAAATAGATTGTTTGCCAGTGTGGGACAACCTCTTCCAGCTACAGGAGAACCCTTTCTCCTTAAGGTTTCCATGCTGGGCTTTCGTCTGGCTTTTTAACAAAGCCAAAAACATGTTCTGCTGTTCTTTTCCATTAAATAGTTGAATTCCAGATAGCACACAAAAGGAGTATGTGGAAGAAACACAAAATACTGGTTACTTTATTGCTCTTATCAGTGTTAACCTGCAACAGTGGTCACTAATGACATCTAATACAGTGGTTCTGGAGAAAGAGTCACAGACTTTACTTGTCCTAGGGACATTCCTTTTGCCAGCATTTTGAACAGGACCTTTGAGCATCTTCCTGACTTTCACCCAGTGACTTTCACTCAGTGCTGTAAAGTAGCCTGTAAAGTAGCTTAACTATGGATTTTCAGTGCTAACAAAAGCTCCTTCTGTTCCTCTCCAGCAGATGAGATGTAACTAAAGTGAGTCAGTTATAGCGGTGTTAATTGAACAAAACAGGAACCCAAAATAGAACAGTTTGAAGGAAATGTTGGATTGACATATGCTGTTTTGGTACATTTGTTGAACATTATTGAGCATCTCTAGTGCAGTAATCAGAGAGTAGGAAAATATCTGGGAGTGTTTATTTGATAGAGTTTACATTACACAGCCTGCAATCCAGCCAGAGCAGTGTTTTGTGATCTTTCTGATCATGTAGTTCACTTTTTTCTCCTCTTTCCCAGGGAACTTGTTATGATCAAAAATGACCACTGGGTGACCAGAGGCTGGTGTTTCAGTCTGTCTGATGAGTGAGAAGCACAGTAGCAATGGAAGTGCTCTCAAAGAGGATTAGAAGATGGGACAGAAGGTGCAGAGTTGACTGCTGAGACTGTGATGATGTTTGTGACTTTTATCTCCTGGAATCTCCTGTTTGTTCTGCCTGGTGAGTCAGCTGGGGTGGTGACCATTCATTTTGCCCACCCTTTTTATGATGGAATTTCACCCTCTCAAAGAGAACAACTTAAAAAGCTTGCTCATGTCTAACTGTCTTAATCCTTGTTTGGTCAAACTGAGATCTCCAGTGATATTTCAGTTTCTTACACAGAACCAAAAAGCTAAAGACCTGAGAAGGAAATCAGTGAAATCACTGAAATTGGATCAGGACACACTTCAATAGGATGTTCAGTGAAGCTAAAGTAAACCAGACAAAGGCATAGGATAGACTTTGGTGTAAAAATAACATTAAAATACATTTAATTGCTGCCATATTTATACAGAAAATAAATTATTTACATGTGCTTCTTGGCTTTGATCCACTAATAAAATTACTAGACTGAAACTATCTCAGGTAAAGATCCATTTTTAAGAGAAATTGTAAAAAATCTACAAACAATGAGGTTAAAATGAAGATTTTGAGGGTTTTTTCCAGATAAGGAGAAAGACACCATCTGTTCACTTGAAATAAAATATTATTAAATAGTTTTTTTTCTTCCCAGAAATCATCCAGAAATCATCCAGTGGCCCTCATTGCTGCCTAGACTGAACTACAAGGACTCAACATGTTGAAGGGGTGGGTCAGGTGAGCATTTGCACTATTTAGTTGATCTAGAATTACTTTTTGTATCTTTGTCATGGTGAGATCAGCCCAGAATTTATACTGATTTTTTAAGTCGTCTAAGTGAATTAGGCACTTAGGTGCAGTGAGTTAAACTAGCAGAAAGTTCTGATTTATATTCTTATCTCTGCTGGTACTGTAGTACACTATAGAAACCATCAGTGGATGATGATCATTTTCTGCTGGATATTATGGTTATAGTTATGATTTGCAAAGGCAGGGATCCCTCTGAGTTGTTTGGAATCTGAACAGGAGCCATTGTGAGTGGCTCTTACCATCAATCTGCTGTAGAGCTGTTTCCTCTTTTTGTTCATCTCTCTCTGACTTGATCTGCTTTATTTAACTCTGCTGTAACCTTTATGGTATTTCTATAGAGTACCTAGAATAAATAGGTGTTAATCTCAGTGGGGGCCTTTGGACAGAATCATCTTGCAAATAAGGATTTAATCCGTAACACGCTTTACCCTATTTTTATCAATGCTTCTATGAGTCCAAGAGATCCTAATAAAAAAGGGAAACAGATTCAGTTGTCAAACAAGAGATGTGAATACTTAAATAGCTGCCTGTTCTCTTTCATATTTTTAAGACTTAAAGGTTCATGGCTTTTTTTTTTCCCCAGCTTATGTTAAATGAAAACATCTTTACTTGATATTCATCATTTTACAATGGCCATTTCATCACCTAGACAACATGAATAAAAGTTATTATTCTTAGTCATTAGTCACTCAGTCAGGGAAAAGAGAAAAATTGAGCATTTTAGAACATTTTACTTTTCTGTCATTTTAGAGTAAATGACATTCCTAAATGATGGCCAGTCAAACCTACAGAATCTATTAGTAACTTGATAATAAGTGTGAAGGGATGCTGAGACCCAAAGGAGTCTTAAAGTGGCATTTATCAGGCATGTCACATCATTGCTACTGGTAATAAAAGCATTTTTTGTTTTATGCTGCAGCATCTTTAGAGAATAATATTTTTTTGTGCTATAGCCAAAAGTGATATTGCTATATTCATCACACTGTTTGATATGAAATAGCATAAAAGCACTGGAAATTGGCTGTCATTATTTCTTTCTTCCTTTTTTTTCTTCCTAATCAAGGAGCCTACTACAATGGTGGGCATGTTTTCCTTCTTCCTGGAGTAAGTCATGCAGACACATAACAATTGTAACATTTCTCCATCAGAAGTCTAACCCTTTGTCTGTAGCACTGTCTTGAAGTTTTAGTGTCCATTCATGAAGAATATTTACACTTAAGTTATTTCACTTTCATTTTGTCTCTCTTGAAAGAAAGGTTCTGTGCATTTGATATACTCTTACAGTCTTCTCTGGCAAATCCTTCTTTGGCTGTAGTGAAGGTTCTTTGTTTGGAAGCACAGATGATGTCTCTGGTTGTTACCTTCCAAACATTAAAAATCAGAAAGTAATCAGTTGCCTGTGGAAGTGAAAAAATTATTTGGTTTTCTCTCTTTATTCAGTCTTTTAAATAAGATCATTTAAGCAAGGACTGGTCAGAAGGTGCAACAACCAAGGTCTTTCTGCTGTAGCATTCTTGTGGAAACCCTTGGGGAAGGAATAATGTGTACTGCTGAAAGCAGTTTTCTCTCCTAGCAAAGCTATTGATGATATAAGATAAAGTCTTTCTGGGGGAATTTTTGAAGCATCTCAAGTTTTTTTCAAATCTGAAAGATACAATGAGGCCAAGCTAAACTAGATGTAATCTTGGGTGGTGGCACTATGGAAAGCATCTGCTGAATTGTTCATGGCTTCAATCTATAACAATGAGAGACCCCATTCTTCCTAAAAAGTAAAAAATATCAGTAGCAGTAACAAAACATTAGAAGTGAATTGTCCCACACTCTTCACACCCAAACAAAATCAACCCACAAAATAACCTTAGAATAATCTTCTTTTCATCTGGCTTCCTTGGTAGGAAAAATATCCATCAGTTACTTTGATTGATGGGTCATCCAGTCATGGCCTTGTGTCCCCTCTACAGCTGCTGCTTATGGGATTTCCTATGGAAAGATAAGTCCAGGAGAGGCAATGGCATTGCAGAAGTTCACTTAATAGCAGAGAGGAAAAAGAGTGCATTTATCATATCAAATTCTTTCCCACTGATATTCATCATCTGCATGTAAAAATGCCATCTAATCTTCTCCCTCATAAACCTGGTGTGATGTTTTCCTTTTTTTCCTGTTGATGTTATTTTGGTTTGGATTTAAATCTGTCACTTCTGAAAACTTATGCTCTTTAAGCCCCGCTGCACTCTGAAAGTAGAAACAAATGGGATTTTGAAGGACTGGGGAAGTCAGAATACTCTTTGTTGAGGGTGTTTGTGCAGCACGATGGATTTTGTAATTATTCTTGGTGGTGGGGTTGCTCTTTGAAGCTAAATTTTGCCTTGACCACTTTTTTTTGGACAATGGAATTTGTCACATTGACTGACTTGGTTAGGATCTGGCATGTCTTGTTAATGCTCTTCAACAAAGCAGCCCACTCCTTGTCTGAAGCACACAGTCAGGCTGTTTGAACAGCTAGAGCAACCTTTACACTTCTCAGGGGCATGATGGTGCCAATATTGTGAACAACTCTCTGCACTTCCTTCACATTAATCTTATTCTGTCTTTATAATGTGCAGACATATCAGCTGACTCCGTGGTACATTCAGTCTAGTAAGAATATGATGCTATGACAACTTAATTCAGGTTTTTTAGAAGTTCAGGCAGACAGATAATAAAAAAAATAGGCATTATCATGCAGAAATGTAGAAAAAACACCCCAAATGCAGAACTGATATCCCATTAGTATGGAGAGCCACATTCAGACTGGGTGAACAGATTTCCTTTTCCTCCCTCCTTGTGTAATCATTGCTTGTTCTTTGCACAGCAGTTCAGAACTTGAAGATGAAGCAAGCTGTGCTTTCAGGTCAAATGCAACACTCACAGAGGATGATGCTAAGGAATGGTTCTAAACAAATAAACTCATTTGTAAAAACCTCTTAATTTATTGGACTCTTTGTGTGAAGCTTCTCAGCCTTCCAGAAGAGATGATATGCCTCGAATCACTGCTTGAAATATGTAGTAGTTGCAACCAACATACAGAAACCACACAGAGAAATAATAAAGAAAGAATAATTTGGGTTGGAAGGGGCTTTTAAAGTCCATCTAGTCCAACCCTTCTGCAGTAAGCAGAGACACCTTCAATTAGATCAGATCTCTCAGAGCTCTGTCCTACTTGACCTGGAATGTTTCCAGGGATGGCTCATCTACCACCTCTCTGGGCAACCTGGGCCAGTGCTTCACCACCCTCAGAGTAAAAAATTTCTTCTTTATATAGTCTAAATATCCCCTCTTTTAGTTCAAAATCATTACACCTTACCATCTTAAAAAGTCTGTCCCCATCTTTTTATAAGATTGAAAGGTAGGATTGAAAGAAAGACTGCAACAGTGTCTCTCTGGACCCTTCTCCAGGCTGAATAACCCCAGCTCTCTTCACTTGTCTCCATCCTTCTGATCACTTTATGAGACCCTTGATGAATAAACACTCCTACACCCTGCACAGACTTAATTTCTTCTGTGTTCTGCTTCTCCAATAACATTTCCTTCAGAATCTGTTTCTGGCAGGGATCAGCATGTGTGGCTTTGGGGTGACTGTTACGGCTGCCGTTTGCTGCTGGTGTCTGTTTCCCTAAGCAATCCCTACCCCTTACTCTGCTAGTATTTGCCAATTTCTTTCTGAAAAGATAATGCATACACTAGCAGACAGTTCTGCAGTAATCATGTCTCAGCAGTTGTCTTTGGTCACCAGTAATGAGAAGAAAGGCACAAGCTTGAGAAAATGCTCTAATTAGTTCCTGTAGATCAGAACACTTCTTGGCTGCAATAAGCCACGTGTCTTCACAGAGCTAATGTCATTGCACTGAAATGCGGGCTTTTTTTTGAGGAAAGGAATTGCAGTGTGTTTTAAGGGACAAATCTAGATAATTTTATTATGCAAAACAAACAAGTTGCAAGAAGCTGAGGAGAGGAAGTTCAAGGTTTGTATCCGAAAATCTCAAAATCAAATAGGCTTGTTTTTCTGTATTTGTATTAGCATGTATTTATAGCTCTTATGTAGTTTGTGATGCTCCGTGTCCTTGGATATTTTCAGATTTGGGTCTTTTATGCTGTTTGCTAAAATTCTCCTTTTGTATTTTCTGTCCTCAATTTCTTGCTTTCTGGTTTCAAACACTACTCATTGAGTTACTGGATTTGAACACAGCAAAATGACTTTTTTTTAATCTTGTTAGCATCTACATGCAAAGGCAGAGATATTTTTCAAAGAATCCATTAATTTATTCTATGAGGAAATGCTGTAACTATCTCAAGCAAAGACAACTTTTCTGTGTGATTGTGAGTGCAGTGAAAATTCATCAGCAGCAGCCACAGGTGTGTTTGCCATTTGGCAGTGGAAACACTTTGGAGGATCCAAAATGGCACTTTTTTTCTGAATTAACTGCCTCAGTTTCGATTGATGAAGGTATGTGTGTGCATTGCTGACATCCATTGCATATGTTCATCTACCATATATATAGATTTAAATACAATCATAGAATGGTT
>VZTY01028638.1:260310-300273 GCA_013400935.1 Turnix velox | reverse complement strand
CAGTGGTTTGGAACTAGAGCAGCAAGGGTTAGTTGGGACTGAGGAGACTGAGGGGTGACCTCATTCATGTTTATAAATATATAAAGGGTGAGGAGGGTGGAGCCAGGCTCTCCTAAGTGATCTCCAGTGATAGGACAAGGGGGAGTGGGTGCAAGCTGGAACACAGGAGGTTCCACAGAAATCCGAGGGTGAGAGAAGGGTGGCACAGGCTGCCCAGAGAGGGTGTAGGGTCTCCTCCTCTGGAGCCTTCCTGTTTGACCTGATCTGGGTGTTCCTGCTCCAGCAGGGGGATGGGACTAGATGATCTCTTGAGGTACCTTCCAGTCCCTGACAGTCTGTTAGTCATGAGGAAGAAGTTCTTCCACGTGATTCATTCAACTGGCATTATTTCCTAGGTCCGTTTAGGCAGTCCTAAGACCATAGTCATAGCTTAAGACAAGAATCCCCCTCTCCCTGTGCCCAGCTAACATGATGTCCAGGAGTGAGAACAATGGAAGATCTGCTCTGGGTGTTCCATTCCCCAAAATCCATATTGCCTGGGACACAGCATCAGTTATCTATTTAGTGTTGATTCCCATCCCCTCACTATCCAGCATTTCAAGGCCAAATTTAAGGCTCAAACAAAGAGCTCACACAAGTGGTGTCAATTTCACCTTCTTTAAAATCATGGCTAAAACTCTCCCAAGATTTATATGCCCCACAGCCATCTATACAGCAATGGGAAGGTCCACCTCCCCAAGGTCACTCACAGAGGGGTTACATATCCCCAGGAGAAAAGGCATCACAGGCCAAGCTACATGAAAGCTGAGGCTCTGGATGTTTCCAGCATGGAAACCACCTCCAGCTGTGTGCCACCATCCCCATCCCAAAGAGCAGCAGCGATAGGTGGAGGTGCTTAGGGCCAGATGAGGCAGGAGGCTGGATGGTCTATGAGGGTGCCCAGAGAGGTGGTGGAGGTCCCACCCCTGGAAACATCCATGGCCAGGTTTGCTGAGCAACCTCATCTAGTGCAGGATGTCCCTGTCACTGCAGGAGGTTTGACTAGATGGCCTTTGTTGAACCTTTCCAACCCTATGATTTCCCACTGAGTCTGGGGGTCTGGAAGCGTTTAAATAATTTAAAAGCAGCATTTAAAAGCCAGCCAGATAAAGTGTGGCCTTCACAAATGGATGGTGTGAAAACAGACTGTGCTGGAAAGGAAGGTGTTATTAGAGGTTTGGATGGTGGATGACAAGGTGCCCGAGGGAGAAGGATAAAGAGGTGAAGGGAGGGAGACTTTGGAAGTGGAGTTTGTGGCCGGTGCCCCCAGCAACCAGTGTGAGGGGCACCACACTGGCCCACTCCCAGTGGCCCTATGGTAGGGAAGGTGCTTCTCCTGCTCAGCCCCCTCTGTCCCCAGAGCAAGGTGGTGCCAGTGAGTGTTTCCCCAGGTTGGGTGTCACCTCGGGGTGTTCAGGGGGGATCCCATTCTCTGGGATGCAGAGATGGGTATGGAGGGTCCCAATTCCCAGCTGCCATCATGGCTGTTCTATTCTCTCGGGGCAAAACTGCCCTGAGGTGTGTGGAGATGTGAGAGGTACCAGGAGAATCTGGGCCCCAGAGCTCACCTGCAGCCCCTTTACACCAGCCCTGGAGAACCCTTGGGAGATCCTGGCTGCCAGAATCACTCGATAGTATGCACAGGTGGCTTCCAGCTGAGTTAGCAAAGCTGTAAGCAACCATCCTCAGGTAGTGCCTGCCTGTAAATCCTGGGCTCTCACACACCAGCAGGGCTCAGGCAGGGCAGCAGGCACTTGAGGCTGTGATAAAACGCAGTCTTGCTGACATTTAGAAGAGCAAAACAGGACCTTCAGCCCTTCAGAATGGAGCTCTATGCCTGAGCTGGCTGCGGAACCATAAAACACCCCTGCTTTTCCCACTGTGCCGACAGTCTGGCGGAAAAGCCCTTTTTTGGGGCAGAATTTGCAGTAAGGACAGGATTTACCACCCCCCCCTCCCCAGCTGGATCCTCTACTGAATGTTCTTTCATCATACATGTTGCCCTGCTGGGGCCCACAGTGGGTTTGAGGAACTCAATGCTCCACCTTCCCAGCCAGGGACCAGCCTGGGGGGGAACTAATGATGTGGCAGCCCTTGTTAGGGCTAAGAAGCCACTAATGAAGAGCCCAGCCCCTGCCACCCTGCAGAGCTGAGGCAGCCGCTGGGGAGATCCGGGGTATCATTTGGGGAAAGATAAGGGGGAAAAAGATGGGGGAGGGCTGGGGCAAGAGGTGGTGCAGGGATGGATTCTTACCTTTCAGCAAGTGCAGGTGAGTTCTGGAGGAACTGGGAAGGGGTTTGTCTTACTGGGTGTAGAGACAAACATTTGCTGCTGTGGGAGAGCCACTTGTTCTCTTGGTTTGAATTTGAGCAAACTTCTGCACCCTTCTGTGCCTCGGTTTCCCTTTTGGCACAAGGAGGTAGAAGCAGGGTTCCCTTTCCCTGCCAAAAGCACTCACCAGACCCCGTGGCTGTGCATGAGCACTTCAGACACATACCCTGCCTGGCAGCAGGTGTGCTTTGGAGTTAAACCTCGCTTTTTCTCTAGGCTTTGGTTTCCCCCTCCCCAGGGCCCTGGCAGTTCAGCCCTTCTGGGGCTTGTCCCGTGACTGGGCTCTGGCCTGGGAGGGAACCTGTTCTCAGAGATATGTTGTCCACCAGCCCCTGCCTGCGCTCCCTCTCTCCACTGCGGCACTGTCCTACAAAATCCTCTGCTGCAGTCAATACTGGAAAAGAAAAGAGATTAAAAAAAAAAAAAAAAAAGGCAAGCAGCAAAGCCCACAAGGCATGTGTGCAGGCAGCAGCAGCTCTGCCTGGTTAGGGATCTGCATGGGGATAACTTTGAATGATTACCCACTTTAAAGCCCTGCAGGCTGCTGGGTGCTGGTGGTGAAACTGTGCCAGGTTCCTCTCCCATCCTTCTGTTTCATCACTGGCAGTTCAGCAATGGTGAGCTGGGTGTTGTAATGGTCCATGTGAGGAACAGGCTACCCAAAACCTGTGCTGGGGCAAGTGGGGATCAGCTCATTGTGGATAAGCTCCAGAGCTGGTGGTGTTGATGTCGCCCTCAGCTCTTCTTCAGCCTGTTGGCACCCAGCCTGGGTGTCACATCCAGTGGTGCAGACACAATGCCACTGTGGGGGCCTCGGTGTGATGGTGACAGGCTGATAACAGGGCACAGAGCTGTCCCCGGGCTTGCCACAGAAGTGCTGCTCCTTGGTTTGGCTTTTCTGAGCTGGGGAGAAAGTAAACAGGAAAGAGAGGCCCATATCCCTCTGCAGGGAGGGCAGGAAGCAAGGAGCCTCGGGGATGGCCTCTAATTGTCACCACTGAGAAGCTAAGGCCATGGCAGTAGCTGCTCCTCCTCCCTGCACATCTCCTGGCTGATATTTATAGCACTCCTGTTATCAACTCCAATCAAAATCATGTGACGCTCCACTAACTTGCGCTGCAGGACTAATTAATTACCAGGGGTCAAAGGGGAAAATATAGCTCAGTTGGGAGAGCATTGCACTCCTAATCTGAGGGTCAGGGGTTTGAGTCCCCGTCCAGGCTTGTCAGAGTTGGGCTGATGGTTGGACTAGATGATCTGAAAGGTCCCTTCCAACCTAGATGACTATGACTGTGACTATGACTATCCTTTGCTTCCGGGGGGACAATGCCCAGTGATACCCGGTAGCTTAATGCTGGGGAACTGGGGGTGCAGCTCCCCCCTTCTCCCCTCCCGCTGGGTGATGGGAAAGCAGGATGGAGAAGATGGAGGTGTGCATTGGGAGGGGGCTTTTTAACCTGACACCCTCCCTGCCCCCTCAACCCCAGCACTGTGCAGCTGCTGGAGAGGCTCAGCCCTTGTGACAATGACCAGGAAAAAGCTTGGGGGGCTTGGTCTTCTCCTGGGAGACACCCTGGTGGCTTTCGGGGGTAGAGAGGGTACAGGGATAGAGGAGCCATGCTCTGAGCCAGCCTGGGAGGGTCCTTGGGCCAGGTGTTCCCAGGATGATTGCTGCTGGGGGTGGGAGGAGGGTGGTACTGGAGAGGGTAGGGGCCAGTGGGATGTGCGACTCGCAGGGGAAAGCAGAGAGTACAGAGGGAAAGTGACGGCAAAGGGGACCGGTGAGCGCTACTGGTGGCGATATAGGGGGTGGCACTGGTGTCACCTCAGGTGGAGTAGGGCAGGTAGGTGCCCCCTGAAGGGGGGGCCAGATGGTACAGAGAGCAAGTGACAGTAAAAGAGACCAGTGCGCGCTACTGGAGGCAACTGGGTGACATGGAGGGTGGCACTGGTGTCACTTCAGGGGGAGGGGGGCAGGTAGGTGCCACCTGAAGGCGAAGGATCCTTCTGTTCCCGGGGCTGGGTGATCCGGGGGCGAGGGGACCAGAGCCGTGCCCCCTCGTTCCCCATATCCCCTACCGGGGCGGGGCGGGGGATGCCCGGCACGGCCCCGCATTGGCGCAGCCCCGGCGCTGACGCGGAGGCGGTACCGGGCGCGGCGCAGAGAGGAGGATGCTGCGGGCGGGGGCCGCCGCCACCGACAGTCCCGGTGCCGGTACCGGGTGGGAGGGTAACCCTCCGCGTCCCTCCCTCTGAGCCCCTGGCGCGGCCATGGGGGCTCTGACCAGCCGGCAGAACGCAGGGGTGGAAGAAGTGGATATCCCGGCTAATTCCGTCTACAGATATCCCCCGAAATCCGGTGAGTCTCCGGGGGAAGGAGGGGAACCCAGGAGAGGGCAGAGGAAGGGAAGGGAAGGGAAAAACAGCGGGGGGGGTTCCCCGAGCCCCGGTGGTGCTTGCCGTGGGGGGAAGGAGCGAAGTGGGAGAAAAGCGGGTATGATCTTGCTCCGATTGGGGATGCCCCTGAGCACCCCAAAGTAAAACCCAAAAAATACTGGGCACCCTGGCCCCGTGTGGTGCGACAGGGATGGGGTCACCCCTGGGCCTACGGGGACCCCTTTTCCCCAACCTGGCCCCGAAACTTGGTTGAGTTGATACGACTTTAATGGTATTATTGTTGTTTTTATCGGTGGGGTGGGAAAGGCTGGAGCTCTCTCCATAGTCACTCCAGTGCTGTCTGCTGAGGAAAAGCTTGGGTTTAAATTTCCTGGAGGCTGGAATGGTAAGGATTGAAGGGGATCCTTCCTACCCATAGGGGCCCCCCAGTCTCTGCCATGGGGAGACTTCACCTTTCCCATCTCCTCTCCCTGCTTCGGTGATGTCTCTGCCTCTCTCAGCCCGGCCCTGCCTCAAACCTTCTGTGTGACCTTGGAATATCCCTCCCTCCTGTCCCTGCCTCGGTTTTTCCATACAAAAGGTCAGGCTGAGCAGGCGTTTGGGGGGAGGACATAATGCAGGGAGTGGTGACTGAGTCTAGTCCTTCAAAGCCCCCCAAATCCCAGTAGCAGCAGAGGATGCCTGGGAGCAGCGTGTGTGTGTGCGTGCACAGGGATTGCCACAGGATCCTTGCAGCAGCAGCGCTGAATATTATTAATAGGTAACTATTTTGGTAGTTAATAGGATAAGGAAAATGCTTGGATCGTTAGCGCAGTGGCAAATTACTTGCTAATTAGAAATAAAGGTCTCCTTGGGAAGAATTACAGCCAACATAAACCTTGCTTTTTGTCTTAAAAAGCTCTACTTGTCTTTTTAAAAAAAACAATCTGAGTTTCACAACTGGCTGGCACAACTGTGGTGGTGGGGGTTAACTGGGACACTGTGGGAGGGTGATTGCCAGCCCTCAGCAGCCTGTGTCCTCCTTGTTTCAAGGCCTTTGTCACCTTGATTGCAGCTGCAGTTGGACCACCTCATCCATGAGTCTGCTCTCTGCAGGGGCTGCAGCTCCCTGCATCGAAGGGTTTTGTCTTGAGGCTGGTTCTCTTTTTAGGGCTCTTGAAATCTCTGGACACCAAGGAGGGTTCCAGCCCAGTGCCCTGCTCTGAGGGAACAAGTGCACCCAAACTCATCTCAGCTGGCAGAGAACACACCAGGCTGGTACTTAACTCCCATTTTAAGGAGGAAACTGAGGCTTTCAGGTGTGATCAGTTGGACTGGGGTCTGGGCAGAGCTGGTCAGGATGATCCTGGTGCTGCCCAGAGTCCTTGGGGAGAAGGGCAGGAGCTACCCAGGTGACAAGGCCATCTGCAGTGGGACGAGGACAGGCTGGTGGCCCTGGGAGATTATGGCTGGTTTGCTTTTAATCTGAGAGAGGATTTGCCTTCAGCACTGCCGGCAGCTGAGAAGGAGGCTGGGGAGGACATGATGGGCAGTGGAGCTGGTTCCTCTGTGGTGGCAGCACTTCTCTCACCTTCAATTTGCTGTGGAAACCTGGATAAGGGGCCTGGCTTCTGGAGACAGGGCACTTAGGGGGGGTCTCAGGGGACCCCCGGGCATTTTCCCTTCTCTGCAGACATAGCTCTGGCGTGACTACAGAGGAATTGCTTGGGGTGGCAGCCCATTGGAATAGGGCACCCGTGTCTTGTCCCAGCTAAGCATCTTCCCTTCCCACCCCGGGAATCCTGTCCCCCCGAGGCAGGGTGTAAATGGGGTTGGTTAAACTGTGTTTTGAAGCAAAGGCTGGGCTTTACTGTCATAGCTCTAGACTCACGCTGGCTGGGAAAGGTGATGGGAGGGAGAGAGAGCAGGGACTGCTTTATGGAGCTGCTTTGCCTGGCCAGTGCCACAGCTGCAGGTCTGCAAGCTGGGAGGAGTCCCCAGCTGCCAGCCCACGACCCTCACCAAGACTGTCACCAGTCAGCCCTGAGACACGTAGGGGACCATTAGCAAAGAAGGAGAGTGAAGGGGGTGGTGACACTTCCAGTCCCAGGGGGGCAACCCCAGGGTGGTGGCACTGCCATGGCACAGGGAGCAGCCTCTGGGGTGCTCTTGGAGCTGTGATGGGTGATGGCTGATGCAGCAGAGCCACAGCTGGGCTTTGGCTTTGCCTCTGGCTGCTGCTGGATCTGTCTGCCCACTTTAGGCTGATGAATTAAATAATCCCTGGTGTGCCAGCTCCCTGGGTGCCACGGGATGCCCTGGGGCAGAAGCACACAGTGTCTTTTCAACCAGCTCTGGCTTCACCCAGACAGTGCCGTGCCCATCACAGTACCCGCTGCCATGGGGTGTCCCTGCACCACAGCCACCAGGACAGACACAGGCAGTGCAAAACCTGGCACTTCACTCTTCAGGAAAGTGAAAATGAGCTGTTCTATTTTAGTCACCTTGGAGAGCGGGGCTGTGACCTGCTGGAACATCTAGAATCTGATGTTTGAGAGCCAGAGCCTGCTGTACCAGAGCCCAGCCAGACCTCAGCAAGGCGGTGATGGCTCAGGGGGGACAATAGATCCTTCATGCTGTCACGGGCACAGCCACAGCACACACCAGAGTCTGTGCTCACAATGTCCTCCCTGGTCTTGGGGCATCTGGGCAAGGTGGCATCTCTGATGTTCATGGAGAAAAGGAGCTGACAGCTTCATTGGCAGGTGGTGCAGGGTATTGTCCCGTGTGGTGGTGCTGGTGTGCACTCAGGTTGTGCTTCGTTTGCAGGGAACCTGAGGCAATTTTGGTTTATTCCTACTCTATCCAGCAGCCACTCTGTTCAGCCTTCCCCACAGATCTCAAATTTAAGAGCTCATTAAAGCCTGTCTTTCCCTTGGTGATGTGTCCATCCTTGACTGGCTTTCCTTCCCCGGAGCAGGCGTTGGTTAAGGATTTATAATTAGCTGATAATAAGGTCGCTGTATCTGGAAAGGTGCTTCCTTTCACTGCCACCAGCACTCCGTAGGGTTGGCAGCTCCTGTGATGCCCCAGGCTGTCCCATGCCTAGCAGAGCATGGCTAGACTCAAGAAGGATTTCATGGAAAACTTTTTAGAGGAATGAACATGAGTCCAGTGCAGCCCTGCCAGCTGCCACCAAACCCTGGCTGAAGCCACCTCCACCAGCCTGTGCTCCATTTTCCAGCTTTCCCCACCAAGTGCTGGGAAGCTTTTCTGCAGGTTTAAATATCCTTTTTTCCTGCAGCTCCTGCTCTCAGCCTGAGTTGGTGCCAGGAAAAGCGCCAAATGGCCCTGTTTTTCCCAGCAGCTCTGAAGGCACTTTGCTCTTGAGGTGTTTTGTTTTTTTTCCCCTTTCACGTGTCTGCATCCTTCTCTGGGGAGCTGCCTATAAATTATGTACGTGGAAAATGGGACCAGAAAGTAGCAGGCATCAATAATTGATGGTCGACTTTTCCTACCAGGCACGCTGCATCCAGGCATCCCTGTGCCTCAGGGACGTGGGGTGAAGCTGGCTAGACCCCTGCTTACTCCTCCTGCCCCACCATTAGACCCCCTCTCCCCTGGGCTGTGGCCTTGGCTTTGGTTTTTAAATGCAATATTAAGACCTGATGCAGCCCTAGGACTGCTGGAAGCTGACTGCAAGCTCTGCCTTTGGTCCCCACAAGCAGAGCTGCAGCCCAGGCTTGAGTTCCTTCGACCTGGGCACCCCTAAGGTTTAGTTTTGGGGTGTCTCTGGGCTGTGTGCGGATGTCTCTGTGCTGTTTGGTTTGGGAGTTGCAGGGTGTCATGTCCATCCATTGCCTCTCCTTACTTTCTGGTGCTTCTGCTCACCCCTTATGAACCTTGTTCACCTCCTTTCCCTTCTCCTACCTCTAAGGAGAAATTCCCACTTTCCCCTGGATCTTATGTAAAAGGGCAGGCTGGGAGGCAAATCTCTTCTTCTGGTCAAGAAGTGCCTGACTTGGGGGCTACTCCCAGGCTGGGGGACAGGACACAAAGAAGAAGGTTATTGCCCAACCTTCATTTGGAAAATGTGGAGTGCTTTCTGGAAGAGTTCCTGATTTTCTGTAGGGTCTCCATCCCCAAAATATCCTCCCTCTTGCAGCTAAGCTGTTCTTATAGGTTCTCTGTAGGTTGAGAACCAACAGAACTCATAGCAAACCCAGGTAGATTCCTACCTGTGGCCACTGGAGATTGGTAACAACAGGCTTTGGGCAGAAGGAACCCAGCCAGTTCTGGGGGCTGTGCCTGCTCTGTGCTGCCCCTTCACAGCAAGGTCTGGGGGAGATGCAGGAGCCATCCCAGCTCCCTGGGGCTGCTGGTGCTGCAGCAGAATGGGCTGTGCCTGCAGCTTCTCTTGACTCCTGTGGAAATCAGCCCGTATTTATGCAAAGGATTAGAGCTGCTTTCCTGCTCAGCCACCTCGGGAGCCATCTCCCCTTCCTGCTGGTGGACTGGGGATGGCTGAAAGTCAAGGAGACCTTGGGGTGGCTCAGGTCATGTTGGGGGTCACGAGGATTTCCCAAGCAGGGAAAGGGGAGCAGGGGCAGGGCATCTCAAACCTTGGAGAGTGAATCTGCTCTGGTTAAATCCTGCTGGATGAAGCAGCCCTGGAACTGGGCATTGACATGGGACTTGATCCCTGCATGACCTTCTCACCATCGCAGCTCCTTCTGCTCAGGCTTTGGCCATCACGGTGGCCTTGAAGGGTCAGGATAGCTGGCAGCAGGGTTGGGGGGCAGGCAGAAAGTACCCAGGAAGTGTCTTTTCTTCCCCAGCTCCTTTTTTTCTCCTCCCTACTTGGAGGCTGGCAGCAGGTGAATTCAACCCAAAAGGCCCTCAGCAAGGTGACCTTGGGGTACAAAGCCATCCATGAGTTGCTCCTTGACTTGAAGCCTCCATCCTCCCCACTCTGGCTCAGGCAGGCTCTTGTGTTTTTCCTTCCAGGGAGCTACTTTGCCAACCACTTCATCATGGGCGGAGAGAAGTTTGACTCCACACAGCCCGAGGGCTACCTCTTCGGAGAGAACAGTGACCTCAACTTCCTGGGGACCCGGCCTGTGGTGGTGGGCACTTGTGGTGGAAGGGAAGGGGGGACAGCAGGGCTGGGGGGAGGCAGGGCTACCCCTTCCCAAAATGGGGATACCTATGTGTGTGGTGGGGGGGGTGCATGGTGTAAGGTTGATTGCTGGTTGTCACCTCCCTCCAGGAACAGAGGCAGCCAACCAGGCATGAGTGGGTTCTCTGATGTCTAATATAAGGACTGGGGACTAATCCAGGGCTCCAGTTTAAAAACATCAGCTGCTGAAGAAAAAACTGATTAGTTGATTTATCCCACCTCCTTCTCATTTGTTCCCTTTCCAAGATCTGGTTTTCTTCTTGTCCTTCCCAGTTCAACCAGGAGGGGTTGGGAATTCCCGAGGGGATGGGAAGGGTGTTGCAGATTTAAGTAGCTGCCACCATGCCAGGACACCTCTGCAGGGGCTGAGGAGCTGTTTGTGGCACCATGGGGCATTCTGGGGAATCCAGGAACTACCCAACGCCCCAGCGTTGGGGACAGGCTGGGAAGGGGCTGGTGCAAAACAGAGTAGCTTGAACAGGAACTGGTAAAATTATTCCCCAAAATTTATCAAAAATGAAAACATAAAAAATGGTGAGAGATACAGGCAGCACTCACGGGTGTCACAGTGTTGGGTGCTGCTGGCTCTGGTATGTCCCAGTGCATGGGGAAGTCCTTGGTCCCAGAGGTGTTTATTCTCCTTGTGGCCTTTTGAAAGGGAGGAAGTGAGAGCAGGACTGTCCCTGGAGAGGGATTTTAGTGGTGGGTCCACGTCCCTTGCTCTTCTGGTTGTAGCAACATCAGACCCAGCAATGGAGAGGCTGAGTGTTAGAGGAAATCAAGATTGAGGGACCAAAAGGCATTGATTTTTTTCCTGTTGAGTCAAGACAAATGTGGCTGGTGCCATGGTCCTGACTCTTGAGCACTGCTGTGAGGCTGGCAAGGCTCCTGCCATCCCAGTTTGTGTTTCTTCCTTGAAATGGGTTTTGGCAGTGTTATGTGCTCCTTTGGCGGGGGAACATCAGAGATGGGATCCTGGCAGAGCCAAGGGCAAGAGCACCACCCCAAAATGGGTGGGCAAAGCCAGAGCCCTTCCCTCTATCCTCTGGGCTTCCCCAGAAAATGAAGAGTCAGCACTTGGGTTCTGTCTCCAGCAGTAAGTGCTGAGAAATCCTCTTGATTACACTAAAAGCTTATAAACTGCCCACAGACCAGCTCCTGAGTCAGGAGCCCTGGTGGCAGGAGCAGTGGGGAAGGTAAAGGAACAGCTTGAAAACAGCAGAAAGAATTAATCCAACATTACAGACTAAATTGCACCCCTCCAGCTTAATTACCCATGGCCCTGAGCTGCAGAGATGTGGCTGAGGTCCCGTCTCCTTGGGGAGCAAGAGGGTTTTTTGGAGGTGGGCTTTCGAGTCAGGCAACTTTAGGGGCTCAGGTTGGGGAGGGCTCATCTCACTCCTGGTCCAAGCATCATTGGTGCTGCCTCCAAGACCCATCTGATGCTTCTTGGCTGTGATGCTTTGGCTTTCTGGCCTGCTGGGAGAGCCCTGGCTGGGCTGGGAATGTTGGAGATGGATGATGCTTTTTGCTGGAGCATTTATTTTGGGTTCCTGGGGTGCTGAATGCCAAAAGGTCTTGGAAAAATTGTGTCCCGAGTCCTGTCTGTGCTTTGTCTGAGCTATGACAGCACTGCTCCTGTGGGGTTGTGCAGAGCACCCTCAGGCTGTACAGACTCTCCCCTCCTTGGATACAGGATAATCTGGATTTTCCAGCTCAGGACTGGTTCCTGAGGGGCTGGGAAGGGTGTTGCGGGTTTAAGTAGCTGCCACCTGCAGGGGCTGTGGCACTGTGGGGTATTCTGGGGAATCCAGGGACTATGGGTTTCCCTGCCCACGCAAACCCACCTGGGTGTGCTTGTAGAGAAACCCCAACAAAGATTTGTTTGAGGGTGTTTTTTTTCTCACTATAACAGAAGCCAGTCTGGTGAAGCATGGGTAGATGCATGGCTGGTGTTTTTAGAATGGGTAGTGATTGCAGAAGAGGTGTTTTTCAGCTTGATTTAAATAGAGGAGAAAGTCCTTTGAATGTCCCCTTTCTGATGGGCTTGCAAAATTTCATTCAAAAAACCCCCCAAACCCAAAAATAAACCCCCCAACCCTGTAAAAAAAGAGGCTGCATGAGGATGTGAAAGCACCCGAGGACGATGGTGAAGCTGTTTCTACTGGAAGAAATTTGCCTGTGGTGCTTCTTCATCCTGCTCAGCCCAATGGCCACCACAAGGGACACCAACAGCCGTGTCCTCCTCCATTGCCCACCCCTGGGTGCTGTGGTGGGGGGACTTTCCCATGGGTGCTTTCCCTGCTGAGATTCACTCAGTTGTTTTCTTGTCTGTGCAAGGTGCTCATGAGCAAGACCAGAATGCTTCATTGGTCTGGACAGCAGACATGTTGTGACAGGACATGACACGGCATGGCTGAGGTCCTCCTCTCAGCTCTTTTCTCACTTGCTCCTTTCCAGCTGCAAGTGATGATTCTGCAGGTGCCTGTATAAGGCTTGGGACTCATTAAAGGGCTCATTAATACCAGATTAATGACTCAGCTGCCCTTTTCACCTCCCCGATGGGATGGCAGCTCCAAGATGCCATGGATTTGCCTTCAAAGCAGCTTGTGCCATCATCTCCACTGGGTCTATCTGAGCTTCAGGGTGGAGGGATGTGTTGGGTGATGTCCAGCTGATGGAGGAGAGATGGGGCAGGCATCTGCCTGATTCTGTGAGACTCCAGTCCCACTGAACTCTGCATGGATCCTCTGGCCCCATCCACCCTGCTCAGCAGGGCCTTGCTGATAGGGAAGGTGTTGAAGGAAGTTGGGGACTGGAGGGTGACAATGGCTTTCCCACACGAGGGCGCCAGGGACATGGGAAATAGGCACCTGGCTCCCTGCTGGACGTCCCCATCTGCCATCAGCATTTCAGTCTTGTCCCCTCAGTATTGGGGTACAGCAGGAACTTCACAGTCTCTGAGCCCTCCATCCTGGCTGGGGACAGTGTGAGGGGACAGAGGGACCAAGGCAGCCTGGCCTGGTTACTTGTCCTCTCTCCCAAGGCAGAAATTGAGCCCTTTGGCATCTGCCATCTCCTGATGGGCACCTTCTGTCCTCTCCTGGCTCACTGTGACAGCTCACATAGACCCAGCATAAGCCTTTGCTCTCAAACAAGTGTTTGTGTTGTTCCCACCGTGGCGGCCTGATCCCTTCCTGGGACTCAACCCACCATGGTTACTAAGATGAGTCCTATATCCCTTCTCTGGTGACCTCAGCCTCCCCAGAGTGGCTGTAGTGCCAAGGAGAGGGTGTCTCAAAATGTCCCTTCTCCCCATCAAACCCTTTAGTCCCTGTGCAGGTGAACAGGATAGAGCAGGAAGATCAAGGCCACCTTGGAAGATGGAAGATGTCTCTGTCATCACGCTACCTGGTGTAGGATGCATAGGCCACCCTGGCTCCCTGCGTACAGGGTGCTGGGTTGGGGTTGAGTCAGCAAAGTGTCAAGGGACAAGGTCCGTGGCCACCATAACCCCTCCATGTGCATTTGCCTTCACTGCTGTCTCTCTCGTCCTAGTTCCCTTATGCTGCTCCACCTCCTCAGGAACCCGTGAAGACCCTCAGGAGCTTAATCAACATCCGCAAGGACACACTGCGCCTGGTCAAGTGAGTCCCAGGGGGGGAGGGAAAATGGGGCTGGACACTCCACAGCCATGAGCCAGAGAGGAGGAAAGGTCTGGCTGGATGCTCCCAGGGGACGCTGGGCACGGGAATGCTCTCATCTCAGCACTCATGTCCAAATTGTGCCCCTTCCCCTGCTGACAGGGGTGAGCTTCCCATGTGCTGGCACTGGCTGTGCTGTCTTCAGTGTGGGATTAAAAGAGCTTAGTGCTGCCTTTGAAGTACTTTATGTTTCCTTCCTCCCCCACTTTCCAGAAGCTTTGTTGGAGGGAGGCTGGGGATTGTGGAAAGATTCAGGATTATGGCTGAAATCTGTCCATGATCCATCCCAGTCTTCACCAGCCCTCCTGGTGTGCCTCAGTTTCTCCTGCTGGATGGGGCAGCCCTTTTTGGGACCACTAGGGCCATGGGAAACAGTCCTGAAGTACCCTTCAGCTGTAGTCTCTGTGCTCCCCAGGTGCTCAGAGGAGGTGAAGACCCCAGGGGAAGAGGTCAGCAAAGCCAAGGTGCACTACAATGTGGAGTTCACCTTCGACACGGATGCCCGTGTGGCCATAACAATCTACTACCAGGCCACCGAGGAGTTTCACAATGGGGTGGCAAGGTGAGAACCCCAACCCTGGCCTCTGTCCCCCTAGCCAGGGCACAGTGCTCTGCTGTTGAAGATGGAGCCTCTCTTTCCAGAAAATCTCCCCTCCTCGGGGCAGGAGGCAGCTACTGTGTGGTTGAGGCTGAAGGGGAGGTTTCTCGGGTCCTTGCCCTCCTTCTTCCCCATCCTATCCCTTTCCCTCTTTACCAGGAGGAATTATTGGCCTTCCTGTTCCTCACCAAGTTGGAGGTGTCCCTGTCCCCTCCTGTCCCATGTTGGCTGCCCAGGGGACATTTTACCCCCTTGGGGACTTCTTGCTTCATCCCCAAGAGGCAGCCAGGAGTAGCGGGGAGGAGTGATCCTGCTCTGTCCCATCTCCCTGTCATCAACATGAACATGGGGACACATGCTGTGGTCCTGACTGTTCTCTCTTCATGGTACAGTTACATCCCCAGGGACAACAGCCTGCAGTCGGAGACAGTGCACTACAAGCGGGGAGTGTGCCAGCAGTTCTGTGTCCCCTCCCACACTGTGGACCCCTCCGAGTGGAGTGAGGAGGAGGTGGGTCCCTGTGGCATCAGCTGTGGGGTCAGGTATGGTTGTGGACCTGGGATGAAGCCTCCATCACTGCTCCATCTTACTGAGCCTCTCCTGTCTCTCTCCAGCTGAGCTTCGACCTGGACCGGGAGGTGTACCCCATGGTGGTGCAGGCAGTGGTGGATGAAGGAGAGGGTGAGGAGGGGGTTCCTGGTTGAGTTGGGCTTTCCCAGGTGCTGGCACTGAGTTGCCAGCCATTGCATCACCAGGGCAGAGTGTCCAGCATCAAATTGCTGCCACCATGACCCTGCCTGTCCTTTCGTGTTTTGCAGAGCACATTGGGCACTGCCATGTACTGCTGGCCACCTTTGAGAAGGTAAGTGCCAGCCGGGTGTAAGAGCCTGGAGAAACCCCACTGGGCTCGCGCTGGTGCTGCTGGGCTGGGGCTATTTTAGTGCTACTCCTGAAATGCTGGGAAAATACTCAAATCCTAGGTTTTAAGCTCCCACTTTTGAGGCATTTGGTCTCAACTCTGTCTTCCTCACTCCAATCAGTCTCCAACCTTCCCATGTGTCTGACATCCTGCACCTGCCTGCTACCAAGGTGTTGGGGGAAAAAAAAGCAGAATTACTGCAAAAAGGAGCTGGTTGGGAGTGAGGAGGGAGTGGATACAGCTTGGGGGGGGTGGGAGCTCAAGCCCCCAATGCCCACCCGTGTGCTCTCCTCCCCTCCAGCACAGTGATGGCACCTTCTGTGTGAAGCCCCTCAAGCAGAAGCAAGTGGTGAGTGTCTGAGTGTCCCCACAGGTCGTGCACACTCCTTGGGGAGATATTGATGAGGGGGGTTTTGAGGAGCAGCAGACCCTAGTGTGGGCAGATGCCCTGCTTTTGCCTTCCTAGGAGCTTGGGGACCACCAGGAATTGAAAGTTTCTAAGGGAAACTGTTGGGTGTTGGTGTGAGGAGAGCTGGTCCAAGGAGGGAGCTGCAAAAGTTGGTGGGGTGGGGCTGTGTCTCTGCTCCTCACCCCTTCCCTGTGGGGTTGCAGGTGGATGGTGTGAGCTACCTCCTGCAGGAGATCTATGGCATCGAGAACAAGTACAACACACAGGACTCCAAGGTACACACCTCGATCCCCTGGGTCTTCCCTTGTCCCCCCTTTCCCTTCCACTTCCCCTGGCACAGGTCCAGCAGCTAAAAAACACACAGAGCAAGAGTTTGTAACACAACGTTGAGCTGTCTCAGGGGGGTACAGGTGCTTTGTGGTTGCTGCCAGAGGCAGAAAGATGAAGGACTGGGCTTTTTTCCTCCATCTTCTGTGGTCCCTTGTGAGCAGAGTGGCTGCATCTTGCTGGCTTAGGAGGTTAGTGAGGGGCTTGATGCAGAGAAGCATGAGGTGAAGGACGCATCTCCATGCTGGCATCTCCCTGGGGAAGGCTGACTGGCGTCCCTAGAAGTGGAGTGTCTAATGGCTGCAGCCCCATCTTCTAACCTCTGGTGTAAGGTCCTAGGGCTGTTCTTCAGGAGCAGGCAGCGCAGGGACACAGGTGGAACCCCACAACCCGCTTTTGGGGCACTCAGTATATTAGGGCCACGCAACCCTGTGCCACGTCAGTTGGGGATGTTGAGCATCTCCCATCTCTCCTGCGGGGCAGGTGGCCGAGGACGAGGTGAGCGACAACAGCGCGGAATGTGTGGTCTGCCTCTCCGACGTCCGTGACACCCTCATCCTGCCCTGTCGGCACCTCTGTCTCTGCAACACCTGCGCCGACACCCTGCGCTACCAGGCCAACAACTGCCCCATCTGCAGGCTGCGTAAGGGACTGGAGGGGGCTGGCATCACCAGTGCGAGCTGGCATCTCTTGGAGGGGGTGGCTGGCATCTTAGAATCATAGAATAGTTTGGGTTGGAAGGGACCTTCAAGATCATCTAGTTCTAACCCCCTTCCATGGGCAGGGACACCTCCCACTACACCAGGTTGTTCAATGCCTCATCCAGCCTGGCCTTAAACACCTCCAGGGAGGGGGCATCCACAACCTCTCTGGGCAACCACCCTCACAAGAAATAACGTCTTTCTTCTCTCCAGCCTAAATCTCCCCTCTTCCAATCTGCATCCATCACTCCTAGTCCTGCCATCCTGGACCCTATTCAAAAGTCCTACCCCAGCTTTTCTGTAGCCCCCTTCCTTCAGGTATTGAGAAGCTACTCTGTGGTTCCCCCTGAGCTTTCTCTTCTCCAGGCTGAACAACCCCAACTCCTTCAGTCTGTCCTCAGAAGGGAGGTGCTCCAGCCCTCTCATCATCTTTGTGGCCTCCTCTGGACCCGCTCCAACAGCTCAATGTCCTTCTGATGTTGAGGGCTCCAGAACTGGACACAGTAACTCCAGCTGCCTGGTAGAGGGGCAAAATCACCTCTTTTGACCTGTGGATCACAATTCTCTTGATGCAACCCAGGATTTGGTTGTCCTTCTTGGCTGCAAGTGCACACTGGCGGCTCATGTTGAGTTTGTCATCCACTGACACTCGCAAATCCTTCTCTTCAGGGCTGCACTCAAGATCTCTGCCACACTGTGGTCACATCTTCATGGGGCAAGCTTCTCCAGGGCAGCTGGTGTGGGGGGGTGGTCTGGTATCTCCAAATGGGCCTGAAATCCTTGGAAGAGAGGAACTGGCATCCTTCGAAGAGGATTCCTGGCATCTCCAGAGTGGGCTGACATCCCTGGGAGAGGCAACCCTATAAGGGAACTGGTGTCTCCCATCCTCAAGTCCTTGAGTTTTGTGATCACTGCATGCATATGGGGATGTTCCTCCTGGGAAATGGGATAGCATTTGCAGGGGACTGCTTCTTTTTCTCACCTGGTTTTCTCCTCACCCTTTATCCTTGCTTCCATAGCTTTCCGAGCCTTGCTTCAAATCCGGGCCATGAGGAAAAAGCTAGGTCCCCTCTCGCCCAGCAGCTTCAACCCCATCATCTCCTCACAAACCTCTGACTCTGAGGAGCACTCGGTGAGTGCATGGCCCTGTAGGACCCAGGCTCTCTCCACCTCACTGAGTCTGTGCCAGGGAGATTTGGGGATGCTTCTGCTTTCTGGGGCCAGAGTTTTATTTTTTTTTAATGCCAGTTGGTATTGCAAAGAATTGCAAGTTTGATACTGGGGGAAAAATAAAGGGCTTTGTGTTAGGTGGAAAGACCATGGATTTGGGGCTTTTGTTGGTTTGCCCATTCTCTGGGTTTTGGTTTCTCCATGGGGTGTTCTGATTTGAGGTGGGGGAGAGAGTGGCATTAAAATGATCAGGGTGGGGGCACCCTCACCATGTCTCCCCCTTCTCCCTAGTCCTCGGAGAACATTCCTCCAGGCTATGAGGTAGTGTCACTGCTGGAGGCCCTCAATGGGCCGCTGACACCCTCACCGGCTGTGGTGCCGCTGCGTGGGCTGGGGGACCCTCCAGGAGCAGGGACCCTGCCCTCCTATGGCAGCAACGGGCCCCTTCCCCCCCTGAGGGCCCTCTCACCCCTCCATCGCCTCCCTGAGGGCGGCCCACCGGGGCTCAAGCTGAAGAAGAGCATCTCCAAGTGAGTACCAGGGTGGGCACTGCTTTGGAGGTGGGTGGTTTTCAGGTGTACAGAGGTGAAGCCCCTCTGTTTTGCCCCCCACACCCTGCAGGTCCATCTCACAGAACTCCTCCATCCTGCCCGAGGAGGAGGATGAGAAGTCATGCACTGAGTCAGAGCTGAGGGTCTCCAGGAGGAGATCCCCTGCCCGGCGTGACGAGGTGAGAGCTCTCTGAAACCTGTTGATGGTCAGCCAACGTGCCAGGAGAGCTGGGCTTTGGGGATGAATTGGGAACAGCAGGTCTGGCTGGGGTTTGCCCCTCTTGGCTCTTTCTCCATCTGAAAGGGACATGGATCCGTCTCTGCTGAATATCCTCCATCCCATCTTCCATGTGGGCTCTTCCAGGAATGTGGTGCAACACCGGAGAGTGAAAACCTGACCCTGTCGTCATCAGGAGCCATTGACCAGTCCTCATGCACAGGGACGCCCCTCTCGTCCACCATCTCGTCCCCAGAAGGTACAGCCCAGTGGGGATCCTGGAGAGGAGAGTGAGATCGTGGCTTCAAATCCACCCTGTTGTGGGAGGGATGCAGAAGGACTTTGTGCAGCCCCTTCTTACTCTGCCATGGACATTGTGTGAAGCCCAAGGGCATCACCTCTGCTTCATCACCCATCAAGGTGAAGATAAGGGCTTTAGGGCACCGACTGCCCCTGTTTCATCACCCATAGACCCAGAGAAAGTGGGTCTATGGATGTGCTGCTGGCAGCTTCTCACCCACCACACATCCATGGCATGCAGCAGGTCCTTTCTCCTCCTTATTAACCCTATTTTTAATTAGTTGGTGTCATCCTGTGACTTGTGGCCATGGGCTGGAGGGGTCCAGTGACCCCACTCAGCCCCCACTCTCCCTCAGAGCCCGTCAGCAGCAGCTTGGCTCAGTCCATCATGTCCATGGCCTCCTCCCAGAGCCAGCATTCCCAGCTCAGCACTGACACCGTCTCCTCCATGTCCGGCTCCTACGTTGCTCCTGGCACTGAGGAAGAGGAGGAGGAGGAGGGGGATGTGCTCCCCTCACCTGCAGCTGCCAGTGCCACGGCCTCAGATGGAGAGGTAGGGTCTGGGGGGTTGTTGATGGTACCTGTTGCCCTCAGGTTCAAGAGGTTCCCCACGGGATGCCCCCATCCCTGTAGGAGGACTTCATGGCCAGGTTGGATGGGGCTTTGAGCAGCCTGGACTGGTGTGAGATGTCCCTGCTCAGAGCAAGGGATGGTCCAAGATGATCTTTAAGGTCTCTTCCAACCCAAACCTTTCTGTAATTTTCCTCCAAACCCATCAGCACCAGACTCTTTGCATTTTTATTTCAGTTTTCTTTCCTACCTTCTTCCCACAGTCCACACCTGTGGAGTACCCGGATTTGAACTTTGTCAGCATCTCTGCTGAGGAGCGTGATGCCGAGGTAACCCTGAGGGGCTGGGAGCCATCTTGGTGGGGGGATCCCCGCTGTGCCCAGCTGTGGATGCCAGCCCTGGGGGAAGGTGGCAACTGGCACTAATTTCCCCCAGGGCTGGGCTGGGGAAGGGCTGTCCCCTGTCTGGGATCTTCCTGGTCTGTGGAAGTGCCCTGGGGTGGGGATATATTCCTCCCAAGGGGACATGGGGACAACCCCCAGCATGGTGCTGGGACACTGTGGGGCTGCTGGTGTTCATTGCCTCTCACCTGTGCTGCAGGGCAACGATGTGCTGGAGGATGAGGACGCCTCTCCCACACAGGAAGATGGTAAAGGGCCCTGGGTTGTCTTTGTCCCCTCTTTTTCAGTTCACTGTCACCAGTGGGCAGCCAATGAGAGGCAGATGTTGTGCTGTCCTCTGTTCCCCTGACTCCTGGCTGCCACTGGGGAGAGCCCTGGGTGACTCTGTGGGCACCAGGCTCAGGAAAACGTCCTTCATGGGTGGGTTGAACACTAGTGGGTGGGAGGAAGCCAGGCAGTCACAGGACCTTGGTGAGTGGGGTGCAGATTGTGGAGCAGAGGTGCTGGATTGGTGGCATTTCCAATGGGCCAGGTGGGCTTTTCTGTGGTTTTCCCCTGGCCAAGAAATTCTCTCCTCCCATCTCTGAAAGTCTCCCCCTTTGAGACCCCTGTCTGAGATGGTCTCCAAAACCCTTCCCTTTGGGATGCTTTTCTCATTTTTTTTGGGCCTGTCCTCCACGTGCTTTCACAAGCCAACAGATGCACATTGAGGGCTCCTCTCATGTCCTCCCATGGGTTTAAGTATTCAAAGAAAGGCACGGTGCCATCAGCTACCAGCTACCCTGGGTTTCTTTTGGGTCATTGGGAGGTCCCCAGTGTGTCCCCTCCATCCTTTGTGAGTCTCTGGTTGGCAAAAATAAGTCAAAATTGTTCCCCCGTCCAGGCTGAACCCTCAGCTGAGCCAGAAAGCAGGGACTACCATCATCCAAAGGTGGCCTCTGCCCTGTGGGGAGGCTCTTGCTGATGGTGAGACTCAAACATGGGGAGCAACTGGTGGCTGTGGTAGACATCCATGGGCATCCCACCCACTCTGGGAGCAGAGCCTTTCTCCTTGGGACATAGTCCTGCTTCTGTTCTCAGCTACTGGTTTATTTGGGAACATCCATCCCTCCTGTGATTTAGACACCTGCATCTGATGGATGCAGGTAACAGCCTGTGGTGGGGAGGGCTGATGTCTTGATGCTAAGAAGCAGAATTCTCTCCCTCAACCCCAAAAGCCTCCACCCCCACCCCCTGCAAAGCTTGGCTATGGCTTCTCTTGCCCCACGCATCCAGTTGCTGCCTCCTCCCACCATCTCCACGGCTCTCACACACACTGGTGGTGCTGGAGAGGCTCTGGCAGGAGGTGATGGGTACCACCATGGGCAGAGCGGGGAAGGTTTGGTTGGACCCCAGGCAGGTGATGGAGGAGCAGCTCCACCCCTGCTGATGCCCTTCATTGCTGTTTGGCTTTGAGGAAAGGAGCAGTCAGACCATGCCCAGGTGTGTTATTGTCCGCTCTCCACCCACTCCTCTCTAGATGTCTCATTTTTTTCACCTTTTTTAAGTTTGTTTTTTATTTTTAAGAGTGGGAGGGGAGACGAAAAGAGCCAGAAATCCCAACACCTCAGCACTTGAAAGGCAAGGGCAAGGCAGTAACTGCCCTTAACTCCCTTCCAGGCCCGAGGACAGGCGCGTTCCTCGGTCTGAGGTGTGACAATAACAATGACTTGGGCATCGCACACGTCAAAGCGCTGGACAATAAGCTGTGCTCTGAGGCCTGCTTACCTGGTGAGTGGCCACCTGCTGAACATGAACTTGGGGTGGGAGGGGATGGTTCCACTCACCCCAGCATCCCTTTGCATCCATTCCCCCATGCTTCCTTCCCACCACCATCTTCCTCGCTGCATTCCACCATGGGGCTGAGCACAGACACAGCACTACCCAGCAGCTGCAGGTCAGGGGGACCTGTCACCTCCTGGGATGTCCCCAGGAGCATGGAGACTGGCTTTGCTGGAAGGTCTCATCCTTTGGCCATAGGGCTGCTGGCACCAGCCCTCCCCGTGAAGGTGTGGCATGAATAAAGCCTGGACCAGACTCATGGTGGGCACAGGAGTGTGTTGTTGGGGGGGGATGTGAGCCCCAGTCCAGCCTGTCTGCCCCCTCCTCCTCCTCTTCCTCCAGGGCCAGGGAGATGGGGCATGTCAGGTCCAGTTGTCCTTCCATAGAGCCCCAACGATCACCCCTCCTTCCCATTTCTTCACACTTTCTCTCCCACCCTCCTTCCATTTCTGTTCCCTCCCACCCTCTCTCTCCATTTCCTACTTCCGCTTTCTTTTTTCCTCTACTTCCTCCCTCCCAGCCTCCTCCATCTGTGTGAAAGTTCATGTTCACTCTGTGCCAACACGGTTTTCTCAACCCACGCTTGTGTCCCCTCCCTGCCCCAGAGTTGCCCAAAGGTGACAAATGTATTGGTGACCCTCAGTCCCTGAGTGCGCCAAGGGGGCTGAAGTCCCCTTCCCAGAGCTACAGGCTTCTTTCCATCAGCCTGGGTCTGCGGGGGAAACAAGGGTGGGGTGAAAAAAGCCAAGAGATGAAACCCTCTGAGGGTCCAGGTCTCCATCAATACATTTGTGGACAAGCTGAAAGCAACTCTGCCCTGGCCTTGCCCCTTTGCCTAAATTTGTGGCAGGTCCCAGACCCACAGTGGGTGTTGGAGAGCTGAGGGGGAATGGGGGTGTGTAAAACCAGACTAGGCTCCCCCACACCCAGTAAGGGAAAGTTCTTTCTTCCTCCCTTCTCCTCTGGGGCAGCTTCATCTCCTGCTACCTTGCCTGTTCCTATTGGTTTCTGCAGAGAAGAAACTCAGTCGAGGCTCTTGGAGAGGAACAGGCACCTGCCACAAACGTCCCTTGTCCCCATCATCACCCTCAGGCAGCAGCTGGTTGAGCCCCTCCAGCCCCTTGCCCTTGCTGGGGGTCCTGATGAAGCATCCCTTGGCCATGGCACTGGCCAAAGCCATCCCTGACCCTGTCTTGGGGGGAGGATGAGGAAGGGGGGAGCTTTGCCACCCAAAGGGGCCCATCACGGGGTCAGACTCTTGCTGTACAGCAAGGACTGTGATGGCCTCATACCTCCTGCTGTCATTCAGGGTGTGCAGGATCTGGCCTTCGAGCTGAGCCTAGCTTCATCCTTTGGCCACCATGGCTGTCCATGCTGCTGGAGCCCTGGCCATGACCCAGCATTGGTGTTTGCTGGGAATACTGGGGAAGCTGCTGCATACACTGGGGCTGGAGGAGGTGCAGAGTGTGGGGGCTTCAGGGCTGTCCATGACTCCCCCTGAGGGGTGCAAAGCCTGACTCCAGGGGTGCAGAGCTCTGCCCTGAAGGGGCTGGAGGAGGACTGTACTGGTGGGCTAAGGGGGTGAAGGGGAGGAGCTACCCACTGTAATGGACAATTCATCATCTCCTGGTTGCAATCAGTCTTATCCAATTATTAATTGCAGTCAAGGCAGCTCTTTTCCCTGACCACATCCTTTTCCCCTCAGCAGCCACCTGCTTTGGGGACATGGATGCTTCATGATGGGGACTATTTGAGGCACAATTCCATACTGGTGGTACTGAGTTGCAGTTGCAGGGCTGGTTTGCATGCACTGGAAAAGTCCTTTTTGGCAGAGGTTTCTTGCAGGTCTGGATGTAACCACATCCATGGGACCGACAAGAACAGAGGGGATTTTTACTTTGTAGCCAAGCACTGTTTACTTGAAAGCTTAAAAGAGATCAACTTGAACAGAGATGATGATGATGGTGGGTTATTGTTATTTCTCCCCCATTTTCTCTTGTGGGGAGGTTTTTGCCACGATTTGAACCCATGGATTGGTTAGGTTTTGCCCTCTCTGTAGTGTATGAAGGCACAGGATGTGGTTCCTCAAGATGGAAAGGTTTGCTCATCCCCAGTACTGTTCTGAAATCCCTACAGATTTCATCCTGGTGGGAAGGGGTTTTGGCAGGAGTTAAAAGGCCACATCCTGGGGATTTTAGGACACAGGACTTAAATAAAAGACACAGACCTATGTCCCCAAGGAGATCCAGCTGAGTCCTGGGGCGTGCAGTGGGTTGCATGGATTGTCCCCAGGGCTCTGAGCATCTTCTGCCAGAGATTTGGTGATGCTGGAAGGAGAAACAGGGGGAAGGCACCTCCCAAAAAGGCTGGCGGTGAGGTGGGGCAGGTTGGGGGGAAATTCTCTGAGGGCTTTTTGCTGGTTTAAACCTGTGGATGATGGAGACTGAGAGTGATATGGCTGTGGGCCCGGTGAGAGGGTTAGGTTTCACCCTTTGGGAGCTGCTGGAGCTTGTGTGCTGAGCTGTGCTGGGTCTCTGCACCGCAGCCCTGTCATCACTTCTGCAATGCCAAGCTCTTCATGGGATGTTGTGTGTGTAGTGGTGTGTGTATCTGTGTGTGTGTGTAGTTGTGTGGGTAGCAGAGTGTGTGTGGAGTGTGTGTGGATGGGTAGTGGTGTGTGTAGCTGTTTGTAGTGGTGCATGTTGATGTGTGTAACTGTATGTGTAGTGGTGTGTGTAGCTGGATGTGTGTAGCTGTTTGTAGTGGTGCATGTGGATGTGTGTAGCTGGATGTGTAGTGGTGTGTGTGTAGCTCTGTGTGTGTGTGTAGCTGGATGTGTGTGGATGTGTATAGCTGTGTGTAGTGGTGTGTGTGTAGCTCTGTGTGTGTGTGTAGCTGGATGTGTGTGGATGTGTATAGCTGTGTGTATGTAGTGGTGTGTGTAGTGATGTGCATGGCTGTGTGTAGTTGTGTGTGTGGTGGTGTGTGTGTTTGTGTGGTCCCTGTTCCCTCTGGGATCTGCAGACTTTATTTGCCTCCCTCTCCAGCCTGAGCTCCTGTAAAACTCTGGTGGAAAAGGCAGCTGTCACCTCCCATAAATTAGCAGGCAGCAGGATTTTGTTGCTCCCTCTCTGGGAGAGCCTCAGCACTTATCCTTGGGGGTGCCCTTACAAGGTTCCCCCTTGTGGCTCAGAGTTCCCCCACCCCTGGCCACACCTTGCTGTTGAGACGAGCCAGCCATCCTGCTTTTGGGGTGCAGCCCCTTCCTAAAGGCAGCCCCAGATGGTTTGGGTATTGGGGTGCCCTCATGGCTCAGCCCATCGCCCTGTCCCAGCTGGAGGGTTCTGCCTGGACTGGGAGCCTGCAGGTGGAGAGAGGAGGTGTGTGGGAACCTGGCTCCCCCCATGCCACAAGCATGCCCAGCCCTTGGTTCCTTTTGGCACAAAACCCCAGGGGGGCCACAATGCATGCTGGCCCCCTCACACCATCCCCAGTTGCGGTGGCCTCCTGTCCCTTGTAGCAGATCTGTTTGCAGGTGGAAAGCCCACCCCGCCACCAAAAAAAAACCCCACCATGGTCACCCCGTTTGCCCGCTTGTGTGCATGTGTGTGTGTGTGTATCTCACCACCAACATTCACCGTGTGCCTTCTGGTCTCTCCTGCAACGCAGCCTCCCTGCCGGACTCCTGCCCCATTGACATTGAAGACTAGGTATGAGACACCCCCTCCCAGAGCCTGTGTCCACCTCATGGGAGGGAGGAAGGAAAGGGGGAATATCGGTACTGGGTTGGTGTCCCCATCCCAGCATTGCTGCTGGTCTCCTCGCTGTCCTGGCCAGGGTGACATCCCTTAATGCCTGCCCAACCTGCATCCCCACAGGGCATTCACATGTGCCTTCTCATCAGGCATGGGGGGAAACAGAGGCAGCCCCTTTCGATGTGGGTCATTAGAACTTGGCTGTGGCACAAAGTGCTTCCCATTTGCCCCTCGACATTCCTGATTAATCAGGGGTTTAAGGGGCTCCCCTGGCCTGGAGAGGTAAGTGCCAGCTCTTAACCACAGCCAAAACCCTAAGGGGAGGAAAGGGGAGGGTCAGAAAGATGGGTATTGTTTGGGGATGCAAAATTGCATCCCTCACAGAAGGATGAGCCAAGAGTACCAGCAGGTTTTGGGAGCCCCTGACCCCCTGTTTTCTCCCCCCCAGGCCCAGAGGCAGCCAACAACAACAACATGTGGCTCCCACGGCAGGAGCTCTGGCCCTGCTGCCCCCCCCCCGGCACCAGAGACCTGGAGCAGGCAGCGACCCCCCTGCCTGTGTGAAGCGGCTCACACCTCCCCCCTGCCAGCCCAGAGGGACCCTGGTGTCTGGACACCGTGGGCAGCGTCACCTCTCCATCCCTCCACTGGTTTTCAAAAGGAAAGATGGTAACCTCCACTACTCCTCCTGGCCCCTCTGTGCAGAGAGGGGGGGGCAAGAGCCATATGACCTCGGAGCCCTTCATGAACACCTTCCCATCCTCTACCTCCGAGAGGGACAGGCTGGGATCCCCTTCTGCCCCCGACCATCTCACACCCCTGGGCTGCTCTCCTCAAGGCATGAGGAGCAGCAGCCAGTGAAATGGGATGGGGTCTCCCCACAAAGGAGGTCCTGGGATGTGGCTGGAGGTGGACAATGGGATGTGCCCAGGGTTGTGGGTTAAGGATGTGGCACTGACATCCCTGGTGCATGAGCTGGTGACCTTCATGGGGGGCTGGACCCCCACTGGCCCATGCTGCAGGATGTCCCCGTGTCATACTGTGGACTGTTCCTGTTAATGCACTTGGTGGTGATGGTGTACCCCCCATCTCCCTCTCCCTCCAATCTCCTCCTGGGCAGCACGTGGACTCTCGGGCTGGGCCCACGGGGTTGTTTCCCCAGGGATGGAGGCAGGTGGTAGGGATGGGCAGGGGACACAGTGGTCCCCTCTCCATCACCAGCCCCCAGGGCATCACTAGTTTAAAACCTCATTGTCTTCCACCCTCACTGTGAGTTCGGGGCTTGGGGCTGTGCCCTCTCTCTGGAACAAGTGCCAAAAGTGTCACCCTCTCTGTCCCACCCTTCCTACACTCTCCATTGCACTTTGTAGCAGGGGTGGATAGGGGGTATGGGAGCTGCTCCCCCCCCCTCTCTGTCCCCATCCCTCCACCCCTATCCCTCCTGCTAACAGCATAAGTGGGTTTTGCTCAAGGGGACAGGCTTGCAGAGACACTGATGGGGCAGGGATGAAGTCACGGGCCACAGCGACCACCAGGTGGTGGAATCATTGGTGAAGGCCAGAGAGCATCAAGGACTGTCAGAAGCCATTCTGGGGAGCACCAGACCCAGCATCCCAAGCTGTTGAGTTCTGGAGCTGTTTGGGCCAATGCAGGGATGAGAGTCTGAGCTCTCCATTTGCCCCCTGGATTTTTCAGCAGCATGAACTGGTGCAGAGCCCCCAGAGCAGATGTGACAGCAAAGGCACCTCCTCTGTGCTGGAGAAAAACATGTTTTGGAACTTGCTTAGAGCAGAGATGTTCATAGTGTGAAAGCAAAATTCTGGCACCATGCTGGGTACAGGTAGAGCTTTGGGGGTTCAGTGTGGTGCTGAGCTGGGAAAAGCAAGGGGGTGGAAAGAGGCTGGCACTTCCCACACCTTCAGGCATGAGAGAGGAAAATCAGGCTGATGCTCTAAGGGTATCTGTCACAGCCCACTCTCCCTCAAAATTTCAGAGGGGACAGCAAGAGCAAATCCAGGCTTCCTGGTGTAGGGTTGTGACATGGCTGCTGGGAGGTCAGGCCAGAACAGGCAGATACTTTGCTCAGGAAGTGACCAGGAATGATTTCCAGCTGCTCTGAGCTTTGGTGTCCCCAGAGTTGCAGGAGGAACCCAGCAAGCTCATGGGGTGGTCGCTGGGTGAGCAGAAGGCAATAGAGAGGAAGGAAGAAGATGCTGCTGTCACAGTGTGAGCAATGAAATAAGCATCCTCCAGTTTTGCTGTGGGTGACACCAGCACTGTCCCCAGTTGCCCAGAAGTGACAAGGGGCAGAGAGGAAGTGGCAGTGTGGGATGTAAGGCAATGGCTCCCTGTTTCATGGGGCAGACCCTTGTACCAGCCATCCACCCATCAGGGATTTAAGGAAGGAGACCAGATTGCTGCTTCCCACTTTGCTTCCAGCATGTTTTGGACTCCAAGAGTATGTTTAATAAAGGGTATCTTACGTTGACAAGTGTCAGAGTTATTCTGTGGTTACAAGGCAAGGACTAGTCGGGGTCTTGGAGGGGTGGAAATCCTTTTGCCCACCACGCAGATATCGCCCCAAAACCAGCTCAGCTGCTTTAGATCTTCTGATAACTTCCCAAAGTCACTTCTATCCCACATTACCCAAGCTTCCTCCCTCCCCTGAGTCCTGCTGGGGTGGAGAAGGTGCAAGGGTAGGGGCATCTCCCCAGGATGGCCACGCAGATGGCACAAGCTCAGCAGCCTCCAGCCCTGCTGTGATGGATGAGGACATCCGGAGGGGACCTTTTTTGGAGGAAAAGAGGGATAAGAGCAATGAGGAGCTGAGTGCTCTTGAGAAGGAGAAATCTCCTGTGCCTAAGATCTCATGCTGG
The DNA here is from genome assembly GCA_013400935.1 of Turnix velox. NCBI lineage: Eukaryota > Metazoa > Chordata > Aves > Charadriiformes > Turnicidae > Turnix > Turnix velox. The sequence continues at coordinate 272,028 of VZTY01028638.1, read as the reverse complement.
GAGCAGATGCCTTGAAGGTGAGAAGAGCTGTAAGGGCTGGGGGATGGGGGGTAGAATAATTTGATTTTAATGGAAGGGGTTGTTGCTTGGTGAGGGGCAGCACCTTGAAGCTGTGGATGGAGAAAGGGCTTGCAGATGGCTGGGTCTAGTGAAGGTGAAAAATGGAGGACTGAGCCCTTGAGAGCTTTGCCCCAAACTGCCCCAGTGTTGTACTGGTTATCAGCCCTGGAGCTCTTGCTGCCTAGGGGAGCTGACTTGTTAGAAGGGCAGAAACCTGAGGTTTTGGCTGGTTTTATGGGTATCAGTCTGTTGAAAAGCAAAGCAGAAACTTCAGCTGATCTAGGAGCATTAGGCTCCTTCCACCACATCCAGTCCCAGCACCTGCTGGCCTGCAGCCACTGTGGACCAGTGCAAGAAAAGCCTGTGTACTGGGGAAAGAGTTTGATTCCTCCAAATTTGACTCACCAAATCCTGGGGGTCACGGCAGGAAAATCCTTCACTGTTCCCTCCCACTTTGGGTAGCAGCGACCTCGGAGAGTGGGTCTGAAAGCTCATCTGCCCTTTGCTCTCAAATGTCCTTCACCTGTGGGGCAGGCACAGGAGAACCCTGTGTTTAAACCTTTCCAAGACACCTCAGAGCCCCCCGGGGTAGCCCCACGAAGGACCAGTCTTGTACCGTGGGGTGAAAGCAAACTGGCTTCCCTGCGGGTTTATGGATCCTCTCAGCCCCCATGGCTGCAGACTCGGGGGAGTCCCTCATTGGTCTGTGTGAAAGCCCTTGGGCTGACAGTGGTGGTGGGGTGTCAGGGATTTCTCATCGGGACATGCAGCTGTAATGCTTCTAATTCCATAAAGGAACCCCCACTCTTTAATTTGGGGGTCTAAACTCCCCCCTAGTTTGCTTTAATTGCTGTGGGTGCCTTAAGTGGACTGGGGGGGGGACATGGATAGGTGTGGACTGTTCCATCTCCGGGTGTGTGGGGGGGAACAACACAGATTTTGGGGTTTACTGGTGCTGCTGGGTCTGGATTTGACCCTGAGGGTGGCGTAGAGATGATTTCTGCATCCGTCCCACAGCATCCCTGGGTACCACAACCCTGCCGTCCCTACGCCTTCACCTCTCCAAATCCCCACCCCGGGCTTTGGCCCCAAATGGCCACGTCTTAGCCCAAACCGGCCGTACCCGCCCCTCGGCCATGGCAACGGGGGAACCAATGAGAGGCCGCGAAGCTGTTGACGGGGCGGGACGTCGCCTTGACAACGCGTGAAGCCGCTCGGAGCAGCCACTTTAGTCGCAGCCCCCGGGCGGCCGCAAATCACAGCGCTTCTACGGGCTGGGCCCGGCATCGGAGTATCCCTTACCGGGAGCCTACAGAGAGCCATTTACTCCCCCCGACATCNCCTTTTTTCTTTTTCCCTTCCTTTCCTTCTTCCCGCCCCTTCCCCGTCCCCGACCCCCTCCTTTCTCTCCTGGCTTTTTTTTTAAATTTAATTTTTCCAGAAGCTTCTTGCACTCTCGTGAACTTTAGGACTTTGGGGACGTCGCCGGGACGGGGGTAAGGAAAAGCGGAGGGGGGCGGAAAGCAGCGGGAGGGTCGCCGCGGAGAGTTTTGGGGAGAGGATACGGAAGACCGGAGAACGACAGCGCCGTGGGTTTGTCCCGCTTGGGCTGTCGGGGGCGGCAGCTTTGCTCGGAGGGGGCATTTATTGCTGGTTTTCCTCTTATTTTTATTGCTATTCTTTAAACTCCCCCTGCCCCCCCCGCCTTCCCCAAGCTACCGAGCGTTTCTGCCATCCTGCGGGCACAGGAGTTGGCACAGGCGCCGGGTGGTGACACTCAGGACGTGAACAAGCTGCCGCTGCCTCGTGATTTATCTTTTTTGGGGTGAAAAACGTGATTTTCGGGAGCGGAGCGGGTGATTCCGTTGCGCCCCCCCCTCCCGAACGTTGAGCCCCGGCATCCTTCAAACGTGGGACTCTCGGTATAGCCGCCGCCGCGCAACCGGTGCGCGGCTCGGAGCGCACGGAGAGGCTCCTTTGACCGTAAAAAGACGGGATTTGGGGTTTCTGGCCTCAGCGGTGAAGTCGGAAACCACATCCCCAACCCCAGGAGTAGCCAAAGCCTGAATCCGCCGGCTCGGAGCGGACAGTGGGGGGGGTCCGCGCCCACTCCACCGCCCTAACCCCTTCCCACCGTCGGGCCGTTTTAGGGGCGCTCGGTCTAGAGAGGAGCAGAAAGAGGACGAAACCTAGAGAAGGTAGTGAGGGGAAGGAAGGATTTTAAGATATTTAAGATATTTTATCAAAGTGCAGTTGGATTCTGAGATTTTGTTCAATTAGCAGCAGGTGGGAGAAACATCCCTGCTCTGTGGGATCAATATTGGGGTTTTGAGGGGTTTTTAATTGTATGTTTAAAAATTCTTTCTTAAGTTGAAGCCTTGTTGGGCAGCTCTGATCTTCTGGGGCTTGGGTGACACTGGGGTGCAGGGGTCTGAGGTAATTTCCTTGAGGTCCCTTCCTTGAGGGAAGTGTTACAGCTCAGCACCCCAGAGATGGGTCTCACCCAGTGTCACCAAGAGCCCCCAGGCCTACTGCAAGAGACTGGCTGCATCTCCAGGAGCTTCAACCCCTATCCATGTTGTTATTGCAGGATCTGCCCCGTCCCCTCTGTCTTCCCCTTGACACGTGTTCTTCTGCATCCAAGCATGGCTGAGGGGTGGCCAAGCTACCTACAGCCAGGGAAGATCAAGATGAGGATCAAGATGGGTGTCCTGAAGCCCCCAGAGCTGGATGACAGCCTGACCAGCCTCATGTGGCTCCAAGATTTCTCCATCCGCAACACCAGCTTGGGCAAATCTGCCTACTGCCCTAGTGGCCATGACCCTCAGGACTGTCACAAGGTCCCCAGCTTCGCCTCCCCGTGCTCGCCACTGGCAGCTGACCCTGCCTGCATGGATTTGCCCCACACCCCATGTAAGCCCATCTCCTCTTCCACCTCGAGGACAGAGCACCCCGCAGTGGCCATGCACCCTCAGCTGGGCCAGGAGATTGACTACAAGACCAATCCCCATGTCAAGCCGCCCTACTCCTACGCCAACCTCATCTGCATGGCTATGGAAGCCAGTAATAAGCCCAAAATCACCCTTGCTGCCATCTACAAGTGGATTACTGATAACTTCTGCTACTTCCGACATGCTGATCCCACCTGGCAGGTAGGAGATTTGGGCACCTCTTGCCTTATCTGCTCTCCCTGCAGGGTTGGGGAGGGCTTTCCACAGCCTCCACTTTACAAGGCAAGGTCCCACAGGGATGCTGGATCCTACTGGGAGGAGAGCAGCACCAGAGAAGAAGGGCTTGGGTGTGTAAAAATGTAGGCTTGGAGGGTGGCAGGAGGGAAGAGCCATTATGGAGGAAACCCCAAGGCCATTTTGGGAGTTACCTGTTGGGCTGCTGGTTCCTGTGGCTCCTCTTGGCTCCAGAGCAAAGGTATCTCTGTCCCAGCACCACCTTTCTGGAGCTCTTATGGAGTCCTTGGTCCAGGTCAAGCATGTCAGGGTGCTGATGATAAGGAGAAGGAGAGGGATGGAGAGGACTCCCAGGGGGATGCTGCTCGTTGGACAAATCCCTCTTTGAGGAGATTCAGAGCAGATATGCTGCTGCTTTCCAAGCAGGGCAGAGGGCAGATCTTCTGTCCCCTTGGACAAGCAAAGGAGGCTCCATTGCAGTGATGAGCTGGTGAGACCTTAGAGGGAAATCCAAGAGAGGTTAATTAGGGCTGCTGTCCTCAGCTAGCAGGAGCATGTCCCCACAGGGTAGGGGACAGCCCTCAGGCTCAGCTTTGGGGACAACCTGAAGCATAGGGGCTTTTCCCAGCCACCTTGGCTCACTGCCCTCCTCCATCACGTGAAGGGACCTCCAGCATGTGAGGCTCTCTACGATGTGGTGGGGCATGAGGTTATTGGGTGGCTTGGGTTATTCCCACCCTAAATCCACAGCGTGCCAACAACCCAGTGGCAGTATGCACCCAAACAGAGCTGGGTAGATCACTGTCCAGGCATTTCCAACCTTCTCCCCAGGCATGTGGATCTCCAGCTGCTCTTGAAGGCCATCATGGGGAAGAGAATCCCCTGGTCACCCCCAGGGTCACTTGTATTGCCCAGTGCCTGCTGTGTGTGGGGGGACACCTAGAGGAGTGATTTGGGGGGAGGAGCTGTGTGCCAGCATGTTGATTTTCTCCTGCAAACTCAAGGCTGGATAATCACCATGTTTTTAATTAAATGTGATTATTAAAAAAAGAAAGAAGGTTTTCAATCCCTCTCTGCAGAGATGCAGGGGGTTCATGGGATTGCTGCAGGCAGGAATGATAAATATGTTTAACTGGCCAGGAAATAACTGAGGGCGACCTGGGCTGAATGGGAAGGGGAGACGAGTCATAGAGAATTCAGTCTGTGAGTCTCTGACTCTCAGAGAATTTCATTAAACTGTAAAACCAGAGTTACTACAGCCTGGATTGTTTGCAGGGATATCTGCTTTCCCCCTCCCTCTGTTTTCTGCCCCTTTTCCTTCCCCCTTTTCCTTCCATCTTTTCCCCTTTCCTTTCATCTTTCCTTTCTTCTTTCCTTTCCCCTTTCCTTCTCTTTCTTTCCTTTCCTCTTTCTTTCTTTACTATTTTTCCTCTCTTTCTCTGTAAGGTTGCATTCTCATTCCCTATCCCAGTTCCTGCACATGAAGACAGCCTGAAAAGGTCATGCCACCCATACTCCAGGGGGAGGGAGATGGATATATCCCTGTGGGAGCTGAGTGCTTTGGAGTGGAGCCAACTCACCCAAGGAGCTTCAGTCCAGAGGAGGGTTTTGTTGTATGTGTGTGTGTTTTTCAACGGCTCTAAGCATTCAGGCCTTGTTTTTTCCTATTGGGCACTACGGATTATGGATGAATAAGCATAAAGATATCCAGGCAACATTAAAAAAGAAAAAACCCTCTACCATATCCAATCTCTTAATACTGTCTTGGCTTTGTGGAGTCTAATGCCGGGTTATTTACCCAATAACTGAGTTTCCTTTCTGATTATTCACATCACTCCAGGCACATTCTGGGTTTCAGAACAGCTCGACGGGGCAAAAACTCCTCTTTCCAGCCCCCTCCTCTCCCAATCTCCAGCTCTTTTGCATGGTGGCTGATGAAGATGCAGTGCTTTCAAACTAAGCTTCTCCCTGGGCCAGGAGGCACCTTTGAGGACACACAGGACTGTGGTGCGACAGCCCATGTGTCTCTCAGGTTTTTCCCACCTGCTTTGTGTCAGCCTGGCCGCAGGGAGGCACAGGGCCTATTTTTTGGCCAAATATTTCCCCCTTGCTACTAGCAATTGGCACTGATGGACTGAGGAATGTAAGGAAAGTGCTGAAGATGCCTCCATCATGGTGCTGCCATGTGTTGCCATTTGTAATGTGGGTGTGGCCACACTGGTGTATAGATCCCCTTCTTCCTCTTTCGCCCGATCTCCTCTTTAGTTTCATGTTAAGAGCAAGTCTGGCTAGTTTCTTCCAGTGCTTCCAGTTGGGCCCCATAGCCAAAGAAAGTTGTACAAAAGTTCCTAGCTTGAACCCCTTGGCTCCTGCCACCTCTGTCTGAATTTGACAGGAGGCAAGAAAACTCTGCTGGTGACTTGTGGAGGAGGAATTTCTGCTGGGCACATAGCCTGGGATGTCTTCATGTTGATGCTTGTGCTTTCTTCTTCCCAAAGGTCATGGCTAAAAATGTGCTTTTCCACCAGCTTTCCCAGGCAGGTAGGTGACACAGCAGTGGACAACCATTCAGCCTTGTTTGTTTTTTTTTTTTGTTTTTTTTTTTCTTCTCCTTTGTGTCTAGAACTCCATTCGGCACAACCTCTCCTTGAACAAGTGCTTCATCAAGGTACCCCGGGAGAAGGGTGAACCAGGGAAAGGAGGATTTTGGAAGCTTGACCCCCAGTATGCCGACCGGCTCAAGAATGGTGCCTTCAAAAAGCGTAAGATGCCTTCAGTGCAGATCCACCCAGCCTTCACCAAAGCAACCCAGCAAGAACAGAATGTCACCAGCCCATCATCCGCTTTGGCTTGCACCCCCAACAACATCCTCAATGTCAACGTGGAGTCGGAGCAGCTGCTGAAAGACTTTGAAGAAGTCATCAGCAAGGAGAACTTGACCCCAGTGGATAGTAAAGCAGGGCAGAAGCGCAAGCAGCCCTCACCCAACCGAGCAGCCAAGGTGTCTCGGCTTTCCGACTCTGCCTTGTTGACCCAGGAAGAGGAGACCGATCTGGGATCGCTGAAAGGCGACTTTGACTGGGAAGCCATCTTCAACGCCAACCTGACTGAAGATGACTTCACTTTTGAGGGCTTGGAGGATCCCCTTTTGAGGCTCACTCCTCCAATCAGCCCCGTAACACCCAACCTGGACTTGACAGTACAAGGACACCACATCAACCAGCCCCAGGAGCAGGAACCAGCCCTCACTGAACTCCAACAGAACAACCTGGACTTTGATGAAACCTTGATGGCCACTTCTTTCCTGCAGAATACCTGGGATGACGGGACAAACGATTACCTCTCTAACACCATTAACATGGATCAGTTATTTGAACTCAATGACACCCCTCTGCCAGCAGATGAGAGCGACTGGAGCAATTTGGCGTCCCTCTTATAAGATGCCAGTCACCATTCAAAGGCCACATAGACTTTTTAGTAGGATGCTCTCCCCCCTCATTGTGCTGCTGGGACTTACAAGGGACAGAATTTCTAGAGACAGAGACATCCAAAAGGACTTTTGCTGGCTTCATCACAAGATTATTCACAGAAACACCAAGGGGGGGAGAATGAAGCACCACCACAGACATCATTGAATGATACAGCAGAAGTCCATGACTTTCTTTAAGAGATATAACACTACTTATTTTTTTACTTTTAAAGGAAGAAATGTGAATTATCATATTTTTTTCCCTGTGGAAAGGGACACGGCCTATGTTCCTTCTAGGCTGAAGAAGGCCACCTGATAAATCCCATCCAAGACATCAGATTCCTGGTGGCTCAGGACTCAACAGACTAAGTGCAATTTGCTCACCTCTTCATCTCTCTGTTTCTCTCTCTCTTGGTTAGTTCATAGGCATAGTGTGATAATTAGCTAGTGAGCAAATAAGAGGTCCCTTCTGGATTCTCTGAGGTCAACCTCCCTCCTGACCTGTGCCTAGGGAAGAAGAAAAGGTTTATAAATTCAGCATCTGCCTCTTTAGATGTTTTTATATAATCTATTATATATTATATATTCAAAGAAGCCTATATTTTTAGCATTAGAATTTCTTAATAGTGGGGGGCTGGGAGGGGGAGGAGTTTGGAAGTTGTTTAGTATTTTCATCATTTAAAAGTTTGTTGTTCATTGTTCTGTAAACCAAGATAACATGAGGGAAGGTTCTTAAAACAGCAACAGTAGTTTTTTTCTAAGGATCCAGGAACTGGAGCAGCAGACACTGGGGCACTCCCAGAACTGACTTTTGTATTGTTTGTACCCAAAATCCTCCCTGTGATTGCTGAAGGGTCTAGACCACTATAAACCCTCTCTGTCCTTCACCAACTGTCATAGGTCATCTCTGGTTATTTTTTGGTCCAAGACTGTTGCTCTCTACTTCTTTTGCTCCTCCATCAGTCTCCAAGCAGTTGCAAGGACAGCGCATGAGCCAGATTAAAGATGTGCCTTTGGGAAAGAAAACACCATGACACGGCCATGGACTGGTGGCAATGAGATCACTCCACATCGATCCTCCCAGGTGGGACTGAGGAAGAAAGAAATCCACCTTCAGGCTCCATCCAAGAGCTCAGGCCAAAGACTAAGAATGCAAGAGACTCTGAGGATGGCAATGGAGATGAAGTGCCATCTAGTTGGGAGCAGGTCGTTAGCTGGGAGAGCCAGACTGACACAGTCTGAAGCTTTGGCCCTTTGGCTCAGTACCTGGTGAGAACGTGGCAGGATCTTGGCAAAGCAGCTCAGAAGCATTTCAGGAGCAGAGCCAAACTATCAAAACTTGAAGCTCTCGAGATCTGGATTCTTCACCTCTCCTTCACTGTAGGCTATGAGAGATACTCATTAGGTAGGAGTAAGTAGAAGCTGTAATTTTAGTGGTGTGTCTTAGACTTGGCAAAAAAATTGAAGATTACAAAGAATTTCTTTTCTGTTTACAAAAGCACTTAGGACCTTTAGTGTGAGCAATATGATTTAGTAAGAGTATAGCTGTAGTGTAAGAATAGATAAGCCTTAGAAAAAATATTTAAATTAACTTTGAAGTAATTTGCATCCATATGTGGGGAGCTAATTGGAGATTTGGAGGTGGGAGCACAAGTTCCACATGCTGTAGCTCCAGCTGAGAACCAACATTATCTTTTCTGGTTTCTAGTTAAAAAAGCACTTATGTCCTTTACTATTAGCAATATAATTTAGCAAGAGTATAGTTGTAGTGTAAGAATCAATAGATAAGCCTTAGAAAAAATATTTAAATTAACTTTGAAGTAATTTGCATCCATATGTGGGGAGCTAATTGGAGATTTGGAGGTAGGAGCCCAAGTTCCACATTCCTCTACTACAGCTGAGAACCAACATCTTTTCTCATTTTCTGGTTACAAAAGCACTAAAGACCTTCAGTATAAGCAATCTTATTCAGCAAGAATATAGTTGTAGTGTAAGAACCAATAGATAAGCCTTTAAAAAAATTAACTTTGAAGTAATCTGCACCCAAATCTAGGGAGCTAACTGGAGATTTGGAGGTGGGAGCACAAGTTTCACATTCCTCTGCTACAGCTCACTCAACTTCAGCTCACACAAGCAGCAGAGCCCAGGCTGGGGCTGCTTTACCCAGGTGCCAGCATCTGAAGTCCCCTGTGTTGTCACCACACAGCTGGGGCCAGTGTCCCAGGACCAGGGAGAAAGGGCCATGTCTCTGGGGAGATTTAAGAGTAGGTTTAGATGTTTATATTGTATTGGAGTTATTCCTTCTTTTTACTTGTTGGTTTTGTTATATTTTCCTGTTGGGAGGGCCTCTGTACTGATGCTGAAGAACTGCAGAGACGTGTGCAATTAACCTTTTTCATGGAAAGTAATTTACATATTAAAAAGAAATTGTTAAAAAACCAAACATTTTGTCTCTCTGTTTCTCTGAATCACTGCCTGGATCTGTCTTGCCCTCTGCCCTGGGGACATCAGCCCTAGGTGTATGCTCAGCCTCAGTGCATCGGTGCTGTCACCCCTCTCTGTGGTGGCACAGGGGAAACTGAGACACAAACCACCACCTGTGTGGCAGTGGTTACACATCACCTCTCTGGCACAAGGTGACAGTGCCTGGTGTCCTGAGTTCTGGGAGCTGCTACTAACCTCTGGAGCATCCTTCCCTGCCCCAGCAGGGACCTGGAGGTGACGAGTGTTCAAGGCCAGCTGGATGGGGCTTTGAGCAACCTGGTCTGGTGGGAGGTGTCCTTGTCTCTAAGGTATCCTCTGACCCTTCGACGTGGTGTGAGTGCCTGCTGTCTCTCTGCTTATGCCACATCCCCATCCCTGTAAGAAACACAAGTGGCTTCTTAGCCCTCCTGGGCTCAGGGCGGTCAGAGGAGCTGCATGGGAGCTGCAAGAATAGCTGAGCCCTCCTGAGGCCAATTACGCTGAGGAGCAGTTGGGCTCTGCCAAAGCAAGGAAGCAAAGCTGAGCTGGCTCAGCTGCCTCAGCAGGCAGGATGAGGACTGGTGGGTCTGGGGACATTGGGTTTGGGGAGCCCCATGAGGAGGGCAGGTTGGCTTGGGGATGCCAGGAGCTGTAGGTACCTCACTGTGCCCACAGCTGTGGGGTGGCCACTGCCATCTGGGAGAGGATGGAAAATGGAGGTCTGACCCCTGTTTAGTACCTGCCCAGACCCTTGTCACATCAGAGCATCTCCGGGGACGAAGATACCCCTTCACGACCTGTCCAATTTGGTGCTTCAGATGGACCTGATCCAGGATGTTACATCCCTCTGCCACTGGAGATCTAGCTCTTCTCATCTACAGGAGTGGCATCCTGTCACCTCCCTGGTGATCTAGTGGATCAAACCAGCAGCAAGTATGGCAGCAGAAAGCCCCCGGGTAGCCCCAGTGCTTACTGCTGCTCCTAATTTATTAGGCCAATCTCAGTCCAAAATAAGGGCTGGGCTCCCAGCAGGGACTGGCCTTGCCTTGAGCATACCTCGTGCCAGGAGGACAGGATGAGACCCATGGCTAATGCAGGGTTATCAATGAGGAGGGGTCAGCTTTGGTGCATCTGGGGGGGGCTTTTGGAAGCAGATCTGGGCTCTTCTTTCATCTTGGGGATCATGAACACCAAAAAGTAACACAGAATCCCTCTCCTGGCTTCTTCCTTCTTCCTCCTGGTAGCGGTGGCACTGGAAGAGCTGCTAAAAGCTGGCAGCCCTTTATGTTTGCTGCTTGATTTTGTTTTGCCAGGCACTACTAAATAGTTTCTGGTTTTAAACCCCTTGGAAAGAGAGGAGCCCCCAGCCCCCCTACCCTGCCAGGGCACTGAAAAAAACCATTAGCTTGCCAGGAAAAAATATTTCAGCCCTTGGGAGCCAGTGGAGGATTTTAAAGTGAGAAAAGGGGAATATAAAGGAGGCACCAGGCAAGGCCTGAAACAGCCTCGTTTTGTTTAGTTCCTGAAAGCAACAAAACCAACTGGGATGTGGGATTTTTCTTTTTTTTTTCCTTTTCCTTTTTTTTTTTTTTTTTTTTCACACTGAGACGATTTGGGAAGGGGTGTTTCTTTAAGCAACAGCCAGGAGGAGGTGCATAAGTGGGGGTGCTCTGGGGAGGGAGCGTGGTGGGGACAGGGAGGACACAACGCCACTGCTCCTACAAAGCCTGGGTGTGCTGGGGACAGAGGCCAGTGCCAGGAAGGAGGTCAGGACCTAGAGCACTGGGCCTGTCTGGGCTTGCTGGTGGCACTGGGGTGGCTTACAACCCGTGGCTGTGGCTGGCCCAGCTCTGTGGACTGCTCTGGCTCACCCAGTATGAGTCTGGTGATGGGTTGTGGTGTTACCCCTGCTCCACATGTGGGCAAAGCATCCTGCAAAGAAAACCCAGGCACTGCATCCCTGAAGCTTTTCGGGCATCCCACCATTGGCACCCACCAGAGCGGGTCAGAGAAGCACCCAAAAACTCCCCCCAAATTCAGCCTGCACTGCATCAGCTGGGTTTCTCTGCCAGTTATTAAGCAAGTGGCAATCATTCCTTGATTATTTATTTCTGCTATTCCCTGCTATTCCTCATCCATCATCCCTCCCCGATGGGCAAACATTGACACCTCAAAACAATCTCCCATTCACGGGGGGGGAAGAAATATACACATAAGTCCTTCTTTTTCTCTCTCTTTTCTTGACGTGTCTTTCCCCTCCATTGAGCGTGGGGCTGGCATGAAGCCATTCTGGCAACAGCCGGCTTTCACTTGCTAATCATCCTAAATATTGAAAATCAACGCTTAGAATAAACAGCTCAAAGACTGGGACCATCTCTGCTCTGTTTGGAAATGCTAATCTTGCTGCCTCTCGTTTTCCTGGTATGGATTTGGTGCTGTGATTTTTGGAAGAGGTCACAGCTTATGGGTTCTCCATCCCTTCATCACCAGATTTCTATCTTTTTTTTTTTTTAAAGTATTTTTCCTTTCTCCTCATCATGA
>VZTY01028638.1:222212-260246 GCA_013400935.1 Turnix velox | reverse complement strand
AGAGTGAGAGGGCTGGGGGGGGGGGGCAATGGGGGAGGAGAGGGGAGAAGAAGGGGAGAGAGGATGGAGGAGAGTAGGGAATGGACTTGTCTTGCATAGCAATGAATGAAATTCCAAAGTCTGGGGGAAAAAAAAACAGGTTCCCAAATGTGTGTCAAAGAGTTCACATGGTTGAGAAAACTCATGGAAACTGGTCTTGGGCAGGGAGCTTCATTCCAGATATAGACATAGCAAGGGGGAATGGTTTTAAACCAAAAGAGGAGATCTAGATTAGATATTGTGAAGAAGAAATTCTTTGCTGAGAGTGGGGTGAGCCCCTGGCCCAGGGTGCTCAGAGAAGCGGTGGCTGCCCCATCCCTGGGGCAGGCTGGCCATGACTTGAAGCAACCTGGGCTGGTGGGAGGTGTCCCTGCCCAGGGCGTTGGGGTGAGATTGGATGGTCTTGAAAGTGTTTTCCAAGCCAAACCATTCTGTGATTCTATCCCGATGTGGAAACTGAGGCAGGGCAAGGTGTCTGATGTGGACCAGAACCTAATGATCTAGGTTTCATTTCAGAGCATGCTTGCACCCGTGTGTTTTTGGCTGTGTTTCTTGGCTGTGGGGGGGTTCACCCTCAGGCACTGGGGAGTCCATGGGGCAAAGCCTTGCTCCGTGACCCAGAGAGCCTGGGGATGGGTCAGTGGGCCACCGCCAACGGCCGTTCCTGGCTGGCACAATGTAGTGGCAGGTCTGGGCTTGTCCTGCTGCAGGGGGAGTGCCGGTGGCCACTTGCCCAAACTACAGTGCAATGGCCCCTGTCACAAGGAGATACTCAGCATATTGTCTCTTTGTCCTCTTCTTCCTCATAACCCCGGGTTGGGGGCTGTGACCCTGCAAGTCCCCCGCTCCTCTTGCCCGTGGAAAGTGACCTCCATCCAGCCCTGGCTTGTGGAGAGGGGGCTGAGCTGCCAGAGCAGTGCCAGCACCTCCTCCTTCTTTGGGAAACCACGTCATGCCAAGGTCGAAACTTGGCCAATCTGCAAACAAGCTCCGAGGCCACAGGGATTTCTTTACAAAGGCTGTTTTTTTTTTTGGTTTTTTTTTTTTTTTTTCTGGGTGATTTATTCCCAGATTTGGAGTATTGAGTCCATCCCACCTCCTTAGATTTTTTTTTTCTTTCATTGCTGTCAGGATAGCAAGAAACTCACTTTAGAAATCCAGAGCCAAAAACCCTCCTTTAGTGTCCGACTCCAGCAGTTGGATCTCAAAACATATAAAGACGTGAAAGCAGGAGCAGATTGTGTGCTCTGCACCCTGTGGATGCTGCCCACCACCTATGGGTGCTGGTGCATGGGCAGAGCTGGGAAGCAAAGGGTCAGCAGGTACATTTGGGGAATGGCCTAGTTTGGAGCAATGTGTGCACAAGCCCTGACTATCTAGGAGTTAAGGATGGGACTGGCCAGTCTGGGTGGTGTGGGGATACTGGGTGACAAGTCCCTGGGATGCTCCCATCCCACACACAGGTCTGCGGGTGGGAGGGCAGCAGGAGGGATTGAGGGTATTACAAGTGACAGGTGTTGACCGAGAAATCTCCAGGAATTTGTCCTGGCATTGTTCTGGCAGGCAATGTGCCCACCTGGCAGCCGAGAGAAGCACAGCTCTGCTCCCAAACCATGCTCCTCTTCCTGGTGCCCAGCTGGGAGAGGCGACTGCTCTCTTTTCTGGGGGGTTCCCAGGATTTTGGGCTCACTGGTTCCAAGAGTCAGAAGCACATCACACCTAGCAGAGGCACTGGTGGCTGAGTGGAGATTCGGGAGTCAGTGCTGATTCCCATGCAGGAAATGGGGAGAGCAGAACTGCAGATGTTGAGTTATGCTCCATCCCAGTGGTTTTTCCTCATGAGACACATTAACAGGCAGGAATGTGTAAACATCCAAAGGTCAGAGCTGTGCAGTGGCAAGGGGGCTTCAGCTCCCAGTAATGCAGCAGGAGAAGGACCCCTGTGCCCCACTGTGGGCAGGGAGAGATGGCAGAGGAGGGTCCCTTCTGCATGGAGCTTGTTGAACTTGCATCCTTCAGTGGACTCCTTATTCACCTTGGGATCACCTCTGGCATTCCTGCCAGGAGGATGGGGACAGCTGCAGTTCCATCCCCATCGTGTGTGTGGGGTACATGCCTGATACCACCCCACATGGCAAACAACCTCTTTCCCTCCCCAGTGACATGGCATGGAGAGAAAAAGAGCATCCTCCCCAGCCCAGCCCCTGGCACACAAAATGTCCTGTACTTTCCCTTTGCCCAATGACCAGCACTTCCAGAGCGCACACACACATCCCACTCACCCAAATCCATTTGGGAAACTTAGCTCCTGCTCTAGGGAGGAGAGGAAGAGTTTGGTCATGTGCTGTGTGGCACCATGACCTTGGTCCCCAATATGTGCCAACTCTTTGGTGGCCTATGAGGCTTGGCGGGAGAGGGGGGAGGTGTCTCTGTTCCCCCAACTCTGGCTGCCTGATGAGGGGAACCTCGTTAATCCTGGTCATTCATTTGCAAAAACGCCTTTTAAATCTGGCTATGCAGGCAGTTACCAGAGGACTGGAGAGGTTTCTCAGCAGGACTCTAATTTCCTGTGCAAATAAAGCCGGAGGGAGGGAAAGCACAGCTTGTATCTTCAATGCAAGAGGCCTTTGGAGGACCTTTGGGGCTAGGCTTCAAGGGGCTGATCCCCATGAACCTCTTTCCTCCTAGGAGAGGAAGGTCATTGAGTTATCCTGTTAGGTAATTACTTGGGTGCTGTTTCAGTGCAATTGCTTGCTGCTGTGCTGCATCATTTCCCTGCAGCAGACAGGCTGGCTTGGTCCTTTCCAGTGCCATGTGGGAAGGACTGGGAAGATGCAGAACCTGAAACATCAACCCTTCTCCTACATGGATCTGGTTTTCTAGGAGCCCTGTGGCACACTGATGCCCTAGCCCCAGGTCAGGATCAAAGTAAAGCCAAGTGGAGTTTGGAAGTGACACCAAGGAGGCAAAATCCTCTGGTGGATTTGAATCCTGTCTCATCCTTTCAAGTTCATAGGCATGTTACCAGTCAGGGCACAAGCTCTGGTGCATCCCATGCCCCATCTGTGCCCATTAGTTCCCTTTCTTAGGGCTCTTTCCTTTTAACTCCACCTGGAAGGGAAAGATGAAGTCTTCTCAGGCAGCTTCAGAACTGCTGTTTTGTCTGTCTGAAGATTAATCTGGCTAAAGACTGATCATTTTTTCTATCCAGCTGGCCCAAGGGGAGACAGAACAGGCCGAATCTGGGGAGGAGGAGAGGGCAGTGCTATTGGTGATGATGTTTCCATGTGTTCTTGCACCCCAGGGCACTGTTGGGTCACACCACAGGAACACAGAGCCTGGGGACAGCCCTTCAGTCCATATTGAAAGTTTTGTAATTTTATGTTAATCCCAGCTCCTCTATACTCTGATCTCTCTCCTGTCCCACATCAAATGCAAAGCCCTTTCGGAGGCTCCTGGCTGTATTAATCTTGTTTTGCTCTCGCCACCACATGCCGTGTGCAGCTCCTGTGACTCAGGGAGTGCCATTGCCCCATCTCCACTGTCCTCTCTGTGCAGGAGTGGGATTAACCCTGCCAGTGGGAAGCAAGGGCTGGCATGATTAATTTTTTGCAATAAAATGATTAAATTTTTTAAGCAGGAACTGCTCCTGGGGTGAGCAGCGCTTTGCTACAATGCAGGGAACAGGGCGTGCCTGCTTTGAGAGCTACTATTAATTGAATTTATCTGAATCTTGTCAAAACTACACCTTAAGTGCAATGCCCTTTGCCACCAGAAAGGCAGCCAACAAAAATGTGGATTTGGGGAATAACTGGCTATTTGCAGTCACTCAGAGCCAAGCCTCAAGCAGGCAAAGCAAAGCCCCTCTCTGCCTCAGTTTCTCTACCTGCAAATCAGGTCAGTTCTCTTTTCTGCAGTGTTTTGGGTGACCAACGCCCTGAACACCTTGTCCTCAGGGAGAAGTGACTGTCACGTCCCCATGAACAGGAGCCACTTCCTCATGTCTGTGGCAGCAAAATCTTCTGTTGCTGAACAACAGGCTGTGATGTTGTTTGGGCCCTTTGACCTCCACACCCAAAGGTGTTGAGCTTTGATATGATCCCACATCTTGAATTTTGGAGCACTGGATAAAGCTTTGCTTGGCAAATGCTGCAGAAGGGGCTCATTAGCTCTCTTACTAGTGCACCAAAGCCTCAGCTCAGCTGTGTTGGCACTCAGACTGATAGTATCATACAATGGTTTGGGTTGGAAGGGACCTTAAAAATCATCTAGTACCAACCCCCCTGTCATGAGCAATGACACCTCCCACTACACCAGGTTTCTCAGTGCCTCATCCAGCCTGGCCTTAAACACCTCCAGGGAGGGGGCATTCACAGCTCCTCTGGGCAACCTCTTCTAATGCCTTGACATCCTCACAGGAAAGAACTTCTTTCTTATCTCCAGCCTAAATCTCCTCTCTTCTAATTTGTATACATTACCCTAGTCCTGCCATCCTGGACCCTATTCAAAAGTCCCACCCCAGACTTTCTGTAGTCCTGTTCAAGTACTGAGAAGCTACTGTGATGTCCCTCCTGAGCCTTCTCTTCTCCAGACTGAACAGCCCCAACTCCTTCAGCCTGTCCTCAGAAGGGAGATGGTCCAGCCCTCTCATCATCTCTGTGGCCTCCTCTGGACCTGCTCCAACAGCTCAATGTCCTTGAGGGCTCCGGAACTGGAAACAGTAACTGCAGTTGGGCTCTCACCACAGCCCAGCTAAGGGGCAAGATCACCTTCCTTGGTCACACTTCTCTTGATGCAGCCCAGGACTGGATTGGCTTCTGGGCTGCAATCTCTCACTGCCAGCTCATGCTGAGTTTCCTCGTATTATATGGGGCTGTTTCAGTCCTGGTCCCTGGGAGAGACACTGAGTGTGCCGTTATCCCTGCCTTGACAACTCAATTTGCATCTTTTACTCCTAGTCCTGCCATCCTGGACCCTATTTAAAAGTCCTACCCCAGCCTTTCTGTAGCCTCCTTGGGGTATTGAGAAGTCACTAGATAAGGGACCACATCCACCTGGATGAAAATCCCTCCTCTGGCGGGTGGGGCGGGGGGGAGAAAAATTATCTTTTACTCCCTGTTTCACGGCAAGGGAAGCAAAGGCTGGCTCAGCATTCCTCCGCGGCTGCTGCTGAGTCACCACGTCCTCCTTTCATCCCCACAGAGAGCGATTCCTGCGGGGACCCCGCGGCTGGCGGTTGGCAAGGGCGGGAAGGACGGCGGGGCTGCGGCGGGATCCTGCGGGAGCTGCCTCCTCCCTGCACCCACCGCTGGACAAACAGCCGGCAGGGAGCTGGGGTGGGTTTGGCATCCCAAAGATCATCCCAGGTGTGACTCGGTGCCCTTCTGCATTGTATTTTTTAGCACGCTTTCAGCCTGTAAAGTTTACGCCTTCTCTTTATTGTTTTGTTGGGGTTTTTTTTGTTGGGTTTTTTTTTGTAATTTTTTTTACCAGAAATAACCCCCCGCTGCTTTGATTCTATGCATTTTGAGTGAGTTTTTCAAGTCAACAAAGCCCAGAGACAGAGGAATGTATAGAAGCAGAAGGTTTCTTCTGCTGCCTCTCCCTGGATTCAGCCTTCCACCTCGTGTTTGCACAAGTTCTGGCAGTTTTTACACAATTTATTGTCAGACTGACTTTCTGGACGTTTATTCCCTCTTTACCTTTCCACCTGGCAGCTGGGATATCGACTGGAAGCCTCCATCTTGTCTCCCTCTCTGCCCTGAGGTTCAGTCACCTCATCAGTGGGTGATGGATCATTTTTGCTATTGTTTTTCAGGAGATATATAACAATACTCAGGTGAACACACAGATTTGTTCACCAGGCTCAGCAAGCCCCTTGAATGAAAGGGTGCATGTTAGCAGAAAAAGCGTGGATTGCTATGAAAAAAGAGATGGCTCAGCTGTAGAGGAGTGGAAAACCCTTCTCAATCACACCTGTCTGGTGGGAAAAGCACAAGAGGTGATGCGTGCTGACCCTAGAAAGGAATCTTCTCTTTTATAGGGGTAGGATAAGATCCCCTCTAGCAGGTAACATCATCGGTGGACAAAGGAAAGGCAACTGACATCATCTACCTGGACTTGTGCAAGGCATTTGACACTGTCCCACATGACATCCTGGTCACCAAACTGGAAAAGAATGGGTTTGATGGATGGACCACTCACTGGATAAGGAGCTGGTTGAATGGTCGCACTCAAAGAGTTGCAGTCAATGGCTCATTGTCCAAGTGGAAACCAGTGACGAGTGGTGTTCCCCAAGGATCAGTACTGGGACCAGTGCTATTGAACATCTTCGTAGGAGATATGGACAGTGGGATTGAGTGCACCCTCAGCAAGTTTGCAGATGACACCAAGCTTTGTGGTGCAGTTGATACACCTGAAGGGATGGCATCCAGAGGGACCTTGACAGGCTTGAGAGGTGGGCCCAAGCCAACCTCTTGATATTCAACAAGGCCAAGTGCAAGGTCCTGCACCTGGGTCGAAGCAATCCCAAGCACAGATACAGGCTGGGTGGAGAGTGGCTTGAGTGCAGCTCCGTAGAGAAAGACTTGGGTGTGTCAGTTGATGACAAACTCAACATGAGCCAGCAGTGTGCACTCGCAGCCAAGAAGGCCAACCAAATCCTGGGTTGCATCAAGAGGAGTGTGACCAGCAGGTCAAGAGAGGTGATTTTACCCCTCTACTCGGCACTGGTGAGACCCCACCTGGAGTATTGCGTCCAGTTCTGGAGCCCTCAACACAGGAAGGACATTGAGCTATTGGAGAGGGTCCAGAGAAGGGCCACGAAGATGATCAAAGGGTTGGAGCAACTGCCCTATGAGGACAGGCTGAAGGAGTTGGGGTTGTTCAGCCTGGAGAAGAGAAGGCTCAGAGGGGACCTCATAGTAACTTATCAGTACCTGAGGGGGTCCTACAGAAAGGCAGGGGAAGGAATTTTTAACATAATATCGGACAGGAGGACTAGAAACAACGGATGGAAATTGGAGGGGGGTAAGTTTAGACTTGACATAAGAAAGAAATTTTGTACAGTGAGGGTGCTGAAACACTGGAACAGGTTGCCCAGGGAGGTTGTGGATGCCCCATCTCTGGAGGTGTTCAAGACTAGGCTGGACAAGGCACTGAGCAGCCTGGTCTGGTGGGAGGTGTCCCTGCCTATGGCAGGGGGGTTGGAACTCGATGATCTTTGAGGTCCCTTCCAACCCAAACTATTCTATGATTCTATAGGTGTCCCCATGTTGCCCAGAAAGGTTATGGATGTTCCCTCTGGAGTTCCACTCCTGGAGGTGTTTAAGGCCAGGCTGGATGAGGGACTGAGCAACCTGGTCTAGCAGGAAGTGTCCTTGCCCATGGAACTAGGTCCCTTCCTACCCAAACCACCATATGATTCTATGATCCAGGCAATCATGGCCAGGCAACGTCACATAGAGAATACACAGTGGCCTGCCATTGCCCCGTGCAGCAGCCAGAGCCCAGGCACAACTGTTATTAGTGTGATAAGGTGGGTTATGAAATGTGCTGAAATTGCCAACCAAAAGCAGTCCTTTTGGGGCTGATTCAGCTCCTTTCCAGAGCCTGGGGTGGTTTGACAAGGGGAAGATGGATAGGAAAAGGCCAGTCCCTTCACATGGCAGGAGCTCTGCATTAGAGCAGCAAGCACTGGTTGCTGGGAGGTTGGGACTGTCTGTACTGATAAAACCAGCTCCTTGCTCCAGACTGGACATGGTTTATGAGGCTGCACAGCCCTGTAACTGCCCTCTGTGAGCCATAAACCCAGCCATCCCCACTTGTGTTGCAGGAGAGAGAAAGTGGTAACCCCTCAGCGGCTGGTAGCCATCTGGAAAATGGATGCAGGAGTGGGTGTAGAATAACCTGCACTCCTGCAAACACCTACATTTCCACAATCCATCTCTAACTTTCTGCCATTTCATTTCCCCAACTCCTGTGACCTTCCCACCTTGGATCTTCCCTCAGATGTGTGGCAGAGCTGGCCTGGCTGCCCCCACAGCTCAGTATGGGAAAACGGGGTGGCTTTGGATCCTCTCTCAGGTCTCCATGTCTTTTGGGGTGGGACGAATGGGGATAGCAGTCTTGGGGCCCTTGGGGTTAGATTAATTATAGAATGTGTTGAGTCAGGAGTGACCTTCAAAGGCCATCTAGTGTCACCCCCTGCAGTGACAGGGACATCCTGCACTAGATGAGGTTGCTCAGAGCCTCAGCAAGCCTGGCCTTGGGTGTCTCCATGGATGGGGCCTCCACCACCTCCCTGGTCTCACCACCCTCATCACAAAGAACTTCCACATGTTTCATCCAACCCTGCCCTGCTCTGGTTTCAAACCACTGCCCCACTTCCTATCACTCCATGCTCCGATAAACTGCCCCTCCCCAGCTTTTCTGAGCCCTTCAGGCACTGGGAGGCCACCATGTCTCCCTGGAGACCTTCCTCCTCATTATCCCATTTCACCCTGTTTAGACCAGGGAGCAAGACTTTCTCTCGCCATACATGACTGAGAGTAAGAAGGAACTTTTCTTCATCAGCACAGCAGGGAGACTCTGTAATGGCACTCACTACTGAGAGTAAATCAGCGAGGAAATCAACCTCCCTTCTGAGGACAGGCTGAAGGAGCTGGGGTTGTTCAGCCTGGAAAAGGCTCAGGAGGGACATCACAGTAGCTTCTCAGTACCTGAACAGGACTACAGAAAGTCTGGGGTGGCACTTTTGAATAGAGTCCAGGATGGCAGGACTAGGAGTAATGGATACAAATTGGAAGAGGAGAGATTTAGGTTCTTTCCTGTGAGGATGTCAAGGCACTACAAGAGGTTGCCCAGAGAGGCTGTGGATGCCCCCTCAACCCCTGGAGGTGTTTAAGGCCAGGCTGGATGAGGCACTGAGCAACCTGGTGTGGTGGGAGGTGTCCCTGCCCATGGCAGGGGGGTTGGAACTAGATGATCATTAAAGCCCTGTCCAACCCAAATCATTGTATGATTCTATGAAGTGGATCACAGTGACCCTGGAAGCCACTTCCAACCCAACGCGCGGAGCCTATACTGCCTGTGCTGACAGAAAGGGGATGTCACAGCGGGTGACACCACCATAACATGGCGGCGCAGCCGGGCCGCCACTCCCGACATGGCGGTTACAGAAGGCGGTGCGGGTGCGGGTCCATGTCCGCATCCGCCCCCGCTCGTTAAACGCAACCGCAACCGCGCAGGCGCCCCGCCCCAACGGCGGCTGCAGAGGCGGCCGCGCCGCTGATGGCGTCCGGACCTGCCGCGCCCGCGCGCCCTGTCCCGCCACTCNCGCGCGCGCCCTCCCCCGCCACTCCCAAGATGGCGGCGCGGCACTGAGGGCGGGGCGGAAGTCTGTGTCTGAGGTGGGAGAAGCGGCGGAGCGCGGCCTCAGGATGATCCCCACCGAGGAGGTGTCGGCTCGCAGGAGGGAGATCGAGGCCAAGCTCAAGCAGGTGGGACTGGGTGAAGGGACCTGCTGAGGGACCGGGCGGAGCATTGGCCCCGGTCTGTGCCCGCAGCCGCAGCGCGTTGGCTGGGAGATGGGGGTGGGAGCCATCCTGGAGGCCGTCAGTAGACTTGGGGGCTCCAGGGACCCCTAAGGATTTGCCAGGGCATGTAGGATGAGGGTCAGTGGTTTGAAACCCTGGGCAGGGTTGGATGAGACATGAGGAAGAAGTTCTTCATGGTGAGGGTGGTGAGATACTGGCCCAGGTTGCCCAGAGAGGTGGTGGAGGGTCCATCAAGTCGGGAAACATCCCAAGGCCAGGCTTGGTGAGGCTCTGAGCAACCTCATCTAGTGCAGGATGTCCCTGTCACTGCAGGGGGTGCCACTAGATGGCCTCTGAAGATCCCTCCCAAACTGTGATTCTCTGATTCTGGGCCTGGCAGCATCCCCCAGTCCCAGAGCTCTGGTTTTCAGGGTCAAGGAATATCTTTGAGCCCCTCTTAGGCCTGTGAAGGCTCTCCCTTCAGCCTGCAAGGGTAACCTGTGCAGGGTGCTGTGCCTCCCCTTATATTTGGGCTTTGGTGACTTGCAAATAGCCCTCGGTTGTCACTCTGTTGGCTACTTGAGTTCACAGCTGTGTGTTGGGATGTGAGTGATGCCTGTGCAACACCTATGGGCAGTGTGTGGTCTGAGTCTTGTGTTCTGTTGTGGTTAAGTTGTTAATTTTATATAATGCTCTAACTTTAGTGTGCTAAGACTTGTGTTATCCAAGGAAAATGAGTAGTCCATAAAGACCTCACTTGTTGTGTTACATGTCACTTGGGTTAGTTAACTTAACAGGAATCAGGGCATTAAGAGGAAGCATATTAAAATACGATCTCAGTATCAGGCCAAACAAGATTTGCTACAGTGTTTGTTAGGACTTGTAAAAACTTATATGTAGTGTTTAGTGCTTTAATGTTCAGAATGGAAGATTATTTTTTCATGTCACTGGCAGGAAGAAGAAACTTTGTCCTTTATTAAAGACAGCCTTGAGAAGAGTGACCAGCTTACAAAGAATATGGTAAGGAGATCCTTGAATTTCAACCTTAATGTTGGGCCTGGGTTTACATTTTCTTAGGAAAAATTATTTTTGGGGCTGTTGCTGTGCCTGTCTGAGAAATGCAGAGTAATGAGCCACTTGCTCTGCATTTGTGTTCTATGCTTTGATGGCTGGGCGAGGGGGATAGCTGATGAGTGTTTCATTCCTAAGCTTTTCTGTTGGGGAGATGGGGGCTCAGATGTGTTGCTGGTGTTGTCTCTTTACAGTCTGCCTTCTCTCTCAGGGAGAGGTATTAATAGACCCCAGACTAGTTTGTGCAACAGCATTGTGTTGTTGCTTCATAAAGTCGGGTCTTGTTTGGAGTTTTGTTTCAGGAGTTTTCTGTGTAAGAAGCAGAAAGTAATTAATGTGCTCTAATTGCTTGTAAGCCCTCAGCTAGTGTACTTTGTACAGTTTTGGGCTCAGTGCTCTAAGAAAGTCACAGAGGCTCCACCAGAGATCTGTTTTGTGATTCCTAATAGAAATTAGGACATAGAGGGATTAAACAGCCCACCTAAAGAGCTATGGCAGATTAGTAGAAGAGTCCAGTAAGTGAGGCTGAAGGTTACAACTACTACCTGCTTTGTGTAGAAGGATGTCCTCAGCTCTCTTTCTCCCTTGTTATGTAGGTTTCTATCCTCTCCTCCTTTGAAAGTCGTCTGATGAAGCTGGAGAACTCGATCATCCCTGTCCATAAACAGACAGAGAACCTGCAGCGCTTGCAGGAGAATGTGGAGAAGACCCTGTCCTGTTTGGATCATGTCATCAGTTACTACCATGTAGCTAAGGACACAGAGAAGATCATAAAGGAAGGGTGAGTTGAGCAGCTAGATCTTGCTGGGGAGCTTCATCCTACTGAAACTTTGGGTTAGACATGGAGGACCTAAAGTTACATGCTCGTTTTTATGTTCCCTGTACCATTCCCACATTCTTTCCTTACCATCATTCTATCATGAAGCTGCCTGACTTGACCTTCATTTGTCCCCAGAGGACGAAATCTGCTGAGACTCCGCAACAGTGTCTCTTCCAGATTTTGTAGATGTGCTGCTATATGAATATTATGAACATTGATGGCTTTTTGTCTTTCCTCTGTCCTTTTCTTAAAGATTCTTCCTGCCCTGTATATGAATCTTGAGTTGTCCTGAGGCCTTCTTTCAGTCTCTGGTAGCCCTTCTTTGGGATGGGATGTGCAGCTTCCTCTGCCTTCCCATTGAGATCTGTCTGGGAGAAGAAGGCAGAGTTGTGAGCTTCTCAGTCATCAGTACTTCTGCATTTGCTGCATGGATTTGATATCCTGCTGTGGCATTGAGTGGAGGCAAAAGGGAATCCCACAATTTTCTCCTAGTTGAAGAAAAGGGAATTGAAATTTGCCTACTAGTTTTATCCTGACCTTGGTCTGGTACATTTTCAGTACCTGTCTTTGCTTTTTGCGGCACTCCATTGCTCTTTATTTTTTGGGTTTTTTTGTTTCAGCCCCACTGGAAGGCTGGAGGAATACTTGAATTGCATGGACAAAATCCAGAAGGCAGTGGAATACTTCCAGGACAACAATCCAGACAGCCCAGAGTTGAACCGTGTGGTAGGTTGTGGGTCTGGAACCTAGCATGATTGAGGCAAGGACAAATGTAGCCTTGCTGCTGGTGGAGGCTCCAGTGCAGAGCATCTCCCTTCTGAGGAAAGGCTGGGGGAGCTGGGTCTCTTTAGCTTGGAGAAGAGGAGAATGAGGGTTGACCTCACTCATGTCTATAAATATGTCAGGAGGATGGAGCAAGGCTCTTCTCATTGACCTCCAGTGACAGGATGTGGGGCAGTGGGTGCAAGCTGGAACACAGTAGGCTCCACAGAAATAGGAGAAGAAACTTTCTCGGGGTGAGAGAAGAGTGTCCCAGGCTGCCCAGAGAGTCCCCTTCTCTGGAGACATTCAAACCCCACCTGGACGTCTTGCTGTGTGACCTGATCTGGGTGTTCCTGCTCCAGCAGGGAGATGGGACTGGATGAACTCTTGAGGTCCCTTCCAATCCCAAATAATATTCGGTGATTCTGTGACGTGTGTGGGGAAGGTGTTTGGGCCCAGCTGGAGAAACAATTGTTTTAGCTTCTGCAATTCTGCTTGTGGTGTTTTAATCTCTCTAGGCATCATGACAGTGCAACTTCTGAAAGTGTACATTGCACATGTGGTGGAGTTGATTCAGCCTCCTCCTGAGTTGATCTTGTCAGTCCTTCAACTGCTTGAGCAGAAGGGAAGTTCTATTTAAATCCCACTTGAAGACTGAGCAACTATCAAGAATTTTTTTTTTAATTTGATTCTCTTAGTTACAATCATTGTTGGAGTTTGAAGCATCTGGTACTTGACAGTGGTTAGAAGTGCCCCAGAAAGTACATTCTCATGTGGAAATATTTGAATGAGTGATTACAGAAGCCCCATGCTTCTGCTTGTCCTTCTGCTGTTTTGTGCCAGAAATCCCTCTTTGAGAGGGGCAAGGAGTCCCTGGAATCAGAGTTTCGCAGCTTGATGACCCGACACACCAAGCCTGTCCCACCCATCCTCATCCTGGACCTCATCAGTGGGGATGATGAAATGGAGACACAGGAGGAGATGTCTTTGGAGCACCTCCCGGAGAGTGTCCTGCATGATATCATCCGCATCTCTGGATGGCTGGTGGAAAATGGCAGGAATCAAGGTTTGTAGCACTGTATATTCCCTTCAGGTTCTCTACTGAATGATTGCTCTTACTGCATCTGGTTGAGAGCAAAAGTAGGATGTTGAGGTTTGTGTGTGGATCTGTACAGGTCACACACCTTCAACCATGACGCCTCTGTGTAGGCATAGTAGTGGCCATGAGACCATGGGTCATGCTGCTCTTGGTAACCAGCAGCACTGACAAACCAGTGTCTGCTTTGCTCCATCCTCCTGACAGTGTCTGCCTCAGTGGTGAGTAGCTCAGTTTCCATCACCTTAAGGTCCTGCTTTTTTTGTAGCAAGGCTGAAGTTCTGAGTGGGGATTATTGTGCTCACTAAGTATGACAAACTTCTTTAAAAGCTTCTTTAAGAATTTTTCCATGATCAAAGGCAATTGAAGCATATATAGCATATTTCATTAGTCAGCTTGTATTCTGATTTTAAAATGATGAACAACTCATTTAGATCCTGAGTGCTCTGAACCCCGAGAAGTGTATAAAGTCCCTCATGCTATAACTGAACATTGAAAAGGCCATGTGCTGAAGGGATCTTCAGAATCCATCTAGTACCACCCCCTGCAGTGACAGGGACATGCTGCACTAGATCAAGTTGCTCAGAGCCTCACCTTGGATGTCTCCAGGGATGGGGCCTCCACGAGTTCTTTGGGCAACCTGTTCCAGTGTCTCATCAATCTCATGGTAAAAGACTTCTTCCTGATATCTCATCTAACCCTGTCCTGCTGTACTTTAAGAGTAGTTGTACAACTGATGTTGGTAGTAATGCATGGATTTAATGTTTTGTGTGGTGGGAGGGCTGGAATGAATACTGCAAGGGAAGAAGGAAGAAGTTTTTGAAGAAAACGAGATGAGGAGAACTTGGGGTCCCACAGCAATGCTTGTAAATGCCCTTAGGGACACAGATTGTTTCAGGAAGAGCTTGTTTTTCATGCAGTGTTTCCTGTTTGCTTATAATCTTGTTTCTCCCTCATCTCCTTAGATTTCATGACTGTTTACTTCCAAATCCGCTCTGTCCAGCTTGACCGCTCCATCAAGGGGTTGAAAGACCACTTCCGTAAGAACAGCTCCTCCAGTGGGGTGCCCTATTCCCCTGCTATTCAGAACAAAAGGAAGGACACCCCCACCAAAAAGCCCATCAAGAGACCGGGTGAGTCCTCAAAGCATTGGGATCATTATACAGTGTCTCCTCTGCAGGCCTTCTCAGGGCTGAGGTAGCCTCTGTGTCTAAAGTAGCGTTTATAGGACAGCAGCAGGGATGAAATTTTGGAAATAAACACCTCCTCTTTGCCCTGGATTCTGATGTTTCAGACACTTTCTGTCTGTTTATCAGACCTTAGCTCTGTTCTCTGGGGATTGTAAAGGGAGGAGAGGGGTCCTGCATGCAGGGAGAGAAAAGGCTGTTGTCTTAATAAGAGAGAAGTAAAAAGACACCTGAGAGGGCGATAAAATGATATGATATGATAAGATCTGTCCTCAGCCTTGGAATATGGTATATAGACTGTGCTGTAGCAAGAGGGATAACTCGGATCTGATGAAACAATTAACTTTAATCTTAGTTATTATTGTGCTAGGAAACAACTCAGCAGGTGTTTAGATGGTGACTAGATAGGTGCTGCAAAAACGAGATGCAAAGTTGTCTGAATTTTGGAAGGACTGTTAAAGCTTTTACCTCTGCCTGCTTTTGCAAGAGCTACAAATGTTGTTGGTTCCACCTTTTCTTGTAATAAAGTTAGTTTTGCTGTATTTTCTGCAGTTAATGAGGCCAATAACTTGGGTGTACCAGTGCACAAAGCTGGACTTCCCATCTTTAAAATGTGCCATCTAGTGGGAGCATGGACAGAAGGAGGGCCAGCAAAAGCTAGCACGTACCTTCCACAGCAGTGCAGTGAGATTGTCCCTCTGTGTGTTACAGCACCTTGTTGTCCCCTTTGTAAGAGTGATGGAAGTCAGAAAAGTTTGTATTTCTGTGGGTTTACCTGGTCAATACTCTCCCATCCATTTTTCCTCTGTTGTCCAAATACTCCTACTGGGTTCAGGAAAATAATAAAAAATGTGGGTAAGGAATGTATGGGTGGGGAAAGGAAGGAAACGAAAGACCCATTTTAATTTTGTTGTGTTTATTTTTATAATCCTGATGTGAATGCAGTCCTCATCCCAGGTAATGTGTGTCTTTGTCTGTGTGTGCTGGCCCTGGTGCTTGCTCTCTTCACTTCCCTGCGTGGAGAGGCTTTGCTGGGCCTTTTCTTGCTACAGCAGAGGGTGTGCCTGGGATATTTGGAGAGGGAGGGCCACCTGGGGAAGGATGTGACATCCTCTGCCTTTTAGAATCAATCCATGCTATTGCTATGGTGTCCTAGAGTTGTTCCTGAAAGCTGATGTGCCAGTTGTGGTTGGTAAATGCAGGTAGTCAGTGGGTTTTGTCCCTGCCAGCAGAAAACGACCCATGGGGGTATCTCATGCCACACTTGGCTTTTCTCTGGGGTTTTACAGGTAGTTTTTTGTGTCAGAATAATGTTGGGAGCCCTGGGAGGACTTGTATCTTTCTGCTAAGGAGAACTAGCTCTGCTTCAGGTGGCAGAAACAATGTTAAAAACTGCTCTAAAGGATGGTGGCAGTCATTTATGTTCAGCTCCTGAGGAGTGGGTCCTACCCAACAGCATGATTCCAGTGGGTAAAAAAGATTTTTTGTGGTTAATTCTCTGCTGAAAAGTTGCCATATGGGAATCTGTAGTTAAGTCATAGGGAGCTTATGTTGTGTATGCTTCAGGTTTGATCCACCCTTCTCTGGTATCTTCCATTACTGGAAAGACCTGAGTTTTGCAGAAAGGGCAAAACCTTTCTGAGAGGGCTGTTAGCGGTTAACATCTCCCCTGTGCTCTCTGTAAATAGAGATGGAGGAGGTTTTTTTTTCATAGGCAGGTTAAAAAACAATTACTAGAACTTTTTAGTGAATAGAAATATGTAGTATATATATGGTCTCATACAGAGACCATAGGAAGGAGCTCACACGTTTGAGACCACAAGTGTTTGCTCTTCCCAAATAACTTGTCATAGTGAATGTCTGAAGAAGGTTTGTCAGATCTTCATCTCTCTTCCTACTTTAATTGGAATTTGTAAGATGGGCCAGGTGGGCACAGAGCACAGTCTGAATGCACTCAGAGCTGAAGAGCATTTCAAATGATCTGTGTATGAGGGTATTGTTAATCTCAAGAAAAAGTTGTGCCTAATTTGTCTCCAATCTTCCATGAACGAGGGCAGGGAACCAGACTGTAGCTCTTGAAGGACAGAGGTGTTTAAACCTCATGCAGCAGCCATCTCTTATGGCTGCTAAATTGTACCTAAGTGAAATTTAAAAATGGACAAAAATTTGTCTTTGAGCAAAGATTTGCTGTTTTTCTGCTATTCCATCAGCTTTCAAGGACAGCTCCTGAGATGGAGGACTTACACCCTTTTTGTCCTGGTATAGTGGCCCTCTTCATAGCAGTTTTCATTTGATGTTTGATTGCCCTAGTTTTAGTCTTCATTCAAATATGGACAAAGACCTTTTTTTGCTTCAGTAAGTCAAGTTCTGTTTGTGTTTCAGACAAGGGGTGTTTTTCTCATGATTCCAACAAGTGAGTTGATTTTCTTAATCCTTAAGAAAGAATGTCCCAGCGCACACTCCAATGCACACTGTAACCTGTTGCAAGTGATAAATAACAAACTAAATCTGATGTGCCGAAACATGTTTACCGACAAAGCAAAGAGCAAGACAGGCTACAGCTAAAGGGAAGATGAGGTATTAGGGACAGGGTAACAGGGCAGAGACCCCTCCACTCTCTCCCAGGTACTGTGTTGGATTCTAGGGAACGTGCTCCACATCCATGTGTTGTTTCAGAGACAGTTCTAAAGCAGGATCATCTTCTCTTGACTGAATCTTGACAGGTCAAGTAGAACTGAGGAAGCAATCTGTAAGCTTTTTTCTTTCGCAGTAGAGTATTCAAATTCTAATATCATCCTGTCAAGATGTGCACAGACAATGATGCTTCATTGATTTCTGTAGTCACAGTGTTCTTTTATTGGTTTGAGAGCAGAGGTAGCCCAGAGGCTCTGCATTGCTAGAGAAGGAAAGGGCCAGAAGAAGCCCAAATAGTCACCCACCCTCTCTGCCTACAAGCAAAAACTGCAGCTTTAGCCATTTTATAGACTCTGGCAGCTGATGCTTAAGAAAAGAGCAAGCATTGCACTGCTGCTTGGTTAAAAAAACTGTCTGATGGAAGAGAGAAATAGGAGAACAATGTGGAATTGACAAACTGCCTCATGTATGCTCAAAAGCCACTTAACAATTGGGCCACAGGAGTGAAAGTTTCAGGTGTGTTTTTTGTCTTGGTTTTTATTTTGTGGAGCTCTTTTCAAGCGATAGGGGAGCCCTTTTCCAGTTTACCTAGTGGTGAGGTGCTACCTGAAGGCAGGCTGGGGAGTCTTTGTGAGTCAGAATAAAGAACCTATTCCTCCTTCCTGCTCCCCATATTGATCAGTGTCTAGCCTGAATGTGATGTTTTCATTAGGAGCTGAAATGCCATACCATTTGGTTTGTGAGCTGCCTAGCAGAGTAAAACAATCATGGAACAAAACCATTTAGCTTCCACTGGAATCCATTACAATCTGGTTATGGTGCAAAGTAAAGAAGGGTTCAGCAGCACTGAAGTGATGCCCTGGAACACTGAATACTCAGTGTGTGTCAGTTAAACAAAGGTAACAAAATAAAATGCAGCAGAGGCATTTCAGCTCTTTTCTGGGGAGAAACTGTCAGAAGTGAGCTAATGGAGATGTGCACTGCATATCTGTGAAGTGAGATCCTGCTAACAGCAACTGTTTGCTTTTCAGTTTTACCTCATTTTATTTTTCCCTCCCCCTGGTTGCTTAAAAGAGGGAAAGATGACAGACCTGGTAGTAGAACAGTGCCTAGGTTGAACTGTTCTGCATTATCTGGGCCATGGTAACAGCAATAAGAGAGTGCTTAGTTCATATCTCCAGAGCTTCTACAGCCCTGTGTGCTCAGAATTTGCTGATGTGCCCAACCACTCAAGGTTTCTGAAGACAGCAAAGAATAAAGTTGAAATGTTGGGTGTGAAAAGCACGGGAAAGCTTGGAAGAAGAGCTATTTCTTTATATACCAGAATCTAAGAGCAGGTGCTTCAGCACAGCAAGAGTGTAAGTCTTTCCACCTGGTGTGGGTCTAGAAGTTTCCCGCTCAAAGAATTTTATTGACATGATTATTTTTTCTCTACTAATTGGTTGAGAACACTCTGAGTTGGTAGAAGAAAAATGTTGCCAGTGAAACATTGCTCTTCAGGATCCAGCAGGTTAAAGCAGCTTGGCAGAGTGAACTTCTGTTCTATCCCATTAGAGATGCCCTGTCTGGAGCACCTGAAGTTTCTGTCTCCCTCCTATATGTCCCTTGATGGGGATGGAGCTTGTTTTGTGCCTCAGAATGCTTTTTTGCAATAGTCTGTACTTGGGCTTCCCCTCAGGATAGCTGTGTCCTCAGCATTTGAGCAGCCAGCACTCATTTCCAAGCTGTGCTGTGGCTTACAGTTACTGCTGGAAGTAGGGCTTTTCTGTGTGTTTAAGTATTTTTCACTTCAAGGCAGGAAAACAATTCTTAATTTTGGCACCAGCATTTTGATTTCTTGGATTCTTCTTCATTTACTCAGCCTGGCTCTGTTTCATTTGGGTCTCCTATAGAAACTCCTTCTACCTTCCCAAAACTTCCCATTCCCTGTTGTGCAGGCAACAGCAAAGCTCTGCTGTGAGAGGGTGTCCATGTGCTTGGATAATTGTAACTCATTGCATGATGACTAACCTTTTAATGTGAAACAGTGCTTAGTCTTCAGTTGTCACATTAATGCTTTGTTTTGTGCTTTCTAGCTGTATATTGCACATTGGCTTTTGTTCAGTTCTGTCTGGTTTTTGTATGTGTTAAGTATAAATCTTTTAACCCAGTGTGTTGTTTTGTTTTTTTTTCCATGGTTTTAATTGATTTGCAGTTCCTTAGAAATGTCTGGGGGATTAGAGTGACTTAATGCAAGTTAGACATGGGTGGGCAGCATCCTTTATTCTGTGATTTCTCCGATGGGAATTGCTGCTGTGATTGCTCTCTTCAGAGGTTGTCACCCTTTTATCACTTTCTGTGACACCAGAGATCATTCCTTGTCTTGGCTGTGGGGCTCCCGATGGGTCTATATTGAGCATGCTCAGAAAATACCCCTCTCAAAGGCACCTCTTTCTGCAGCTCAAACCAAGCATAGCTCTGGGGAGAAGGCAATATGGTGCCGGAGAGGAATTGTCAATACTGCAAGGCTGCTTCCATAGCTGGGGTAAAGCCTCAAACCTATTATGTTTGGATGCAGAGTACTAACATAAACAGGGAAGAGTGCTTCATTGCTTCACTTCTTACCCGGCCAAACCACTTCAAACTGATTTGAGCACTCTCTGATTTTGAAACCCTGTCTGGAATTCATGCCCCCATACACAAAACAGGGAAACAGTCTGTAAACAGCGTGATACCTGCACACTTGGACTTGAGTTTGGGGTTCACGTTCCTGTACTGAGCATGCTCATTGGTGCCCAGCAGCTTCTTGCTGGGCCCAGGTGACTTGCTGGTGAAGGGCTGGTGTTCTGGCTTTGTTTTCTTTGACTCATTTTCTAGGTCTTCTTGTCTCTTCTCTCTGGCTCTGGTGACAGGCACGATCCGTAAGGCTCAGAACCTTCTGAAACAGTACTCTCAGCATGGTCTAGATGGGAAAAAAGGGGCCTCTAACCTCATTCCTATGGAAGGTAATCACAGCTCTGGCTACCTCACCCTTGGCTTTCTCTTTGTATCAGCCTTGCTTTTCCAGGTGCGACTTCCATTAGCCTAGTGCTTGGCAGACAGCATTGGATAGGTCAGGTTTGACCTTGGGAAACCAAGGAGATGCTGGAGGGCCAAATTATTTTTTCTGAATTTCAAAGTCTCTATGAACGTGGGTACAGGTGAAGAAGAATATTAGATTAAAGCAGTTAACTGACCATAGCCACCTGGCTAATGGAAGCTCTGCTCTGCTGACATCTTTTTGTGGTGTTTCTGTTCTCTTTTCTTTTTGCCTGGACTTGATGACATTTGATTTCCTGGTGACCTTTCCAAACCTGATGCTGAAGTGTTGGGCCACAGCCAGCTCAGTGTATTGCTGCCTGTACATCTTCTCTGTGGAGACCTGTCTAAATGGTCATTTTCCATACTCTGGTCGCCTCTGCTCATACCAAGTAAGGGAGGTCTCTTCAAAGTGTCGGTGAAACCTCTCTGCCTCCTGCTATGTATGCATTTGAAGTACATCTCTTAAGCACCTGCACTGTAGTCTTTTAAATCCCGGATGGTGATTAACATCATTTACTTGGGAGAGAAATTCACATGCTGAGATGAGCTTTGAGTTTATATTTGTTGGTACAAATTGGGCTTTTGGTGCCTGCAGCCTCATTCAGAACTTTTGGCAAGACATTCAGGGGACTCCCATGGCCCAAAAAATGCCTTAACTCACACTTCTCATCAGGTTTCAAAGGTTGCTACTGCTACATACCCCACAAAGGGTCAGGTGGCATTCCTGGGACTGTGTAGGGAAAAAAAGAAAGAGGTGTCCCTCAGATTTAACTAAACCAAGCTTGAAGCAGCTTCCAGCCAGTGTGAGCATCCGTGCTGTAACCACCCTGGATAAATTGCGCCTTCTGTTTGTGCCGGCTGCCATCTCACTAGGTCATGAGCATGATTTACGAGTTAAACACCTTTCCGATACCCTGAGCGACAAGCATGGGCCGGCTGCTGGTAAGTACCATGTTGTCACTTCATAAACAAGCTGGCTAATGTCCCTTCTTTTCAGCATGTTTCACTTTTGTAGCCAGTGGCTGTTTTTTATCTGCGTGGGCAGTCCTAGAGCATGGCCCTTCTCTAGCTCTTCTCAGTAGAATTCACTCCTACTAATCACACACACACCCCTCCCAAAGCCCTCAAACAGGGAATCCCAGCTTTGTCCAACCGAAAACTGGTGGACACCATGCTAAGGGGAACTTTCCCATACCTAGTTATCAGCTTGTTCATCTTTGCTTCACTTAAGCACTGAAAGAAGTCATATGCAGGATGGTGGACCACTCTCTACTGTAGGCAGTCTATAAAACCTCATCATGTCTGTGTCCCTGCTGACTACAGCTTTTAAAACATCAACCTCAGGGACCTGTCGGTGTAGGGAAAATCAAAGACGCAGATGTTTTTGTGAGGAGAGAAGCAGCAGCCTGTATCTTAGAGAAGGCCTCCCTGTGTAATCTTGCTGTCTCATAGTGATTACTGCAAGAGTCTGATTTAATGCAGGATGTGAGTCCTGCTGATGTTTCCAACCAGTGGTTGGCATGAGTTGATGTGAGCTTTTATCATATGACACTTCTCATGCTTAGCTCTTTGGATTGTTGGCCATGATACTGGTAATGTCCTGACTCAAATGTCTGTGTGCAGCTTATCTAGCTGTGCTGATATTCCTACTTGATAGGATTTACATCTGCCTGGTTTTTATCTTCTGTTTCTATTTGTGGGAAGAGGCCTCTTTCCAAGGCAGCCTTTGTTTCCCAGAAATGTTGATGCAAAATGGGAGTTCTTCATCTGCATGGTGGATGGAGATAAGGAATTCTAAAAATACAAGCAGAGGTGTTGAATAATTCACCTCAGACCTTCCCCAGTTTAGTACTTGGTGTTCGAGCCCTTGATTAAATTTAGTCGGCATCCCAGAAGAGTTCCAAACTTACCTTCTGTCATGAGCTGGAAAGAGCTGGTGGCCTCATGCTCACTTCCTGAACTGGAGATGACTTTGCCTCCTTCAGAATATGCATAGCTTGCCATGCACAAACCAGGGTACAGGTCTGGTGTGAAGATGACTCTTGTACTCAAGCAAGGATGGGTGTAAACCCTGAAATGCCTTTTCCAGAAGAACCTTGTACTGCTTATGTACACCAAGGCCTTGGAGTGAACAGTGCTTCTGGAAGCTTACTCTGAATTTTGTTCTCTTAAAGACATCTTGCCCTTACAGGTAGGGATGACATCTTTGACATTGAGATCGATGCGTACATTCACTGCGTTAGTGCCTTTGTCAAACTGGCCCAGAGTGAATACCAGCTCCTGACAGAAATCGTCCCAGAGCACCACCAGAAGAAGACCTTTGATTCTCTCATCCAGGTTAGTTGAGTCTCTTTGCTTGGCTTCCCTTGGAAAGGATACACACAAAGTCTTTTTTTTCCACTTCCCCTTCATTGGGAGGATGCAGACTCCAGCATTGGTTGTGGGTGCCCAAGAGCACCACCAGCGCTAGGAGTTGTGCAGGGAACCATGGCCTGCATAGACCTTGGAGAACATGTGTTCAGAGTCACTTGTTGCAAATGATCCATGAGCTAAATTGACATCCTGAATGGGTATTCTGCATTTAGCCCTTTGAGCTGCCTGGGCAAAAGTGACTCTGCTTCTTCTGACACTGCCTTTGTTGCAGGAGTCATTAGATAACTTGATCATGGAGGGGGATAACATTGTCTCAGCTGCCAGGAAAGCCATCATCCGACACGACTATTCAGCTGTGCTCACAATCTTCCCTATCCTTAAACATCTCAAGCAAATGAAGCCAGAATTTGACCAGGTCTTGCAGGTAAGTCTGATGGGGGTTGGAGAAGGGTCTTGTGATTTGGGTTGTCTGGAGAGCTCTTTGAAAGAGATACTACATTGGCTTTGACAAAACCATGCTACTTCTGTCCTACTTCAGTCCTCCAGTGTGGACTGGAAGTGACACAAATGCAGCTTGGTTTTTTTTTCTGTGGTGGTGGAGCAGCATCTCAACATCCCTCAGTGGTGGTTCTCTTCAGTTATGACCTGGCGATAGATGTCTCCATTGTTCTGCTGTAATACACAGCCGATGAGTTGTTCCACCTGTGGTACTGCTAAGCTGAGCTTAGATTATGGTCACCGACATAGTCATAGTCATCTAGGTTGGAAGGGACCTTTCAGATCATCTAGTCCAGCCATCAGCCCAACTCTGACAAGCCTCATACCTGGACAGGGACTCGAACCCCTGACCCTCAGATTAGGAGCGCAATGCTCTCCCAACTGAGCTATACATCCAGGTCAAACATATGGAAGAGTAATTGAGAGTAAAGTGCTGGGGTAGAGGATCAGGGATGGTAAGTGCTGAATGGAAGTTCAGATACTGTTTTTCTTCTCTGAGCTAATTATGGGACTGTTTTTCTGCTCTGGCAGGGGGATTGGACTAGATGGTTCCTCGAGGTCCCTTCCGATCCCTGATGTTCTGTGATTGTGTATTACAGGGAACTGCAGCAGGGACTAAGAACAAACTGCCAGGACTGATTACTTCCATGGAGACCACTGGTGCAAAGGCACTCGAAGAGTTTGCAGACAACATTAAGGTAGCATTCTCTTTGATGTCCTCTCTGAACAATTCAACTTCCCAGTATGCCTGAGACCATTTCATGCATCAGTCAGCAGGCCTGATCTGGCTGGCATGTGCCTGCTTTGAATGATCAACTCCAAGTACAGAACACAAGGCCTTTGCCTAAGACCCTCAATAGGACAAATAATTTGTTGCGAGCTTACAGGCCTCTGCAGATATCAAATAATTCTTGGAATTTAATCCCGTTTTAAAAATCTAGGAAAATTGCTGATTTGAAAAGCTTTGGAGGACTGAGGTTAAATTGTTCTGTGTAAGGTGGGCTTGGTGAATATGCTGCTTCAGTAGCTGAATTGGACTTTCGATGGTCATGTGCTGAGGAGACGTCTGTGATCCTGAGCTGTCTGTGCACGGGCGCTGTGGTTCCTGAGCACCAGGAGAGGGCACTGCGAGAGCCAGTCTGAGGCTGCGGAGAGCAGATAAACAAGCCCGCAGCTTTCTTGCACCAGATGTTTGTAGATGCCTTCAGTTTCCATATGTGTTTCTCTAATATATTTCTCTTCTCTTCTTAGAATGATCCAGATAAGGAATATAACATGCCAAAAGATGGGACAGTTCATGAACTCACCAGCAATGTATGTGATAGTGATTTGAGCCATCCTTTATCAAAAGCAACCTCTTAAGAGTTTTTTTTCAGAAAGAGCAGTAGGAAATTTTCTTAAATTAAGCCATCTTGAAGGGCAGTTAATTGATTTCCACGGGTTAACTGGTTACCTTTGCTAAGCCATGATGTGACTCCATGGGTAAAACACAGCAATTCAAAGGAGTGCAGTGGTTTGTTTCTTGAAAGGCTTTTGAGTATGAGGGGACAATGATCCTTGTAGCTCATAACTTCCCTCCCTTGCTTCCAGGCTATCCTTTTCCTACAGCAATTGTTGGATTTCCAGGAGACAGCAGGTGCCATGCTGGCATCACAAGGTACATGCATGGGGCTTGTTTAGGCATGCATTTCCTTCCCCAGATTGTCTGGACATCTTCCTAAAAAAATCAAACCTCAGCATGCCCTGTGAGCTCATTCTCCTCCTGTCCTTCATCCTGTGGTTTGTCTTGTCCTCCAATCTGCTATGGCCATATAGTTGGTTATTTGGAGTATTCCTAGGGATGCAGAGAGTTTTCCTGCTGGCCTTTCGTTCTTGCTCTTCTCAGGTATTCTTGGGTTTTTCTCATGTCACTGGGGTATCAAGAGAGGATGGCTTAGTCATTTGGCTTCAGATCTGACACTGGACTGCTCCTCTGTGGGTGTACTGCAGTGAGGATGGTTGGTCCAGCTGAGTTAGCTTTAGTTTTGGTGCTGATGTGTTGCCACCTTTCTCTGCTGCATCCTCTGCTCAGAGTATAATGGGAGCAGCAAGAATATTTTCCTCTGCATCTTGCCATAGTCAGGCTGGGAATCCTGAGCTATTTACATGCCACGTGCCCTAACAGAGACGAGTTTTAGCTCTGCTCTCTGGGATGCTAAAGGAACTACTTCCAAAAAGAAATGGATGAAAGCTGAGAGCTGCTGCCCCCTGTAACAGGATGGTGGTGTGTATCAGAGCATGTTTCTTGCTCTGATACATCCTCCTTTTTCCTTTGCCTTGAAAGTGAAATTATTTGGAATTGTTTGTATTATTTGCTAAATACAAACAGCTCAGAGAAGGAAGTTAGACTCTGCCTTTCCTCTGTGATCTCTACTCCATTTGTGGCCCTGGAGGGACTCCTGCCTGCTTTCCTGTGTAGCTGTCTGTGGCTGTTCTTGTGTTAATATCTGCTTTGTTCTCAAAGGGATGGTGGTTTCTAACCTGTCTTTTTGCACTTTGCGTTTCTTTTTCTCTCTCCTCCCTCCCTTTTCTCTCTGCACTGCCTAATCTCTGTAGTTCTTGGGGACACATACAATATTCCTTTAGATCCCAGAGGTAAGCAGACTTACCCACATCTATCTGTTCATATTGCCTTGGGCTCTGGTAATGTATATTAATTCTTTATCCTCCAGGAGCAGTAAATAAAGTAACACAATTGAATAGGGTGAAAAGGGGAGGGTCAGTAATTCTTGTCAGGAGGATGGAGAGAATAGGGAGAGCTTGTCACCAGCAGACAATGAGGAATGCCATATGAGCTGAAGCAGGCTAAAGGCACTCTCATGGCACCAAATCTCTTTGGCATGGTTAGCAAGTTGGCCCAGCTGCTGTCATGCCTCATCCCATGTGCACTCAGCTCTTTATTGTCCAACTCCCAGCAACAGGAACCTCGAGGCCTTTCCCATGGCGTGCTTATGCACTCAGACCACCCGAGCTATGCCCAGCTGCCAAACTCTGGTGGGGGGAGCTATCCCACGTGTCACATGGGACCCATGCCCACAAGCTCTTGAGGGCAGAAAGCCATCTCTTATGTATAGACAGAGGAACATATTCCAGCCCAGAGTCATTGCAAGGGCAGGTTCCTGTGCTGGTACAGTCCCTCTTGTAGAGGCCCTATCAGCAATCATGGGGATGGCTAAAACTTTCCAGAGCCCTTCTGCTAATTTTAGTTGTTATTATGTGCCTGCTGTTAACAGCTTGAGCTCGTTTGTTCTACAACTGCACATTCCTAGTGCTTACAAACCCTTCTCGTGTGGTGGTGAGTGGATGGGGAGAATCTTTAATGACTCAGTTTCTGATCAAGTGAATATCCTTTAAGCACTATAAAGGAGAGTTTTTGCCGGGGTGCTCTGCACTTGATACAATTATGGGGTGCAGGGCTTTTCCACTCTCACTTTGGATGAGCTCCTGAAGCAGGGAGCTAATTCCATAGCAACGGTGACAAGGTTTGTTTGAATAGAGGCAGGCTGATCACATATACCCTCCTTCTCTGGGGATGTTAAATGACCTAAGATGCTTTTCTTTTCAGAGACCAGCTCTTCAGCCAGTAGTTACAGCTCTGAGTTCAGCAGGCGGCTGCTGAGCACTTACATCTGTGAGTACTCTTACATACCTTCCCACATCTGCCCCACCAGGTCTCCTTCATTGAGCTCATTCTTAGCTGAAGAGCACAGCTTATGTCTATTACTTCATGTGATATCCATGTTTGTGCTGGACTCTGCTAGTAAGGACAGATGCAAGGACCAAACTGTGAATTTTACTGTTAGGTAGACAGGACAAAGCAGTGCAGCAGCTCGCTGTGCTGCAGAGCTTTTTGTCATCAGCTGCCCTGGGCTGTTCTCACCTAGTTCTTTGTACCTTCAGCCCCACAGAGGCTTTCTTTCAGCTGCCAAAGGGGCTCTGGAAAATCCTGATGCTGTGTTTACGAGGAGGACCGTGAGCTGAGTTCACAGCACTCTCTTGTGATGATCTGTTAGAATGGGCATCACATCCTTACAGCAGCTTCTTTGAGATCTGAGCCTGCATCATGGTCAGGCTGAGTCTGATCATCTGCTTGTCCTGAAACTGAAAAAAGAATACAACTGTATTGCCAGTTGTAACAAATGCATTAGTTTATAGGGGGATATTGGTGCCTTTCTGAGGAAGAATGTGCCTTTAATTGTGAAGTACATGTGATTGTACCCTTGTCTATATATAAAATAGAAAGTTGACTTTGCTGTAGGCCCATAATGACAGCAAACAGCACTCAGTTTACATTGCCAGGGACAAGACGTTTCAGTGCAAAACTTTGTCCTCTTATTTTTCCTTCTTTAAGGCAAAGTGCTGGGCAATTTGCAGCTTAACCTTCTTAGTAAATCCAAGGTTTATGAAGACACAGCGTTGAGTGCCATTTTCCTTCACAACAACTACAACTACATTCTGAAATCTCTGGAGAAGTAAGTGTGTGTCTGGGTAAATATTCCTGGAGTCCAGGGCTGTGTAAAGAATGCATTTAACTGCAAGCCTGTCTCATCTCTGCTCACTTTTCCATTCTTGAAACTGCCCTTTTGAAGCCTTTGCACTGTTAAGTGTATCACCTTATATGTGTAAGTGGAAGATAAAAGCACCAGAGATGGCTTAGGTTGTAGAGAACTTTTTGGTGTTGGGAGGATTCAGGATGTGGCTTTGGAAAGTAAATTGAAGTAACTTCTGTCTCCCCATTCATGCATTTCAAGGTCCTTTGAACTGTAAAGGGTATGAAAGATCTTGTTGGTAGAGGCTTGAAGTGCTGCTGTACTGATGGCAGCCCTGAGAGCTGCTGGCTCATGTGGTCCCTCAAATTTTCTGTTCCTTCAGGTCTGAGCTAATCCAGTTGGTAGCTGTGACACAGAAGACAGCTGAGAGGTCTTACCGGGAGCTCATTGAGCAGCAGATCCAGACCTACCAGCGCAGGTCAGGAGACAACCTCCTCTCTTCTCTTAGTGTGGCCATAGTCTGAGGGCAGTGTGGGAGATTCATGGCCAATGCTGCTGAAGGGTCCAGAGAAATTAGCCAAAACCAGAAACTTGTCTAAAACCAAACCCAAATATTTTGTTTATCAAGTGATTAATCTGAGTCAAAGCAGCTGCTGTGGAAAGTTTTTTGAGGTGCATATTATGTGCAGTGGCCTTTGAGTCACCAGTGAGGACATTCTGGTGAGACATGAGTAACTCATTCTCTTTGCCTCTTTCCTGTGTCACTTCAAATGCAGCTGGTTGAAGGTGACAGATTACATCCTGGAGAGAAACCTGCCTGTCTTTCAGCCAGGAGTGAAGGTAAGAGGATGGTCAAGGATGGTTTTAAGATGCTTTGGGCAATTTCTTTCATCTCCTTTGTCATACTGAAAAATACTGAGGAACTTTCTTTGTATCTTGACCCATATTGCTCTGTAGAATACTGTGACTGGACCAAGATGGATCTCCCCTCCTATTCTCCCCTGCCCCAGATTCATACAAGTCTTTTAATCTCTGTCTCTGCTCTTACATTGTATACCTGAGAAAAGGCTTCTATTTCAAGTTTGAAAAAACTTGAGACCTTCCCTTAGAAAGGGCTAGAAGCATAAAGAAGTCTATTTTTATGTCTGTTCTGGCTGAGAATTACCCTCATTAAATCTCCTTCAGATGAAAGCCAGTTGCTGAATGCAGGACATGCTATTTGCTGCTGCTTTCTCTCCTCCTGCTTTAGGAAAGGGAATTCAAGCCAAGTAGGTAGGATATTCCCTAGGTTGGATGGGGAGTTGTGGGGGAACACTGTGGGAAATTTTTTTCTGTACATGGAATAAAATCCTTTCCTTCCTTGTTGCAGCTCAAGGATAAGGAGAGGCAGATGATAAAGGAGCGCTTTAAGGTAAGGAGGTGTTAGATGGCATAAGAACAACCTCTGTATTGTAAGAAACAGACTGAAGATCTCCATAAGGAGGAGACTGGCATGTTGGTGATTAGTGCTGGAGGGGAAGAACATTAGAGTTGATATAGAAGTGTTACTGCAGAACTTACTGAGGTTTTACTTTGGACAGGGTTTTAATGATGGGCTGGAAGAGCTGTGTAAGATCCAGAAGGCCTGGGCAATCCCAGACATGGAGCAACGGGATAAAATCCGCCGGGCACAGAAAACCATTGTGAAAGAGACCTATGGTGCTTTCTTGAACAGGTGACAATGGTCTTTGGAGCCTAGATTAGCCCCAGCTGTGGCATTTTTCTGCTCTTCTC
This sequence comes from Turnix velox, assembly GCA_013400935.1. Classification (NCBI taxonomy): domain Eukaryota; kingdom Metazoa; phylum Chordata; class Aves; order Charadriiformes; family Turnicidae; genus Turnix; species Turnix velox. The sequence goes on along the minus strand of VZTY01028638.1, from coordinate 230,868 downwards.
TCTTGGCTTTTCTACCTTGCATGCTAAAACATCCCACGGCTGAACTCTTATCTGCTGTCACCCTGATTCTGTGGGGTGCTCTTGGCCACCCTGGGCTATTCTTGTGAACCTCAGGAGACTATCTGTAACTAGATCATTTGCTCCTACCAGGTTCGAGTGGGATATGCTTGAGTGGAGCTGATTTGTGGGAGAGGAGAGGCCTTTTTTGCTATATTCCCGTTATTTATCACTTTGCAGATATGGCAATGTGCCCTTCACCAAGAACCCTGAGAAGTACATCAAATACCAGGTTGACCAGGTGGGAGAGATGATTGAGAAGCTCTTTGACACATCAGCATAGATCTCCAGCTGCCAAGTACAAGTCAGCAATTGCTCAGCGACCCTTGGGACTCCCTTCCCTTCTCCCCTGCCCCATTGCAGTGGGCAGGGTGTTATACTTGTATTTAACAGATTTATAAACCTGTGGAAATGCTCCCTTCTGATTATTAGCCTTATTCAATGGTTCCAGAGCAAAACCCCAATGTGATGTTGTGTAGGAACTGGTGTTTGTGCATTTTCAATCCTGGTGCTCATCCTATTTCTGTGGTCTTGGCCATTATTTGTCCATGATAACACTTGAAATACAGGGTTTCCATAGAGCCAGGACTGCTCGCAATAGCTGCTACTCTGTAATTTGGAGCAAGTCCCATTATTCACCAAAGGTAGCTTTTACAGGAGGGTAAGTGCATGGGTGTCTAATTAACCCTCTAATGGAAGAGCTGTTATGTTGTTGTTATGTTGCAGTGGGGAGCAAGGAGAGCTAGAGAGGATAAAGCAGACCTCAATATGAAATCGAGAGTGAGAACATGCAGCAGAAGGGGAAAGCTGTGTTTTTTCTGTTCTTGTGCCTCCATCTTTTCTTCCTAGCAAGGTTAGCTGCTGTACTTGGAAATATCAGGGCTGTTAGAGGGGCTGTTTTCATGTGGAGGCTGTTACTGTGCATCCTGGGAATGGTCAATGGCAAAGAGCAGGGAGGTGGCAACTTGCCTCACATGGATGTTGGAGCCTGGAGGAGAGGGCAGGTCCTGCTATGGCAGAGCCAGCCTCACAGACAGCTGGGTTTTTCATAGCTCTTGGCCCAAACTCCTCACCTCCTCATCCTGGAGCTGAGAGTGCTCTGTTAACACTACCTGCTCTCCATCATATAGAAAAAATCTTTTAAAAAAGGCAGATTTGACAGTCTGAATGACTCTGTGAGTTAAATCACAATCACAACTGCCTGGCTGTTTTTCCTGTGCCTGGCTGTGCAGGTTCAGAGCACTGTCCCAAGCACCATCCCTGCAGTGACCCTTCCCTTCTGCTTTCAGATCACGAGGGACCTGAAGAAACCTGTGACTTCAGTGTAGCTGTGGGGTTTTTTCACCCTCTGCCAACTCCAAGAGCTGTGGGAAGGCTGGCAGGCAGCAGGCAGTGTTTTTAAGCATTAGCAAAGCTTGTGTTACATGTGGTGTCGAGCCTCCTGGATACACACACTGACATTCACCAGAAGGAACTGGATTCCATCTTCCTGGCTCTGTTTCTGCCACAGCAAGGGTCAGATCCTGGTTTGTGTTTTGGTTTTTTTCTTCCAGGAGAGTTGTTGGAATTTGTGTGCTCAGGCTAGGGCTGTAAAACATGTTTTATTGCAGCTGATCCCAGGGTGAGGAAATTTACCTTGAGTTGCTGTAGGCAGAGCTGGGAGGGGGGAGCTTTGACAGCTCAGAGGTAGGGACAGAGTGACCATCAGAGTACGACTTGCAGAATGTCTTGTTTCCTCCTGGTCTCTCCCTTACCAGCACCCAAAGTTGGCTGGGTAGTTTTCTACCCCAGGGATGGCTGGACCACATCTGGAGGAAGGAAGAGGCCTGAGAGCTTGACTCAGTGGCAGCCATGCAGTGAGGAGAAGATTGAAGTGGTGAATTTCCAAGGAGTTGCCTTCTTGTGTTCCTGGGTACATGGCTCTTAGGTAGGAGAACAAAGGTTCCACAGAAATACAAGAAAACCTTTTCACAGTCAGGGTGACAGAACACTGAAGAGGGTGGCCAGAGAGGGTGTGGGGTCTCCTTCTCTGGAGACTTAAAACCTGCCTGGATGCTTTCCTGTGTGACCTGGTCTAGGTGTTCTGCCCTGGCAGGGGGGCTGGACTGGATGTTCTCTTGAGGTCCTTTCCAATCCCTGATATTCTGTGATTCTGTGGAAGCTGAGGCAACTGATCCAGCCTCCCACTCATCTTGGGAGAACCCTTCCCACACTATCCTGTACAGGGAATGGGTGTGGAGAGAAGGACAAGCTGACGGTCCTGCTGAGAAGCTGTTGCAGCAGCCAGCCCTGCACTCCTCATCCAGACCCAGCCCTTCCTTGGGATGGGGGTGGGGGAAGCCTCTCACTCCCTCCTGGCTGACCTCATGTGTCCCAGTTCCGTGCAAGGCTGCAACGCTGGGGAAGGGCTCCCTGTGATCCTTGGCTTTTTATGGTAAAGAATGTCTTTGCAATATATTAATTAAGAGCAATGATGGCAGCCAACGCCATCGCTCTCGCATCCCTGCAAAGAGCCAAGCTGGGAGCTGCCAGCAATGCTCAGATCCCAAACCTGATCCAGGGCTGCCCCATGGCGCTAGGTCTGAGTCCCCTCTGCTTTCTCTGAGGCTTCTGTGGGATTTGACATCCCTCTCCTTATCTTCTGCTTTGGCCACCACTGTGGCCTGGGCTTTTCCCAGGACTGGCTCAGAGGTGGCACCAGGACCCTCCCTAGGGCTGGCTGAAGAGTTTTGGGCAGAGCTGTCTGCCCTCCACTTCTGGGTCACACTGAACAGCAGCATCCCCAGTATAGCCCTGCTCCTCCTTTCAGGTCCATTTCTCCCTCCCAACACCCCAGCTTTTACCCCACAGTGAAATGAGTTATCCAGGTACCAGCCCACCTCCTTCTCCCCCACCAGCCCCAGGGTTTTTTCTGTGTGGATTTTGAGCCTCTCACCAGGTTGAGTCTTGTTGGTGGAGTTGTGAGCTACTTATTTTTATTTTCTCATGTATGCTATAAAAAGATGGAACTTTGAAGTGACTCCTGCCCTTTCTAGGAACTCAACCCTGCCTGAAGGGGAGCAACCTGGGCTTGAAAGCAAGCTCCATGGGGCTACCTGTGGAGCTGGCACTGTGAGGCCTCGTGGCATCTTGTGCTGAGATCATTTGGTTCGAAGAGAAAACAGGTCTGGGGGGAGACAAGGAGGAGGAAGAGAGTAAGGTTGGTGTCTCTTTTGAAATGGCATGAAGGGACAGGGGCCATTGCAACCCCAGCCATGCCAGCACAGTGCAGTGCAGCTGTGGTGGGACATCTCCATCCCCGACGTGAGGTGGTAACCCTATGTCCAGGAGGGCCTGAGGAGGGGATGCATTAGAGCCAGATCCCATGGGTCTCTGAGCAGAGTGGATGAGGGCAGGAGGAAAAGAAGGATTTTGGCTGTTTGTGTGGTTATTTCAGTTTTCCCTGGCTAGGAAGGGTTGAGCAGAGACAGAGTGCAAACAAAAGTAATGTTTATACTCTTCCTCACTGTGACTTATGCTCGGAGCAGCCTTAGACTAAATATAATGGTTATTGATACGAGGCAGGGGTTGATTTATGACCCTCTGCATGGGGACAGGAAGATCTGGTTCTAATAACATTCAGCAGGGGAAAAACAAATGTTTGAGGGTCAAAAAGCTTCCTGGGAAGGCCAAGGACTGGGGAGGGCAGAGTGGTGGTGTGCAGGGCTAGGTCAGGAGCAGAGCTTTGGGGAGAGCCAGGGTCCCAGAAACAGTCTCCTGTATCAAATCCTGGTCCTATCATGGTGCTATAATGAGGGCAGAAAATCGGTGCGGACAGATTTAGTCTCTCTGTAATGGCAATTTATAGAGACCTGATCATCACAGATACTTGGTGCTGTTGGGGCATCACAGGGATGCTCAGCACAGCCTCCCTCTGTGCTTTCCTCACCTCCTCTGGCTGTGCTCTGCCACAGTGTTTTCAAGAATTAATTGATTCTGTTCCTGTGGTACAGAAAATGATGGGTCTTTATTTAAATAAAGCCCTCAGCAGCTCCTGCAGCCTTTGCAGGTTGTCAGACCAGGGGATGGATGGGTCACATCAGCCTCTGTTGTGTGGGTATGAGAGCGCGGTGCCATTCCTTGTGCTGTGGTAGTACCCCCTTGATGGACATGATCAGAATAACCCACATTCTCCACTGCCCACAGCTTCCCTCAGGCCAGTGGATCCCACTGTCCTTCCAGCAGCCACCTTTCCTCTGCTGGGGCTGTGAGGTTTCTCAAGTGAGCAGGAAATGGGATGCAGACTGGGGAGCTTAATAAAGCTTCCATGGAGGGTTGGGGTCCCCCAGCCCTCATCCAGCTCCAGGCACAGGAAAGCAGTGCCAGTGCTCTGCTTTGCTCTTCTCCACAATCTCCCCACCTGGCCTGAGCTGTGCCCAAGCTGTGTGAGAGCATTCAGATCCTTCTCCAGCACTGACCTGCTGCTGATGTTCCCCTCTGCTTCCCCTGGCAGTGTCATCTTTCCTGTTGTTCCCTAGTAGACAGTCCTTGGTGACATCTAGATACTCTACAAAGCCTTGATTGCACAAGAATGACAGGTGTCCCATGTCCTTTACAGCCCCACACCCAAGCTAGGGGGCTTGTCTCAGCTACAGATGCTGCTTCCAACCATGCTCCACCTTGAAGAAGCCTCTGCCAATCCACGAACCCCAGGGAGATGTTAGAAGCCCAGCCAGTACCGTCTGTACCAGGAAGGTTTGTCTCTTGACTTCCAAGCTTCTCTCCTGGATTTTTCCTGCCCAAGCCAGGTTTATGCCCTATGTCAGCACTGCCCTGGGATGCAGCTGAACTGGAGCACAAGGAATCAAGCCTTCTCAGAAATCAATCCTGTCCCTAAAAGTGCACCCTGCTGATACCAGCCAGATGTTATGTTGGTTGGAGGGACCAGAGATTTCAGTGGCTCCAGACATAGAAGTTACCAGGGTGTAAGTCTGTCTGTGATAGAGGAATGGGGCACAATTTACAGGCGAGTTGATCTGGGGGTTTGATTCCCACAGCAAACGCCTGATGGGAGCAAATAATGCTCTTGGGACCCTCATACAGTCACTTGCCTGAGTCCGTGGTCAGCAGCATCACTTCACCAGCTACAGCTGTCTGATGTGGAGTGAAAAAGGGTTCAGTTTAACCCCAAACTTAGCCCATCCCCAGGCCTGCGATGCTGCAGGAGACTGTAAAGCCGTGGGGTGGGAAGGAGCTCTGCTAGGTGACATTGAAGGTGATGAAGGAGCCATCTGCTTTCTGCTGGTGTCCCAGAGGTTCTGCCTCCCTGCAGGTCTGGGCTGGTACCTTGCAGGGCTGGAAGGAGCGCCTGGGCAGGGCTTCACTGAGGTGGGTCTCCTCGCTGAGCTCTGCATCCAGCATGCTGATGGTGTTCATCACCTGGGCCACGTGCACCTTGTTGGGTGCCTTCTTGTGCAAGAGGCAGATGAAGATCTTTTTGAAGCCCTTGCGGAAGTGCTTGGAGACCAGAGCGTAGACAATGGGGTTCACACAGGAGTTGGCGTAGGACAGGAGATGGGAGAGGATGCGGAGCACATACGTGATGTGGTTGAGAGGGAAGTACCCGAACCAGACGCAGAGGATGACCAGGTGATGGGGTAGCCAACAGAGGCAGAAGAGAACGGCTACGATGATGATCATCCTGGTGACCTTCCGCTTGGCCTTCTTGGATTCTGACATGTCTTGGAGAGGATCCACGGACCTCCACAGGTAGCGAATGGTCCGCACGTAAGTGAGGCTGAGGATCAGCACGGGGATGATGTAGCTGAAGATGAAAGTACAGATGTCCATGACCTTGCGCTGGGAGATCTCCCAGACGGGGTGGCAGACGGTCAGGTTGGCCAGCTGGAACTCTTGGTAGTAGCTGAGGTAAGGGCTTGAGAAGATGAAGGAAAGCCCCCAGATGAAGCAGATGGCTGTGAGGGCATTCCTGGGTGTCCTCAGCTCCCTTGAGTGCAGGGGGTACCGTATGGCCAAATACCTGCATGGGAAAGGCAGAGGGACACAACTGCACTCCTGAGGAGGACACAGTGAGCTGCTGCAGGAAAAGAAAAAGACTGGAGAAAGTAGTGGTGGATTTGAGCTTTCCAGGGGAATTACTTCCAGAAACTATTCCCTGGTGATTCTAGAGTTCCAATGGGATGAGGATGAGCCTCTTCCCCCAACTCTGTGTGGTCACCCTCTCTGCTCCCATCAGTGCCTGTGGGACTGATGGGGATGGCCCTTTTCTGTCCCTCTCCCTAGTCCAGTAGGTCCTCACTTGATCATCAATGCCTGACACAAGTGACAGCCGCAGTGAGGATACAAAAGCCAGAGCAAGTCCCCAGGTTCCCTAAACATCACATTCCTCACTCTGGCTCACTTGCAGGTCTGTCACCCGTTTTCAGTTCTGCAATTAACTAGTTCCTAAATTACTCAGATCTCGGGGCTCATACAAGCCCCTGGTTTCTTGACACTTGTCGCAGCTCTGTGGGATGGATTCAGGTGCAGATCCTGGGTCTGGTTTAGCTCCTGGGGAGGCTGGAGGGAGGGACTCTCCCCTGGCAGCCCCCACAGTGCCATGGCAGGACACATCCAGCCCTGTACTGGGGCTGTCATGGCTCCTCCCAGAAGACTTTCATGAGGCCTTTTGATGCCTTACCCTCCCAGGGTTGGAGCACCAAATAGAGCAACAGCAGCAGCACTTCTTTCCTGCTGTGGGTTGATAACTATTAGAGCCAGAGGCTGGGTAAGCTGGGGGTAAAGCGCAGGAGCAACAGGCTGCCTTTCACAGAGCATCGCAGATAAAATCCACCAAGTTGGGACAGTCACTGGGACAAGGGACAGCACTGGGAGCTAAAAGGGGTTTTTTGCTAATGCAAGGGACAAGTGGTGTCCCATCTCAAATGTCCTGGGGTTTGTTTGCTTTGCTTTTGAGAGAGGGCAGGGGCTGTCTCCACACATCCTGGGAAGAGCCAGGACTGTGCAGGGACCCAGTTTTGCTTCTTACTAGTTTTTTATTCCCTCCCTTCAGCTGCCAGAGCCTGAACATAAACTCAGTCCTACAGCTTTGGGGGGTGAAGCCAACTCCCACTGGCCAGTGGGTACAAGGGCTTTCAATCCAGCTCTCTCTGTTGGACCCTGTCCTCAGTGGACACATTTCCATGCACACGTGAACTGGGAAATGCTTCTGGATTTCCCTGTGAGTCCCTGAGAGGTCACAGCTATCAGAGCTCAGCTTCAGGGAATTCTGTCTTCTCTCCTGCCCTGGGGACAATCCAGAGGAGGGTCCAGAGAGCTTCCCCTTACTCCCCATCCCCTTTCCTACCTGTCAAGGGAGACAGTGGCCAGGGTGAAGCTGCTGGCGTACATGGTGAGGTAGATGAAGAAGTGGACGGCCTTGCACATGAAGGACCCGAACACCCAGCCCTCCAAGGTGTAGATGGTGGCTTGGAAAGGCACGCAGAAGAGGATGAAGCAGAGGTCGGCTACCCCCAGGTTGAGGATGAAAAGGTTGGTGGTGTTTTTCATCTGCTCACTGCGCAGCAGCACGGCCAGGACCAGGCAGTTGCCCACCGTGCCCACCAGGAAGATGAGGAGGTAGAGCAGGGGGACAATGACCGACTCGGGCTGCCAGCCCCGCTCCCAGCCCGCGCCTGAGCCGTTCATGGCCGGGAGCTCACCGAGTGTGCGGGTGGGGGGGGAGTGAGCGTGGGGAATGCAGCGGGGAGGCGGGCAGAGGGGATGTAGAGGAAAAAAAGGGGGGGCACAGAGAGCACAGTGGGGGCTATACGAGGGATTACGCGGGGAAAAAGGAGTCACAGCTCAGCTGTGATAAGAGGGAATAGGGGGTGCATGAGAATGCACTGGGGTGCACGGGGAGTACAGTGGGGATGCAAAGGGAAAAAGGAGGTGCAGAGAGAGTGCGGTGGAGGCGGGGGTATACCAGGAATTGCACAGGAAAAAGGAGAACTCAGATGGGATACGAGCAAAAGGGGATCCAGTGAGGATGCAATAGGAGTGCACAGTAAGGAGCGCAGATGGGATGCAATGGAAAAAAAGAGGGTGCACGGAGTATAGCGGGGGATATACCAGGAATTACACGGGGGAAAGGGGAGCAGGAAGAGTTCAGCTGGGATGTGAGGGAGTTGTGTTGGGAGTGCACTGAGGGTACAGTAGGGGGCACACATGAGATGCAATGGAAAAAAGGTAGGGTAGGGAGAGCACAGCAGGGGCTATGCTGGGGATTACACAGGAAAAAAGGAGTGCAGGGGGAGCTCAGCTGGGATATGAGGGAGAGGAGTTGTATTTGGTGGTACGCTGAGGACACAGCAGGGAGCACAGATGGGATGCAATGGAAAAAAGCGAGTGCAGGGAGAGCGCAGCGGGAAGCGTACCTGGGCTACATGGAAAAAGGGGTGCACGGGGAGCCTGCGGGGGTGACACCGGGCACCCAAACGGAGATGGAGGTAGAGACCTGGGGGTGGGAAGGGGGGATGCCCTTCACCTCCTCCGGTCCGGCTGGGAGCCCGCTGGCAGCGGCTCGGCTCGAAGCTCTCCCTGCCGCCGGTGGAGCGGGAGG